>JAZKJV010011226.1:0-516718 GCA_037367405.1 Ottelia alismoides
TCGTTGGTTGGTGGCTGGATTCGTCTAATCACATCCACCTTGGCAGGGTCAACCTCCATTCCTCTCTTGGAGATGACATGCCCCAACACAATGCCCTCCGTCACCATGAAGTGACTTTTCTCCCAAGAGAGCACCAGATTGACCTCACAACATCTTTTGAGGACTCGGTCTAGATTCCTAAGACAGGAATCGAAGGAATCGCCGTGGAACGAGAAGTCATCCATTAAGACTTCCAGGAATTCGCCGACCATTTTGGCGAATACAGCAATCATGCACCTTTGAAAAGTACCGGGAGCATTGCATAACCCAAAGGGCATGCGCCTGAAAGCATAGGTATCAAAGGGGCATGCGAAAGTGGTCTTTTCCTGGTCCTCCAGAGCTATGGCTACTTGATTGTAGCCCGAGAACCCATCCAAGAAGCAGAAGAATTCTTTCCCCGCTAGTCTATCTGATCGATGAATGGTAGGGGGAAACGATCCTTCTTCGTCGCAGCATTGAGGCATCTGTAATCCACACAAACGCACCACGACGTGGGTACTCGCATCACGATCTCCTCTTCGTCTTCATTGGTGGTCGTCTGAATTCCCGACTTTTTCGGGACAACATGGATTGGGGCCACCCATTTGGAGTCGGAGATGGGATAAATGAAACATGCGTTGCACCATTTCTCTATCTCCTTCTTCACTACCTCTCGTAAATTTGGATTCAACCGACGATGGAATTCACAAGAAGGTTTAGCTTCATTCTCCAAGTAGATATGTTGCGAACATAGAGCGGGATTTATCCCATGGAGATCAGAGATGCTCCAACCTATTGCCTTGCGATTTTTCTCCAGGATCTCTAGCAAGTGAGATTCCTGCTCCTCGGTCAATCACGAACTGATGATGACTGGATACTTCTTCTCTAGTCCCGCAAAGAAGGCATATTTGAGTGTTGTGGGTAAAGGTTTGAGCTCAGGCAATGTGTGATCATAAAGGAAGTCTGGCTCAATCGAATCTAGTTCAGTGCTGGTAGTGGATGGATCTGTCCTTGAAATTGCTGCCACCAATTCATTCAGCTCCAGAGTCGGATCGTCAAAGGTCTCCATGCAGTCGGCAAATGCCACGTCCGACTCGTCATCCTCATCTACTGATTGTCCTAAAGAGGGAAGGACTGACAGGCTCAGCTGGGCCTCTAAGTTATCGAAGATGTAGGGGGATGCATATTCTAAGTTGTACTCGTTTCTAAAGACCTCGCAAACTGACTCATGCACAAGATCTTCTCGGAGGGGAGGGACTCATCAGTGCTGGTTGGGTTCTGTCTCCATGGCCCAACAGTGTCTATGTGAATGCAGTCTGCTTCGGATGAAGAGTACTCGGTGCTGTATTCGGAATCCGGTCTCTGCCATCTGGTCTGCTTCATCTCAAGTTCCTTATCTCCGCCTAGAGTTTGCAACTGGATTTTCCCAGTCTTATAATCAAACAAGGCCCCTACTGTTCTGAGGAAGGGCCTTCATAATTTGATATGGGAATCTCTCCAATTATGAGGGGTTTCCATATCAAGGACGGTAAAGTCCACCATGTATTCCTGACCCTCGATTTTGATGACAACGTTCCTCAATTCTCCTTGGGACCTCTTGGTTGATTTATCTGCAAACTTAAGGAGGGCTCTGGATTTCCTAAGAGGTCCAAGATTAAGTCGCTCATTGAGGGTCGTAGGCATTAAGTTGATTGAGGAACCGTTGTTAAGGAGAGTGCGTGCAAACGCAGTGTCATCGACATGACTCGCCACATAATGTGCACCCATGTCTCTTCATTTCCTCGGAAACGAGTTCTTTATTACGCAAGTCGTGGCTACAGACAGGACGTGTTTCTCAACACAGCTTTTGGTCTTCATGTTAACCCTAGTAGGTGTGCATCTCACCATAAGGTATTTCTGAAAAGCTGGCGTCATCTCTACATACTTGCCAAAGGGGATTGTGACCTTGATGTGTTTACTGCAAAACTTTGCCATCTCAAGGTCATCTTTTTGAATTTTTTTAGTTTTCTTCTTTCCACCCTTAAGAGCTCGGAGGAAAGGGATTATTGACTCCAACTCAGATTCTGAAACTGAAAGATTTCATTCAAAACTGGAACTGAGTTCTATACATGACTCAGACTCTGAGACTGACTCGGACTCTGACTATGACGAAAATAAAATTTCTGCTGTGAAATCGGTGATGCATCCTCCGCGACTGTTGGGACATCCTCCTCAGATGGAGGTGCAGGCTCTTCATCGGTTTTGCTGGACTCCCTACTGGTGTGGTTCCCTTGCTTCTTTGAGGACTCAGAAGTCCTTTTCTTCTGTCGGTGGTGGTGGTGGTGATGTTGCTGCTCCTCTACCTCCAAGTTCTCCTCAGGTAGAGACTTGGCGGCTTCTTCCTCCGGTGCATGTGCCCGATCTGGTACGATCACAGTCCTTCCGCTCCTGAGGGACATATGATTGACATTATCGTACGAAAGGATCTCATGTTCAGATAAAGAATTATCTGAATAGCGTACCTGATCTCGTGGTCGGTTCTGACCTTGATTCAAGCTATTCAGATTGGCTTGAACGTGAGCGGGAATTAGGGTCTTTGGCGCCATTTGTTGGTCCTGGGTACGAGAAACACGATTCAGATCGATTCTCATATCCAGATAGTCATTGTGGATTTGTTGGACCCTATCAGTCAGGGTCTATATCGCCAAAGTGAGGGACTCCAATTCACCGGTGGGCTGGGCTGGTTGATGCTGACTTGAGGATGAGTTCCTGTACTAGCCCTGCTGGCCTTGCATGTACTGCTGGGATGGTAGAGGGCCCTGCTGGCCCGAGTGGAACATGCGCTGCTGCTGCTGGTGCTAAGGTTGGTACCCTCATTCAGGCCGAGACTGTATGAAGCGCGGTGCGAGGTCGGAGCCATTTTCCCGGTAAGCTAGGGAAGGTCGGTGTGGCTGACTGTTCCCTATCCCTGACTGTCTGCCGACGGGGCCATGGTTGTACCACAGCCTGTTAATCTCGAACACCTGAGGAGGCTCCTCATATCCTGTCTCCACTTGTGGGGGTGCATGTTGGTCCTGCTGAGTGTAAGTCTGCTCCTCTACCTAGCTACTCTGAGGCCCCAATGCATGTTCCTGTACAAGATGAGCTCGGTTTACAAGTACAGGTGGTGCAGAAGGGGCAGGTAGCTTTATCTTGGCTACCTTCTCAGTAAGTTCCTCCACTTGTTTCGGCAAACGTAAGAGAGACTCAAGGTCAGTGACCCTCTTGTGAATTTGCTCGACCATGGTTAACTTGTCAGCTATCATCCCCATGCTGGGAATGAGGTCCTCTGCAAGATCCGCTACAGTCCTCCTAGTTGTCTCATTGGATAAGATTGAGGGAGACAACTGATAGGCCCTGGTGGCCTGCAACCTGCCTGTTTCTGCCATCTACTCCAAGATTTTCCATACAGAATTTTCATTCTTGTTCAGATAACTTCCTCCATAGGCGGCACTTACTAACCCCTGCATCTCCGAGGTCATGCCACAGAATAAGGTTTTGACTAAGATCGCCTTTGAAATGCCTAAGCAAGGGCATTTCTGAATGAGGTCATTAAACCTATCCCATGCTCCATGGAATGGTTCATTGTGTCCCTGGGAGAAACTAGTGATCTTTATTCTCATTTGATTAGTCCTACTGAGTGGGTAGAACTTCTTCAGGAAAAGGTCCTTGAACTGCATCCATGTTGTACATATCACCTCAAGATTTTTCAACCAATGAGTTGCCTTATCTACTAAGGCAAACGGGGTGGCTTTCAGCCTGATATAATCCTATCCAACCCTAGGGTGACTAAGGTTCTTGCAAACCAGCTCGAAGTCTCTGAGGAAGGTGTATGGCTCTTCATTCGCGTTTCCATTGAACTTCGGCAGCAAGCTTAGGAAGTGGGGCTTCAGTTCGAATGCTTCAGGGAGGACCTCGGGTACTAGCCAGTTATGTATCTCGTTCTCTACTGGATTATAGGCATCTACCATCGGTCGGTGTATTCCTTCAGCCTCGATCACATGTCCCAGTCTAGTTGTTAATTTTGCATTCAATTGTTTGGCTCTAGCCAGCTGGGCTAAGACTTGAATCATGGGTCCTCTATGTTTTCTTCCTCTTCAGGATTTTTCTTCGGCATTCTGTCCTCTTGTCCTGGGTAAAGAAGATGGTCTAGGTTAAAGGATATATCAAGGAAGGGATTCTTACCGAGGTGATGGTCTTCTTCGGTGAGATCAGAGAAGAGAAAAGGGTTAGTTTGAGAGTAACCACCCTGGGTTTGAGGGATCCAGAACTCAAGAGGGTCATGAGTTCCGGTTGGTCCAAGTTGCACTTGGATCGGAAGATGAGCTTTGTGGGGTGCTTAAAGAGAGATTGGCAAATCGGGATTCGATCTCCCCCCAGTCAGTCATCTTGGATAGTGAGAAGAAGAATCAGGAGTTCTAAGTGAAGATAGGATGTTACTCCTACCTGAAGCAAGCAATTAAATCCAAACCTTGTATTTTCACATTCAACACGGTGAAGGACCCGAAACCGAGTCCGATTAGTCTGGTTGATTTTAAGTGTGATTTCCAAGCAAATAGCAAAGGTTACGTGGCCTATAGGGAAGTCGGCTCAGAGCTGGATGTGTCTTCCTGTTTAACCTGTCTCCTAAGATACCTGCGTCCTTCCTTTCTTTGCTCCTATCCCAAGTTGATGGATTCAAAGACTTGCCCCTATCTACTTGCAAGCAGGCGGAGGCTGACAAGGCTTGGAACTTCACCCCGGGGGGTTACTAGCAACTTGTCGTGAAGTACCGCAATTTCGCCCCAATCTACCTGTGAGCAGGCGGAGGCTACTTGGTACTAGTTAGTGAACCTGAATAATTCAACTCGTGATATTTGCTAGGATCAGTCGGTACGTGATATGGAAGGCAGGGATTTAGGCTCTACCTTAAGGTGTTCACACACACTCAAGTACCCTTACTCAGCCTAAAAACAAGGTCGGGGATTAATCTCCCGCAAGCAGAATTTCCAATTTTATTGATTTTTTTGGTCAATAATGTTTAGCAGTCCTGATTTTAAGTTAAGTTATCACTGATTAAGTCCAATCCACACAGCACGCCTATCGTCCAGTCCCAATTTCCTTTTTACTTAAGTTTTGAAAAACCAAGAGAGGAGTCAAGAAAAGCTGATGCACGATAAATCAATGATTCTTATACTGAGTGTAGAATACTTACAGTGATCCCTTCGCTTTTATGCAAGATGCATAACAGAATTGAAAGCTTTTTACACTATATGCAAATGCAGACGACAAAATCCGCTCCTAGACAAGCAATTCTATTAACGAGTGAAGCACCAGTTTAATTTGACTAGATCTGTGGTCTAAGTGCGTCTTTTATGTTTAATGTATGGTCCTAAAGAATTACGAGCACAAAAAAATCCTAGAGTGACTCGAGGAGCCGCTAGTGCAAGCCTAATCTAAAAATTCAATCCACACATCACACGGGGATACGTTTCCACTATTTTTACACATATGATAACCCAAATGGGAACTGTTGGAAATAATGCAAAAATAATGAAAAATAAAAATGTACAAGTCCTCTTGATCACTCAAAAAGTTAAAAATGCAAGCTCCTCGAAGCGCCTTCGACTCCTCATATTTCTCGCATAAAAACAAATTGAGGTCAGATAAAGGACGACACAAAAAATACTCAAAAATAAAAGACAGAAAAATATTAACAAGAAAACCGGGAATCAGACTACCCGGGGATGGAAAATCAAACATTCAGAAATTAACTAGAAATTAACCTAAGCCGTGCCTCCCCGGCAACGGTGCCATTTTGATGAGCCGCATACTACCCTTGTTAATTCGATTAAATTAATGGTCAAATTAATTTTGTGTCGTTCGTTGTAGTCAGGTAAATAAGGACTAATCAAAAGCCACTTTTAATAAACGTTCAATTAATCACGAGCAGTAAATTTATTTTACTTGGGCAAGCCCAAGGTCAAACTCAGGGAGGCAGCTATTTCCTTAGGTAATTTTAAGCGAATTTCAGAGGTTGGATTTTCAGAAGATATTTTTGGTATTTTTCAACAATTTTTATGTAATTAAAAGAAAGACAATGCAATTTTCAGACCAGTTTTCAAGTTAAATTAGAAATATAGTCAAATTAAGTCCTAAAATTATGAAACTTGGCCAGAATGTGTAAGGCAATGAAATTAAGCTACACTATTTTTTTTGGATTTCTTTGATACTTTATGAATTTACTGTGAATTAAATATGAATGCAAGGTGATTTTAACAAAATTAATTTTAATAAATACCAAAACACCCTATTTCTAGATATAAAAATTATCCTAGATAGATCTAAGTATTATGAATCTAGAAAAATTGATAAACCTAAATTCTATGTGAATTGGTCCTATTAAAAATTAATTAGGGAAATAACAATTTAATTTATTCAGCCTCGAGATGTGTGTAAATGAAATGATTTGTTGGCACAATATAAACTAAATTATCTTAAGTCTAATGTGAATTTTTGGTGATTTTTGGAGCAACAGAGAATTTAGTGCAAATTAAAAGGCATAAATGGGCAAAATATAGAAAATTTCACCAATTAAATGATAATAAATTCCACTGATGTCACAAAAATTAGAAAAGTGTAACATAAGAAAGAGGACAAGTTAAGCTACACAATGCAATTTTTAGAAATTAAAAAAGATGTCAAATGAGTACATAAAATTGTGTGCAAAGACATGGACCAATTTGCAAATACAAAAAATAAATTTGCTAAAAATTAAACATGCTGACAGGGACTCAAATGTAATTACCTAGAATGTTTGGGACATGTATGCAAAATGCCCACAAAATACATGTGCCTCACGTGGTGCTCCATGCAGGGACTGAAATGTAATTTTTAAAACCTCTAGGGGCCTCAGTGCAAAATGCCCAGACTGCACATGAGAAACACGTGGGGTCCCAGGCTCGGGTGACGTCGGCGGCTCGGAGGTTGGCTCGAGGGCGCTACATGCTCGGATGTGGCTCGGGCTAGCTTTGGGGCTCCGAGCCTAATGGTCGGGGAGGAGGCTCGGAGGAGGCGACGTGGCGCTCATTGGACCGTTAGATCGAGTGAGGATCCAACGGATGCTGATGGCTGAAGACGTGACGTGGTGGAGACCGTTGGATCAAGATCGATCCAACGGCATCTGAAGCTCGTTGGAGATGAAGACATGGACGATCGAGGACCGCTAGATCAAGATCGATCCAACATCATCTGGAGCTCGAGGAAGAGGTGACGTGGCATGATGCGGAGTATGAGATCCTCCTGATCTGATGGTTGCGCGCTGATGGCGACGTGGACCGCTAAGAACCGTCCAATCAAGGGGATCAGACGGCTACTGGGCTTAGTGCTCAAACGGTTTGCCGCCTCCTGCGGCAGAGGTAGATGTGCTCCGGCGAAGAGCTGCTTGCTCCGCCTCCTTCGTCTGAGGTTGGTGAAGCTCGTGGGGGACTTCTAGAGGGCTCGGACCAATCGTGGGGACGTCGCAGAGCTTCCGGAGGTCCTTGAGGAAGCGGAGGTGATCAGAGGACCAACGGCGATGACGCTCGAAGTTGCTCCGGTGAGGCTTCCGGCCAATCAAGGAATGAGTTCCTGCAAGGGTTAGCTTGATAGACGAGGCATGCACAATGTTCGTGAGATGAACGGGAGCATGATGGGAGGCCTGGAGGGGCGTGAAGATGGTCTGGTGGTGATCCTCCGCTAAGGAGGCGGAGCTCTCGTCAATGAAGTGCGGTGCGTAGTCGGGGCAAATGGAATAGCATGTGACAATGCCAACTCTGAGGCGGAGCTTAGAGGATTGTCAGGCGAAGGTGAAGTCGATCGTGGGAGGAGAATAAATTAAGAGAAAAAGAAAGAAAATGAAGAAGAGGATCGGAGGGAAGATGGAGGTATGTACCTGGGAATGGAGCTCGAATCTGAGCTCCTGGTCGTCGCTCGAAGGCCGGTAGGGGTTCCTGAGCTTGTGCATCTTACGGGATGGGTTGCGGCACGACGGGGTTGGTCGTGGATCTCGCTGGAGAAGAAGCTCTGTCTTTGCTCAGATTCTAACCTAATTATTGTCACTAATCAGTGGAGTCGAGCTCGAGGTTTCTCTCTGAAGTGGTGGATGGGGGTCGACAGAGATGGATTATTTATAGGTTGGAAGTGGTGGTGACTGGTGATGGAGGGTGATGTTGGTGGAGGTCGTGGGACGACGTGGGAGTGGGTTATGGCGATCATGGAGGTCAGCGAGGATGAGGGTAGAGTGGGCTACAATGGGGAGGTGTTAGAGGCCAGAGAGGGTGGCTGGAGTGGTTCCCAAAATAGGAAGGGCGGCTCGCGCGCAAGGTGGGCGACGTGGGTGCGGGCCTTGCGGGAGGTAGAAGACGATGTCTCAGCCGTTGGATCTCGCGATCCAACAGCGGGGACTTAGGCGCTACGGGGCGGCTAGGATTTGATCAGAGGGGCGAGATCAAGGGCACAGGTCGCACCACATGGCAGGCGGAGGGTGCGGCGTTGGCGTACGACTGTGATGATGCCTGGGGTTTTGATCGAAGGGTTACGATGGTGCCACGTGGAGGGTGTAAGTGAAGGCTGAGAGGGACGGTTGGGATGAAGTCTTAAGGATCTGATCGTGCGGTCCATGAGACAACACGTGGCGTGCTAGGACTTAGGCTGAGACGGAGGGCTAAGATAAAATCTGGGCTTTGATCGAAGGGTTCAGATGTCGCACGAGATGAGTGGCCAGGATGGAGGGCTTCTGGCGAGGATCGGAGAGCTCTAAGCGCAACATGTGTCGAGCTGAGGGTGAGGCGCGAAGGGACGGCCCTGATTTGATCTGGATTTGATCGTGTGGCTGAGAAGAGCTGCAAAAATGGAGGGCCCAGATCAGGAGAGAGGGGACAGGATTAGACTGCGGAGATGGAGGGCATGTGGCGCGCAAAGGAGCGGGCCGCGTGGCGCAATCGGAGGATGCCATGTGGCCTGCTCTGAATGGCTGAGAAAGAATATGGATTTAGAGAGAGAAGGAGGCTGGATTTAGAAAAACTCAAAACATGAAATTTGTAGATCTCGATGAGATCTACAAGTTTCATGTTGACCAAAAATGAAGATGAGGTCAAATAAGATACAAATTGCAAGGATACAAATATACATACATATAGTACACAAACGGGCCCAAAAACCCAAGTTTTGCATACGAGCTCCGATTTAAATGAAATTGATCTCGTTTTGAATGTCTCTGAATGTGTATTAATCTTAAAGTGAGTGGACCTAGATCGGAGGTTGTATGATGTAGATATTTGCATTCTATGGTCTGGGGTCTCCAACTGAGTTTGGGATTTTTATTGGGAATTTTTTACAAGCTAGGAGTTTTTGCCCTTTTCCTTATATTATTAATTAGTAATATACACAATATAGGGTCAGTTTTATTGCCTTTTGAAGGTGGTATAAAATATAGATAAATAGGTGAATATTGGTGAATATTTTACAAGTGAAATAGGCTTCTTATTTAATGCAAAGATGGATGCTAAAATGCATGTATTATGTATGCATGTATGTATGCTAATTATGCAAGATAAGGGGGAAATATGCAGCTAAATACTCGGGAACAAGACTCTATTTTTCAACTTTAAGAGTGATGAATTACAGATTCATCAATATTTACATGTGTTTTACCAAGGATTTTAGACAAAATGAAAGAGTAAAGGAGATGAATCAGTGATTCATCATTCCCCTATACTTTAACTTTGCTAGTCCCTTAGTAAACACTTATTCTAAGAATAAGTGAAAGACAAAAAAAGAGAAAATAAAAAGGAAAGAACTTAGAACAAATTTATTTCTTTAAATCAAACGTTACTAAACCAAATTCAAGATCCCGGAATAGACATTTGGATTACGATTTGTCGGGATCTCACTAGAATTTGGATTTAAGTTTTAACAGTCCTCAAGTTCCATAAATCCCTATTAAGGTTCACCTCAATAGCCAATTTAGATCCACCCATCCATCACGCTAACTATTCAACCTTGAAGTCATTTTGTACTGTGTGAAAGGTGTTAGCTCTTCCTGTTTAGAGAGGAAAAAAAGCCAACCACTCCAGTAATGCACACTCACTGGTCTCTCATCCAGCTATTCGAACCTCGAGGAGGGGGTATTTCCTTCTGAGTTCATGTATATGCTAATTCACAATGAATGGGGGAGAAGATAGAAGAATGAGAAGAGAATTGGAATGTGACCAGTGTAGTCACATCTCCTATGAAGCTTGGCCAACTTAGCCAAGTCTCCATCAAGATATGCAGGCTCTCTGCAGCTTGGACCATCGTGGTCATGAATGTATTTTGGAATTTGGCTTCTCTTGGTATGAATAGTTTTTGCATTGCATTGATCTTTTATGCCTCGACGGATATATAATATTTTTTTCATCCCATGTTTTTGGGTCTTAGAAAAAATATGCTAGCAGAATGTTCCTCATCTGAAGATTTATCTCAACCCCACAACTCTCATCTTTAGATGCCTACGTCACTAGATAAGGATGAAAATGTACTACTAAAATGAACTACCCTCCCCAACCCCATGCAAGTTGAGCTAAGTGTGGTGTGCAAGAGTCCAAAATTGGTCCATTCTTGAAGAGTTATACAGATGACACCACGTGTCCTACTTAGGAAAGTTTAACTTAAACTCCGAAAACAGTTCTACGGAACCTAAAGAAAGTAAAAGACTTAAAAAATCTCAATTCCAATTCGTAATATAGTCCCTTTAGAATTAAGTGGATTTAGATATAAACCAGGCTCCATCCTTCATATTTAGCTCCATTCAGTTCAAGAATCAATCTTTTTTAGAAAAATGTTAATGAATGCAATAATTTTTGGTGAATTAAATATTTCGGGTCAAACTTTTTATGTGATTTTTAAAGAATTGTGTAATTTTTTATGTGTTTTAAAACTTTGTTTTTTTAGATATTTTGGAAGAGTTAGTGAATTGAATCAGTCTACAAATATTGACATAGATTATGTACATATTTACAATGAATTTCATACTTAATTATATACAACTTTATAAATGTTTTATACAAACTTTACAAAAGACTTTTATTAGAAGTTGTATCTACTTAAGAATTTTATGTACAAGTATTTTACATACATTTTAGATAAACTTTTTAAAGCTTTATTTTTTTATATAACTCATATTTATGATTTTCTGCAGCTTTAAAACCTAAAATAAAAATATCAAACCATAATTTTAGAGCCATAATATTAGAAATACAATAAATTACGAGTTATGGCTTCTAAAGTATGTATAGAGTATGTATACAACACCCCTTATACTTATTGTGAACTATGTCTTCATAGTAACAAAGAAGCGACAAAGGAAAATATAATTCTAACTAAATATAGATTGCTGAAAAGAATATTATACTATAATGACTCAAAGAAAGAATAAACCGAATATAACTCAATTATCCTCTCTATACTTAGGATCAACTAATCCTAAGTATATGAGACTCAAAAACAAGGATGATCAAGGTTAAGAGAATGTACACAATAAATGATTCGGTTTGTCTTACCACTATACTTAAAATAAAATATCACTAAGTGTAGAGAAGAATATAAACAATTGAAGGACAGGCGAGAGAACAGACGACACACAACATAAAAACGATCAAAAGATTAAATGAACAATATTACCCCCTATATTTAGGGTAAAGCACACCCTAAGTATAAGAAACAACAATGGTAATAGAACAGAATGAATATGAACAATAGAATGTCTACAATCCCCTGTACTTAGGATAAAGTACATCCTAAGTATAGCAAAAATCCTAAGTGAGACCTAAAGTGTTAGACAATGGAAGAATGAATGAATAAATAGAAAACATGTATGTACAAGTTGAGAAGCATAAACAAATCAAAAAGAACTATAAAAACTCAAGAATACCAAAGATTGGCCTTCTTACGCTATCGACATCCAATGGATGTCACAAGAGAGAGCTCGGCACCAGGGTCGTCCTCAAAGATATCCATATCTAAATCAGTTGATCTCTACTGACAGTCAAAGTTTGGCTTCGATGGCCTAGAAGACAAATAGAACTTTCCTCTTTAAGTTGCAGCATGGTCTCTGAATCCATAGTAGACATGAGGATGAGGTCAAATTCTATTGCAATATGCTCTATATCAGAATCAGTAAAGCCCTCATCGAAGTCTATGTGAAGAAAGGGCTCATCATTCTTGCAACTGGCTGGCTCAAATAGAAGATCTACTAATGAATTATGTTCAGCCTCCAAAGGAACATAATCAGGTGCCACCAACTCTTTCAACTCAATAACGTATATACCATGTAACTCATCAACACATCTCCAAACTTGAGTAAGTGGATCACAGAAGGTTATGCTTTCCAAGTTTTCCTCTTTGGCGAGGAAGTCTTGGGTCTCAATACTTGTCGAAGTCAACAACTCATGTTTGATCTCATCTATAATGCATGGTCCTCTATGTCTGATGGTACGACAACACGCTCTATGGAAACATTCTCGTTGTTAGAGGGAAAAGTCACCATATTGGTCCCTTAATCCACAACTACCATGGCTGCAGCAAAAAATGCCAACCAAGAATGATAACAGCATCATGTGATGGTACTAAGGAGTCAACATCCAAGACAACAAAACTCATAGTGAATTATGTGCCTTGTACCGTCAAGACAACGTCCTTTAGTATACACTTCGGCTTCTTAACTGATATGTCTGGAAACTGGAGAATCTTCCTAGCTTTCTTAAGAGGACTTATTTGAAGTGTCTCAAGAAGATAGAAGGGTAATATGTCCACTGACGAACTGATGTCTAACATGGTATGATCAAACTCATGATCTGAAATCTCGTATATGACAAATGGTACTACCATATTTTTCTTTTTTTTCTTGGGAGGTGTATGTTAAATGGCACAAGTAGCAACCGTCAACATTTTTTCTCATAATAGTGATTTCTCCTCCTCTTTCTCCTAGGTGTAGTGTGCTCCTTAAGATGCTTCTTAAGAAGAGGGATGTGGACCAATGCTTTTAGAAAGAGTGATCTTGAGCTCAATGTTATCCAACATCTCTTTTGTGAAATTCGTCGTGGTTTTTTTCTGAAATTTTTTTTATTTCCCTCTCTAAAAATAGTGCTTGAGGGAAGAGTATATGTACATACTCCTTAGTGTATGTACACTCGGAGGATCGGAATTAGTGTTAGTAGTTAAAACAAATCTTTTTGTGAAACTGGGACTAACTCCATGCAAATCAAGTGAAGTAAAAGGAGAACTAGCAAAAGAAATTGAAATCTTGTATTTATTCTTCTTTCTAGCTTTTCTCTTTTTCTGATTCTTTTTGTCATTTTGTGCCTTAATATATGAAGAATCAGTCTAGATATTTGACTCTACGTCGTTGCCAGCTATGCACTCCTCACTCCTAAATGTCTCGACAACCGTAGGTTATCTCTGAACATCCTGAGAACTAGGAGAACAAGTACTCAACAACTCATAAATCGACTAAGTAGTGGAATTGATCCTCTCTCTGTGACAAAGCTGACCACTAACTGTCTAAGTGAATCCATCTATTTCCTATGATATGCATCATTATTTTGAATCAGATGGACTAAATGCTCATTCATGGGACAATCTATACATGACACATCAAAGTGACATCCCAAATCAATATTGTCTGTTGAGAGGGTTGAATGTATCAATATGAATAAGAGAGGATATGCTCTTGAGGTGAAGAATGGTCGTTATATGGAAACAGAATAGGCTCCTACTCTGTAAAGTATTGAACCGACCCAAACTTTAGCTGGAGAATCAACGGAGGTGGAACTGGTAACTGAAAAGTAGAACTCTCTTCAAAGGTCTCAACATCCATCATCTATGCCTAAATATCCACATCAATTGTGTGGTGTGTGATCCTTGAATCATCGGGAAATTGATCGCATTTGATCGGTTCTGCATCTCATTCGTGTGATGTCTCGACTACATACTCTCGAAGAGAATGAGATGTCAACAAGAAGTTGGGCATATCCATGAATAGAGTCCAAAGTGAATCAATGTTAAGATTACGGTGTGAACCATCATACGAGGCATCGTCCAATACTCAGTGCTCTGCAGTCACCCCGTGATAGAAGATCTGAACCAACTCTAACTTAGAGATTCTGTGGTCTGGAAATCTCCTCAAAAGAGCCTGAAATCAGAGCCACATATCTCGAAGTGGATCAAGGGGGCCATGCATAAAGTCTCTGATAATCGACCACATGAAAATTGCTCGGCTAATGGGGAAGAACTTCCTCAGAAAAGTGGTTGGTAATGTACCCCAACTAGCTCTCTCATTTCCAAAACTTTGGAGTCATCTCACATCTCTGCCCTTAAGTGTCAAGGGAAAGGTCTTCATCTTCGCATCCTCAGGTGAAATGTCTCAATAAAATCTAGTACCACATATCTCCTCAAAATCAATAGGATGCTTGTATGCCTCCTCATTTGGCTTTCCGTGAAATCACGATAGCAAGGAGACGAAATCCAAATCAATAAGAAAAGTAGGTAATCCCACTGCAGAAACTGACTTCGTTCCTTAATCGTATGTATGATGCTTAGTACATACTCTACTCTCAGCAACTCGTGGACCCGTATCTCTCATCTGATCTAAACTCGGCTCATGGGTCTCAAATCTCTAGTTGGTTGCCATAGGTGTAGCTGAAGGATGACTCCAAGAAACGAAGATGAAGGAGCAGTAAGAGACGAAGAAGACGATGAAGAAACATGAGATGACGAAGATGACTCTCCAGAGTCTGGGTTACGCATAGAGAGGGAGAAGAACAAAGTGGAGTTGACAAAGATGATGAGAAATGACGAGACTTTGGTTCGAGAATAGGGACATCCTGAAGCAACAAAGATGAATGGGAAGGATGTAAGGAAGAGTGGTTGTATGATCCAACCAAAACGATTGCCTACGCATCATCATGACTCAAGAAAGAGTGAAAATTAAACGAAGAATTGAAACAAAGGAAACCGAAAAGACTCAGACGATAAGTGACTATTATAACTCAAAATAAAGAATGCAACAGATCACAAAACCGATCTCAATGAAATGCAGTCCAACCCCCAATTCACCTACTCAACTCGGTGAAGACCATAAAGGCTTGGTCGTTATCTTTTTATTTTTTTAGAGTTAGGTGATGCAAATGTTTATGTTAAAAAATTCACAGGTGTAGTCTCCTAGAGTAGAACATGAGCAAGTCGGTGATTCCCCAGGTAGAGAACTATTCACGTAAGAGCTTGGGACTAGTTCTAAGGAAATCCACCTCCCTACTCATGTGACTATTTCTGCTAATGTCTGAGGCAAGTGCTTGCAGTGATAACAAGCCCCAAGAGCCAGGAGTCCAAGCGCTTAAGGCACAAATCCATGGCTTTGGGCTCTAACTCCTATATGTACACGCTTCGCTTAGTCTAGAGAGTACATGCATCCAATGAGAGGATTGCTCTCTCAAATCGATGAAGGATATCCATTATGTTTGTTTTAGGTCCAGTAGATTAGCGGTCTCAATTTTATTTTATATTATCACTTTTTTTATTTTTTCTTTGATTTGAGAAAACAAAAGTCTAATGATTTGTTCGTGTTTTACTGCTTAACAAGTGAATGAAAACATGGGTAGAAGATGAAAGTGCGATGCATGGAAAACTATGGATGCATGCAGGGAAAGAGACGTGTACTTGTCGCCAAACACTCTACATGCAGAGTGATATGTGCAGAATTGAAATCTAATCTATATGCGAAGGAAAAATGAAAAAAAATAAAATGTGTGACCAAGAAAGAGTGACTTATAAGCAAGGAAGAACATATTACTTTGACTAGGTTATGTGGTTCCTAAATCTAATTAACCTACGATACTCAAATAAAGTATAAAATCCTAATCAAGCACCTAGACAAGCTCACAAAATCATGGAAAATAAAGGGAGAAAACCAAAAGTCATGGTGAGGTCCCCTGACACATGTTTAAGTGATTATTGAAGAATTCACGGGTTTATATTTAATGTGAAAAAAGAGAGATCAAGTGAATATAGATAAATGTCACTGCAACCCGAAAATTCTTAAATCAAAAATTATTTTTTTATTCTAATGATGAAAAAATTCTACAAATTAACGTGGTATAACTTCGAGGATCAAACTCAGGGAGGCTACAAAGAAATGAGGGAATTAATTATTGTTAATTAGTGAAGATTTTCAATTTCGTTTCTTTTCCTGATGTTTGTGTCTTTTTAGTGCATTTATATTCTTTATGGATTTTTAATGTTTTATATTTTTTGACTTTTAATTTTTAGTTGATTTTTACTTTTGCAAGTTTTTATATTTTTAAAATTTTTGAAAATCAATTTATGAGTAATATATATAAGAGAAAATGAAGCTTTTTGTATTTTTAAATATAACAAAAGTACTCAAAATCAAGAAATAAAATAGTTTTTGTGTTTTATCATTTTATAATATTCTATTTATTTTTGCAGTATTTTTATATTTTTTTGGATTTTATAATGATTTAAAATTGAAAACAGTGAATAAGGTAAAATTAGCTTACATTTTTGGTATTTTAAAAATATAAAATCAAGTCAAACAATACAAAAATAATTTTTAAACAAAAAATTTTATTTAACTTTAAAATAAGAGCATATATATTTGTAGTTTTTCTACATTTTAATATAATTTTTATAGGTTTTTCTGTATATTTGAATTTTTAGATTTTTCTAATGTTATTTTTTGTGATTTTATAAAGATGATAAAATATAGTAAAACCAAACTATTGTAATTTTTACAATTTTTCAAAACATTTTCAAATGTTTATGAATTTTTAAGTGTAAACAAAGGAAATAAATGATTTTTTATTTTTAAAAATAAGAAATAAAATATATTTTGAAAATAAAAATTACTGGAGTTGAAACACTTAATGAGGATGTAATGTGCTTTATAGGGATTTTTTAGAGTTATTTAACCAATTAATACAAGCAATTAATAAAGAAAATAAAAGCATTTGAAAATTGACCTATAAGCAATTAATCAGAAATAGCAGACTAATTATTAACAAGTAATTAAAGAACATGATGAATTCTACAAATTATCCAAAATTTCACGTGTTTTCGCACGTGAATTCAAAAGATAGGGATCAAATTGTAGTTGGATCAATTATTAACAAAATAATTGCAAGGCTTTTATTTCAAAATCATTAAATGTGCGTGAAGAGGAATGTGAGTCTGCAAAGGAAGGACTTAAACGCACATTGATGAAAGAACAAGGGCACAAGTGCAATTATTCAAAACTATCTATTCATCACATATAGCAAATTTGGATTTATTTATAAATAAAGAAAATTACATGTAAAGGAATGCAAATTCACTGAGACATGTGCAGGGCGCGTGCTGATCGGGCAGCTCTGATCTCCTCTACTGGATTTGATCATGCAGTTGCTAATTAGGTGGAAGTGAGCAGATCGAATTGAATATGGAAGCACATGTTCTTGATCGGACAGGTATGGATGATGGACGAAGAATACTGATGAAGTCATGGGTTGCCGAGCTTCGATCTTCCAGATCTCGGCCAATCTGGGATGGATTGGTCATATCTCAGGCTGACTCCTGATGAAGTCCCACGCTGGTCTAAGGTAGTAATCGGGTCCAGGTCTCATTGATAGGAGACCTGGAGGTTATGCGCACAAAGGGCCTTCGGTTCCTTCTCTGAAACCATGTCTTTTTCCAGGAATCTCCTCCAGTGCCTGCAGATTTTTCAAAGCTCGAAGGCGATCCTTCGGTTGGGATTCTTCAACAAAAACAAAGTAAAATCAAGGAGAAGATGGATTGGATTCAGTGCAAGTGATGGACTGAATCCAAAATCCTCAGATCCGATGATCTGAGGTGATCATATGCGAAAGAAAGGTGAAGAAGTGGTTCTTCATTGTGATGAGATGATGAAGTGAGTGGATCAGTGATAAAATCAGATGAAATTGACCTCCGATCAGGTATATTAGAGCTTGATTCTACAAATCAAAAACACGAATAAAAGGCAAAGAAATGAAAATAAAACTAGCTAATTATTCCTAAAATCAAAATGCGATGGAAATTGGAATGATTTTTGCCTCAACAGTCACCTAGATGTGGTTGAAAGATGAGCTCATCAGAGAAGACCTCTGATGACAATGGATCATGTCTCATCTCCTCCTCTCACACTCTTGATCTTGGGAAACTCCTACTATTACCAAGAGCTTGCTCCATGTACAGATCTCGGGGAAATTAGGGGTAAAGATAGATCAACTTGTAAAAATGGCCTGGAGCTCTTATTTATAGAGCTGAAAAATGGTGAAATTCAAAATGCATTCGTGTACGCAAACCGAGGTGAAATGGGAGAAAAATTATATGGGTGAGGATCTCTGATCAAAGGAGATTATTTGGGTGGATAAATCGGATCTGAATGGTTAAGGAGATGGATGTGATAAATGGGTGAAGGAGGCAGTTTGAGAACAGGAGTCGGGTAATTACGAAGAATGGGGCAGGTGACCCAGGTCAACAAACTTGGGTCCGATCAATAGGGTGAAGGTCTGAACGGGGACAACAGTTAGAAGACAAAAACAAAAGAAATAAAATTAAATAAAAAAGAAAATGATTTTAAATTAAAAAGTTTTCAAAATAAAAATTATGTATAAATTTATGAATTAATTTTTGATGATTTCCAATGAATTAAATAATTTAATGTATACGGTTAAATAACTAAAATACACTTATTCATAGGTGTAAAATATCTATGTACATAATATACATATTTTTAATTATTAATTTTTATAAAAAGACACATTAATTTATATTTTATTATTTACAGAATAATAGGATGATTTTAAAAATATTTTTATATTATTTTTTTGTAAATTGTATTTATTGGATTAAATAAACATACATAGGTGCACTATATATAGATTATGCATATGTAATAAATACAATTATTTTATTTTTTGGTTATTTTAATTTTATTATCTTTTATTTGTATTTTACATAAATAATATAAAATATATACAAAATAATAAAAATACAATATATGCAAAAAATATAAATAAATACGTAGATAAATAGGTACACTTTATATTTCTAAGTATAATAACACTCCAAAAAGACGACTTTCACATCTTAACTCCAAATTTTATCATTTTAAAGCTTATTTTATTTTGAACACAATGAAAATGAGTTTGGTTTATTTTGAGTTTGTACGGAGTAGATACTGATCTTTCAATTCTGTTTTATGATTTTTTAGAGAGTTGTATTTTTATTTTGTACATGATTTAATTTTGCAATTATTTTTATTATTTAAAATACATTTTTATGTGTAAGTTTCAAGAAGAAAATATTTTTATTTGAGAATGAATTGATGATAAATAAAATAGTACAAGATATATCCATAAAGAACGGTGATGAATACATGTGAAGTTAATTTTATGGGATTTTTATACATTAATGACCCTATCTCCCACTACTTTACTTCTTGTCGATTAGGTCAAGTCTTGTCCTACTATCGGGGTCAGGATCAGCATGTACTTATTTCATATATACAGTATTATTTTTTTCCTTTTCCTATATTTCTTTATTTATTTATTTTGGGTTAAAATAATGATAGTAATACAAAATTAATAGATGAGATTGGATTATTAAGGAGTGAGAATTAATGCTATTTACAAGTGTTTTGTAAGAGATTTTAAGCTAAAAAATATAATAAAGATGATAAATTGGTGATTCATCAGTCAGCGAAACATACCCGCGAAGAATGTAGAGACCAAGTACAAGTCGGGATGCCCTTATGGGCAAGTACCCCTCTCTCTCACCAAAGAAAACAAAAAATAGAAGTCAGCTCCTGTATCCACCTTGTGCTACTCCTCTCAGTCAACTCCCTCGATCAGTAGGCCATGAAACACCAAGCAGAACACAAAAGCCATAAAAAGGAAACAAATAAATAAACGAGAGAGAGAGAGAGAGAGAACAAATAAACAAAAACAAACAGATGGCTAATTAAGAAAAGAAAGAAATCATAAAACCTAAGGCCCTAACTACCTACCCTCGCACTGCCTCCCCGACAACAGCGTAGTGTCATTTTATTGATCATATGAAATTTGCAGAAATTTTATGTGTGTTTCATTTAGACTCCTCAACTTATGTGTATAGTATAAGTATGGAGTGTCGAATTCATGGAGGAAAACTATATAAACGAGGGTGTATAGTAGAGTGATATATGTATCTAGGGTTTTGTGATTTTCTAATGATTTTTAATTGATTTTTTATCTTTTTAGTTTGATTTAATGTTTTGTATTGTTTTTAAGTGATAGTTATACCTATTTGTAAAGAATTGTATGTATTAATTTTATATTTTTAATTGATTTTATATTTATTATTTTGTGTTTTTTATATTTATTTTATTGCTTTTGTCGATTTTAGGTGATTTTTAAGATTGTTTATTTTAATTAGGTTTTCAAGTGAAAACAATATTTTTATAATAAACTGTGTGGTATTTGATTTTTAAAAATATTAAATAGTATTAAAATATTTATATTTTATTTTTATTATAAAGAGTGTGAAAATACCTTTAAAACGAGTTATTATACGCATTTTTGTGCTTTTTTATGAATTAGTTATGATTTTTGAAAGATTTTGTGTATCTTTATATTTTAAGTGTTTTAATATTTGATTTTTAATATCTTTTTGTTTGAGTATTGAAAATACAATAAAGTATACTAGGTATAATTTTTAGGGAATTTTTGAAGTTATATTTTTAGTTTTTATGTTTTTTACAAGTATGTATGTATTTTGTATTTGTTTTTTGAATTTATGTAAAATATAAGTTCTTTTATTTTTCAAAATACTTGTTATACAGTATATAGTATGATAATACGTATTATTCTATATTTTTGTTAAATTTTTTATTACATGTTTTGATTTAATACGTAATTAATAAGTAATATATATTTAATACGTATTCAGTGGATGTTATGTAATTAAAGGAATTTTATGAGGTGTGCATCTAAAAGTAAGAAATTGTGGGAAGAAATGTGCAAAAGCCCCAGTGTGCCATGTGTAGATCACGTGCCTCATCCATCTTGTACCTGTTCAGAATTCAAACGAAAACCAAGGGCGTAGCCTGTCAAAACCACAACAAGTCACGTGAATGCACACGATTTTAGTCAGCCGGGATCTGTTCACGAAATAGCTAAAGGTTTAGGGGCTCAAGTGATAATCGCTCCAAAGCAATCTCCTTGCGCACGTGATGTGCACGTCAGGTGGGTTGTAGCGGCCCGGCGCGTGGCTTTTGAATCGTTCGATCGACTGCATCGGACGGCTATTGTGCATTCTGGAGGAGATGCAGTGGTTCTTCCCCAAACTTCAACTGCTCCAGGCGGCGGTGATTCACGGCGGGCTGATCTCGATGAAGGTGCTGCTCGCGCGTGGAGAAGAATCTCGGACTAACTATTCGCCGGTGCTTGGATTCGTGGTGATTCTTTCGCGATCGGTCGTGCTGCTCGATTCGATACTCTCATTGGGCTTCGTTTCAATCGAGTATCTCCGGCCGTCAGGCGATCAGTTGCTCGATACGGCTGCTGCTACAGGTGCTCGATGAAGCTGAACTAATCGGTCGAGGAAGGATATCCGACTCGCGCTTCAATTATAGATGATGATTTGATCGTGTTCCAGTTGTGCGACTCGTTCCAGGTGTATAGCTTGAGTAGGTGCACGGATCTGACGTGTGATGGGTGCGGTTGTCTATGAATGTGCTCAATCGACGGATGCAGTGTCTTGCTGATGCTTCTCGAAGGTTGATCGAATCAGACCGGTGATGTTCGTCCCCAAACCGAACTGGAGGCGGTAATTCAAATCTCGTATAGTGTTCAGACCTCCATATGCTCGAGGGAATCAAGGCTGAGAGATGTTGCTCAGATCTGCGATGGCTGCTCAAGTACTTTGATTCAGGTGTAACGACTCACTTCAAGCGATCGAAACTTTACATGCAGGCGCTGCTCCTCATCTAGATGTTCGAAGTGGGTCAAGTGCTCAATCATTTCCTCATAGTGAGGCCCAGTAAATGTCTCAATACGACTGGAGGTGCAGTACCTCGGTCCAAGGAAACAGAAGAGTGAATGAAAGGAGTTTAGTGGTGCGGGGACGAACTTTAGATCTCCGGTCAGTGTGCTGAAGGATATGGTTAGATCCTCAAGCGCATCACGGAAGCGTGAGCGTCGTATCGAATACGACGAGGAGCGACTAGTCGCACTAGTTGCTCAATGCAGCGGAATTTAAAAAATTTCTTACGACGAAACCACATGATCCAAGAACACTTCTCGGATCGTTTCGTCTAAACCACAAACAAGTAATAGGATTACCTCTTGAAGCGTGGTTGCGATCGAGTCTCTAAACGAAGAGACCTCCTGTCTCAAGTCCGATCCGACGGAGGAGACGCTTGCGAGCGCGGGGATGAACCGCGTGCTTCTCGCAATCCATGTTGATGATCCAAGCAGCGGATCTCCTGATCTCGACACACGAGATCCGTCGTCTTCTTCACGAGCGAGGCGCACCGAAGGAGACGGAGATCCACGAGCAGACGAACGGGCAGCATAACGACGATGCTGCGGCGATGGAGAACCTCTCCATGGCATCCATGGTGGACGGCCATGAGAGGAAGAGAGAGGGCTGACCTCTAGAGAGAAAGAGAGAGAGAGAGATGCTTCTCAAGCATTATGTGTAAAGAGAGAGCATGGGTATGCCTCTCTATTTATAGGGTTTTGGGATCCATGGATCTCAATCCATGTGTCATATAAAATCAATGGTTGAGATTGATTTATCACAATCCAATGGTCAAGATTGTTGTTGGTAAAAGCCAACAACTTGTGATTTAAATTTGATAAAATATATTTGATAAATCAAATATATATTAATACCAAATTAAATCAATCAAATAAGGAGAGAAAATACAAAGGAGATCAACCTTCCCCTTTAGAGGGCAATCTCATGGATTCCCATGAGATTGCATATCTCCTTGATTTTCTCTCTACTTATTTTCCAACAACTATTTGTTGGGATTTTTATTCACCAAAATAATTCTCATTTAAATTTGGGAATCTTGCAATCTTGACATTGGAATATTGTGAATCATATTCACAACCCAAAACAAAATGTAATTTACATTTTCAATTAATTAGACAATGTGTATCCAATACACATTAATAATTAATCTACTAATATAAATTATATTTAACTCTCTCTAATACATTATAAATCACATTTACAATATATTATGAATAATTGGATATTACTATCCACATTATTCTTATCCTTGATAATTAAATCATATTTAATCATCTTGGATCTCTTTATCTCATGTGTTCAAATAATATGAATCACATTCATATTATTCACATCTTTGATAATTAAATCACATTTAATTATCTAAGATAACTCTCCTTATAATATGAATCAAATTCATATTATTCATGATAATTAAATCACATTTAATTATCCATTTTCTCAATGCTCGGATACATATATCAACAATAGAATTATCCATGAACTCTTTCAAGGACAATGCGCTTTCTCCGCGAATACTTGGAGATAAGGACAGGGCGATTGTATTGTTCCACGTATAGTGACATGGATATTGAGATCACATCTCAAATCCAGATCTCGGGCCTCCCATAGATGCTTGATTAAATCAAGACCGCAAATCTAATCTTCTCATTGAATCTGAATCACATTCAGATCAATGTCCAACATTTGGACTAAGATCAGATTACTTCTCTACTGAGAGGAGTCACTAAAATCCAGACCCGTTTCATCACTCCCTAGGAATGGAAGCGTCATGGTTATACAACCGTTTATGATCACATCACCCTCAGGTATTCCTAATACCTGTACATCCTGTATACTGGAAGACTCAGATTAAACCCGAAGTATTAGATCAACTTTATACTGTCTACTTCAGGGTTTTATCAGTAAGTTTCTCATTTGATCATTGGGAGTCGGTATTGATCATATACTTTCCAAATGCATATATCATACCTAGGTCTTGATCATATACTTTCCAAAAGTATATATCAAACCAACAAATTCAGTCAAGCTTCCAAAGCGAGACGACCGTGCGCATGGAATTTGATTCTTCCCAATATCTCATGAGTGAGCTCATGTCTTCCGGTTCAGTAGTGAACCTGTATGATCCCTTTGAGAGATCGTATTACTCATATGCCCTTATATGCACACCAGCGCGCCGGTGTATAGACCTTGATTAGGTCATCAACCTATTGGTCTGCCAAATGTACATACTCAGACATATAGTAACACATCTGTCTCCGGTCAGAGGATGTGTGCCTATATCATGACAGCATATGATATAGGACTTTGGTTATCTTGATCTCGTTAAGTCAACTCTTTGACCTAACTCATCTGACACCTCCGAATCTCTATTCCTATGCAGAGGACCTGCATCAAGAGGTCGGTCAGATATCAACCTAAATGAGATAGGATTGCCATCTCCTACTCAGGCTGGAGATCATCTCTTAATAATCATTTGACGGTGCTTGATAAGTCCTCAATCTAACTCATTATATACTCATCTAAGCACCAGCCTCTATGATTCAATAATTGAATCAACAGCTATATGATCATTAAGATGGCCATGGTACATAACCCTAATTGCACTAAGGGACCTATTATGCAAATTATGTATTCTTCATTTCAGATCAAGGAGTGAATTGCAACAACAATTATTGCATAATGGCTCGCTGTGGGCTCGCATTTCCAACAATCTCCCACTAGCCCAAAGAGCCATTAATGGGCTAATCATTTAAACCCACACTCATGTGACAATCATAGGCTATTTAGAAAAATAGCTAGGTAAGCTGATCAGTCACTCCGTTCCCAAGAGACTACGCCAAGTCCTTTTACGGTACTTGCATATCCCCAGTAACGGTGCTCGCATCTAATGCGAACGTTGCATCTCATGCAACCGATACTCAATTTTGTTGGTTATAGTGTCCTTGACACTACATCTTATTAATTATCATAACCAGTATTCCCATAATCCTTATTAGAATACCTTCATTCCTGGAGATCTCTATCTCCTAAGGTATCTACAGTTAAGACCCTTATAGATCACTATCTACAAGGTCTTAAACCTTTGAAGATAAGACTTTGAGATCACTATCTCTAAGTTTCATCATCTTTGAAGATATTGTTATTACTGCAATCAAGTGTTTTATCTCCATAGTAGGATTAGTAACATTTTACTACTCCCACTGCATGGCAGACATCTGGTTCTTGTACACATCTAGCATATACCGAGCTTCTCATAACTGATGCACAAGTGCAAGCAGTTCTAGCATTCACTTCCTCAACTCTTTGAGGTGCTATCCCTCTAGACAGGTCACTACCATATCTTAAGGGAAGGAAGCTTTTCTTGGAATTTTCCAGAAAATGGAATAAGTCCAAGGTGTACTACTAATGCGACAGTCCCAATACCCTCTTCTCTTTGCTTCTGAACGACTTCAGAATTAAGATCTAAGAGGTATCCTTGAAATCGTATCTCAAGGTATGGAACAACCAAATTATAAAACACTTATCATTTATTCTTATATGATTAGAATAATATCTACATTAAGCACGATGAACACAATGGCACTCCCACTAAGCTTCACATGGTTCATCAAGATTTTATCTGAAATCATAACATTTATAATTTCATTAAATCTTATGTTCCAACTACAAGAAACTTATTTGAGTCCAAAGATGGAGTTCTTCAGCTAGCACACCTTGCTTTCCTCAACCATGAAGCCCTGGGGCTACTTCATATGAATATCCTCAGAGAGGCATTCATAGAGGAATGCAATCTTGAATCACACCATGAAGATGTCATAGACAAGTTGTGCAGCTATAGTTAGCAATATTCTGATGGGTTAAAGCAAGGTTACTGGAGAGCAAGTCTTATCGCAAGCGATGCCTTCTCTTCGGTGTGTAGCTCATGGCTACGAACCGTGCTTTGAAGGTCTATACCTTCTCATCAGGTTCCCTCTTTCTCTTGAAGATCCATTTACACCTTAATGGGTCTGACCCATATAGGTGGATCCTCGAGGGTCCATATATGACACTTGTATATGAAGTCTACATTAGACTTTTATTGCTAACATCCATCTTTCCATGTCATGATCCTCAGGAGCTTCATCACATGAAGTCCGATCATTTTTAGATTTAACTAACACATGGAATCCATCCTCAAACTTATTTGAAGAGGTATTAGTGTTTCATCTTTAATTGTCCTTTCAGTTTCCAATTTCAGGAGCCTCATTATCTTTTCAAGATTAAATGAGTTCCTTCACTTCATTTTCATCTTGATTCTCAAGAGAGTCATCCTATAAGAATCATATTCTCAAAGATTAGATCTTTTAAGAATCTCAAGGTCATAAAGTAGGTATCCAATACCATCCTTTATTTTCCTAATGAAGTAGCACTCTCTAGTGCCAGATTCCAGCTTAATCACATGGAACCTTATTAAGGATATATAATGCAGTCTCTACCACATATATATACCTGGAAACTAAGAGATAATTATGCTATGATTAATCATTGATCAAATCATGTCACACCTGATCAATTGTATCTCCCTACAACTCTATTGAGTTAAGGTTCATTAGGAGGATTGAGATAGGAATGATATTCATATCTCCATAAGGTATTTCTTGAATTCATCTAATAGGTACAGGCTACCTTGGTTAGATCAAATTCATTTCATCTTCCCTCAAACTTTGGTTCTAAACCAAAATTACGAAATCTTTGAACATTTCAAAGGTGAAGAGAAGAAATCTCATATCATACATAATCATTAACAGATATCACATATCCATAATGTTTACTATGATATAGATGATCTGCATACATCAATATGTATGAGATCCTTAATACCTTGACACCTTACACCTTTCCCAAGGAAGGGTGTATTGGACATTTTTACTTTGAATACAATATTCACAAGTATGTGAGATTTGAATCTTTAGACAATCTAAAGTTTCATGTCTTACCAGTCCATTGATTTCATCAACAGACATATGTCCAAAATTTGATGCCAGATCATTGTCAAATGATCTTTATCTTCCCATTGATCTTTTAAAGGTTTAATTTTCAGTATTAGAAATCTTAATGAACCATTCAATAATTTTCTAATTTAATAGAGTCCTCTAGATTTTAGATTACTATCTGAAATATTTCCATCATAACTCTTTATGATAGATTTATTACAGAATTCATGTTCATATCCAACAATTAGAAATAAACAATGAGTGTATTCTAATATCTAGGTCATAGAGACATTCTCTAATACTAAGGGCTCCCACTGAAAATATGAAGTCTATTGATCTCATGGAAATTGTTGCAACACTTGCATCACTTTCAACATGGATGACCAATAAACCTTAAGATCAAATTTCTAATATTCTAATACATATGCAACCAATTGCAAGTGTCATTAGAAAATTGAGATACAATTATTAGACTTTACCTTATCAAATAAGTAAGTCAATTTCAATGATTATATGTAGATTATACTGATGCTCCATCCGAGTCCTTTTCTGAGGATTCTAGACAGACTTGATAGTCATACTATCAACACATCAACTTATTGCAGTATTGGCATTCATCCAACTCTTTGGATGTCATATGGAAGTCACAGAAGTACAGTCAACTCTTTGACTATACCTCTTACTTGGGTCCAACCCATGCTTCCACTGCGCTCCCTTTGTCTACAAGCAACCTTTGCTCAAGACCAAGGATCTCTTATGTTAAAATCAAAAATTTCAATATAAGAGTATTTCAACATTTATACAAGCTTCATTTAAGTTCATATAATATGAATATTATGAAGCTCCATGGATGACTAGAGTATAGACAGTAGAATGATGACACTCATCATCTACATCCATCTAAACTCTTTGAAGCATCGGTTCAGGTAGGTATTCAAACAATTTGAATACATTATCTCTAATAGAGCTACCATTCTACATGATGTAGAGAACCATGTCATTCATGATTAAATGTCAAGAGCACATATATATGCCAGAATATCTTTATTGATTTTATAAGGATTAATTTGATAATTACGATCATCATCGACATGTCACTTCAAAAGTACATTCGATAAGATCAAGACTTATAGAGACATACAAACCCTAGGGTTTTAGTCCTATTATCTTATTTAATTATCACTTCTCATTATTATGAGGAATCTTGCACATTGCAACCACATACATTATGTGTCCAATCGCAAGTACAATATCTGGATCAAGGGTCCAATCCATGATATTCTACTGGTTATTAATGAGTATAACATTGAGTGAGTTTAATGAAGGATTATCTGAAATAAGTAATTTGCATAAGGGTATATATTTATATATATACACATATTATACTTTGATTTAGGAGTTTTTATATCAAAGTTGTCTTGCCATGTCAACAATGAAAGTTCATTCCCTTAATCACTTTCAATGTGAGAGATATACTTACCATTATATCTCAGCAAGATCTGGGATCTCCTCTTTATCTTTGTTACATCCCAATAATATGAGAAACTGCAACTCCAATAAAGAGAAGCGGGAACACATTCCGCCTTGCAAGTCCAACTTGCATTTCCCAATTCGGTCTTTAACACCCGGGCCCACCACCCCTAAGGTGATGTTGACCCGTCGTTAATTGAACCAACCGTCAACAGGAATAGAACTCGCTATGCGCAATCCAATATCGCCCCAATAATATGAGGATCCGATATTGGGGTCACTACGCATACGGCCTTACTCTTTCGAGAAGCAAAGAGTCCGATCCAGATGCGCTTGTATATAGGAGCTGTCACTACGTACAGGCGTCTCCTATATACAATCCCTGGCGACGGAAACCCTTCGCCTTGACGGGAGACCATGGATGTCACTTATGTGATCCTCCACCTCTTATTCAAATTTAATTAATTACTATGAATCACATTCATATAATTAATTCTTCCAAGGGAATTATTAACTCTAATCATATTAGAGTATTCTTAATTGGATATAATTAACTTAATCATATTAAATTAATTATCAATCCAATTTAATCAATCAAACTTAATTTTATGCTTGAATATATATGGTATTATTCTCAAAGTACGTATTAATTCGTATTTTAATAATTAGAAAAATACATCATAATCCCTCGGACATTATCCCGGCCCTACCCGCTGTCATGGCCAGTACCGACGGGAGTGGGGCGGACCACATACGTTGCAACCCGCTGACCAGCGATCCCCGACTAGACACCATATCCACCTCGGGAAAGGATAATGCCAAATTGATTATTTTGTACTTGAGATGATCATCGGTTCTTCAACCGAAATTATACCATATAGTAATCAAAACAATTTTGATTTTAAGGAAATTTGCTAGGCAAATTCCCAAGTCCTATTCAAGCAAGAAGTTTGATGATTGTAATTCCAATTAAGGTTTAGATCAAATCTAATCAACTAATTGGTTGGGGCCAAGTCAATTAGGCAAATAATCATGTTTCAATATTTCACAAATATTTTTCAAGATTATTTCACGAAATTAACAATTAATTTCACTAATTGACAATCACTTGGTTCTAGATTAGGAAAGCAATTTCAGCAGTGACCCCTACTTACTAAATTGGCATATCTCAATCATAATAAATCCAAATTAAGCAAAGTCAATTTCTAAAGTTTGCTAATTTGATTTAGGACAGAACCTAAGTGATGTTTCACGCATTTCGAGGCAAGTCTAAACAGTAATTAACATTTTAATCACGTTCAGATTCACAGTTCCCGCAACAGTGCATACATGTTCATTAAAACGACCATATCTCGAGCATACGAAATCCGATTTACGCAAACTCAGATCCTATGGTTTCCTTATTTAATGGGGAACATAATCCAAGTATAAAATTCGTGTTTAAACAATTTAAACAGTGCCGAATTTATTTACTAAACAGATCTGCGAAATCAAATGCGATGAAAACTTTCGCGACCTTAGCGAACCCAAGTCGTCCTTGGTTAACGAATCACTATTCGAAACCGTCGACCTAAGGCTCTGATACCACTTGAAGGATATGGTTAGATCCTCAAGCGCATCACGGAAGCGTGAGCGTCGTATCGAATACGACGAGGAGCGACTAGTCGCACTAGTTGCTCAATGCAGCGGAATTTAAAAAATTTCTTACGACGAAACCACATGATCCAAGAACACTTCTCGGATCGTTTCGTCTAAACCACAAACAAGTAATAGGATTACCTCCTGAAGCGTGGTTGCGATCGAGTCTCTAAACGAAGAGACCTCCTGTCTCAAGTCCGATCCGACGGAGGAGACGCTTGCGAGCGCGGGGATGAACCGCGTGCTTCTCGCAATCCATGTTGATGATCCAAGCGGCGGATCTCCTGATCTCGACACACGAGATCCGTCGTCTTCTTCACGAGCGAGGCGCACCGAAGGAGACGGAGATCCACGAGCAGACGAACGGGCAGCATAACGACGATGCTGCGGCGATGGAGAACCTCTCCATGGCATCCATGGTGGACGGCCATGAGAGGAAGAGAGAGGGCTGACCTCTAGAGAGAAAGAGAGAGAGAGATGCTTCTCAAGCATTATGTGTAAAGAGAGAGCATGGGTATGCCTCTCTATTTATAGGGTTTTGGGATCCATGGATCTCAATCCATGTGTCATATAAAATCAATGGTTGAGATTGATTTATCACAATCCAATGGTCAAGATTGTTGTTGGTAAAAGCCAACAACTTGTGATTTAATTTTGATAAAATATATTTGATAAATCAAATATATATTAATACCAAATTAAATCAATCAAATAAGGAGAGAAAATACAAAGGAGATCAACCTTCCCCTTTAGAGGGCAATCTCATGGATTCCCATGAGATTGCATATCTCCTTGATTTTCTCTCTACTTATTTTCCAACAACTATTTGTTGGGATTTTTATTCACCAAAATAATTCTCATTTAAATTTGGGAATATTGCAATCTTGACATTGGAATATTGTGAATCATATTCACAACCCAAAACAAAATGTAATTTACATTTTCAATTAATTAGACAATGTGTATCCAATACACATTAATAATTAATCTACTAATATAAATTATATTTAACTCTCTCTAATACATTATAAATCACATTTACAATATATTATGAATAATTGGATATTACTATCCACATTATTCTTATCCTTGATAATTAAATCATATTTAATCATCTTGGATCTCTTTATCTCATGTGTTCAAATAATATGAATCACATTCATATTATTCACATCTTTGATAATTAAATCACATTTAATTATCTAAGATAACTCTCCTTATAATATGAATCAAATTCATATTATTCATGATAATTAAATCACATTTAATTATCCATTTTCTCAATGCTCGGATACATATATCAACAATAGAATTATCCATGAACTCTTTCAAGGACAATGCGCTTTCTCCGCGAATACTTGGAGATAAGGACAGGGCGATTGTATTGTTCCACGTATAGTGACATGGATATTGAGATCACATCTCAAATCCAGATCTCGGGCCTCCCATAGATGCTTGATTAAATCAAGACCGCAAATCTAATCTTCTCATTGAATCTGAATCACATTCAAATCAATGTCCAACATTTGGACTAAGATCAGGTTACTTCTCTACTGAGAGGAGTCACTAAAATCCAGACCCGTTTCATCACTCCCTAGGAATGGAAGCGTCATGGTTATACAACCGTTTATGATCACATCACCCTCAGGTATTCCTAATACCTGTACATCATGTATACTGGAAGACTCAGATTAAACCTGAAGTATTAGATCAACTTTATACTGTCTACTTCAGGGTTTTATCAGTAAGTTTCTCATTTGATCATTGGGAGTCGGTATTGATCATATACTTTCCAAATGCATATATCATACCTAGGTCTTGATCATATACTTTCCAAAAGTATATATCAAACCAACAAATTCAGTCAAGCTTCCAAAGCGAGACGACCGTGCGCACGGAATTTGATTCTTCCCAATATCTCATGAGTGAGCTCATGTCTTCCGGTTCAGTAGTGAACCTGTATGATCCCTTTGAGAGATCGTATTACTCATATGCCCTTATATGCACACCAGCGCGCCGGTGTATAGACCTTGATTAGGTCATCAACCTATTGGTCTGCCAAATGTACATACTCAGACATATAGTAACACATCTGTCTCCGGTCAGAGGATGTGTGCCTATATCATGACAGCATATGATATAGGACTTTGGTTATCTCGATCTCGTTAAGTCAACTCTTTGACCTAACTCATCTGACACCTCCGAATCTCTATTCCTATGCAGAGGACCTGCATCAAGAGGTCGGTCAGATATCAACCTAAATGAGATAGGATTGCCATCTCCTACTCAGGCTGGAGATCATCTCTTAATAATCATTTGACGGTGCTTGATGAGTCCTCAATCTAACTCATTATATATTCATCTAAGCACCAGCCTCTATGATTCAATAATTGAATCAACAGCTATATGATCATTAAGATGGCCATGGTACATAACCCTAATTGCACTAAGGGACCTATTATGCAAATTATGTATTCTTCATTTCAGATCAAGGAGTGAATTGCAACAACAATTATTGCATAATGGCTCGCCGTGGGCTCGCATTTCCAACATGTGCATGGCCGGAGATGATCTGGCGGATTTTAGAATGTTTTGAGAGAGAAAATGGAGGAGATTAGAGAGATTGAGAAGGAGAAATGACGAGGATCGGAGAAGGAGAAGAAGGGGATATAACTAACCCGGAGAAAACTGAAGGGAATGAAGGATATACCTGGGATTCAGAGCTCGGGTGGAGCTCTATGGTCGTGGCCTGACCGTGGTGAATGGAAGGCTTCTTGTGACAGAGCTGGGCACACATCGGCAATGTGATTGCTCCTTTCTCCTTCTCTCTACCTTGCTGAAGGTGGATGCTGTCACCATCCTCCCGTTGTAGAGGACTGGGAGGTAGGTGAATAATGACGATACTAATATTGGTGATATATAGTTTCTAATATTTTTATAAACTAATATCATTATCTTTTTCTATTTATTTATTTTGTCGACTAAATCAGTACTGACGTGGTCTCGAGCCCATCGGCCCCGACCTCCCCATCACCCCATCGTCCCGCCCCCGACCTCCCCCGACCCCATCGCCCCGCCTCCGATCCCATCGACCCCAGATCTGCGGCCAACCTCCCCATCGCCTCCCCAGCGCCCAGACCTGCGGCCAACCTCCCCAGCGCCCAGACCTGCGGCCCGCCTCCCCAGAGCCGCCTCCCCAGCGCCTTCAACCTCCCCAGCGGCCCAGACCTTCAACCTCTCCAGCGCCTTCAACCTCTCCAGCGGTCCGCCTCCCCAGCGGCCGCCGCCCTAGAGCCCGCCCTTGCGGCCCCGACCAGCCCTTGCCTCCCCAGCGCCCGCGCTTCCAACCTTCACTCGCCCCGCCCAGCGCCCCCAACCAGCCCACCCAAGTACCAAGCACACCGGTGTTCAGATCCTGCATACCTTCTCCGACCTTGCCGTCTTCGAAGATGTCTCATCCGCCCACTGGGACGGTCTCTGCTTTGCCACACTTGGTTGGAGGTGTTGGAAATGCGAGCCCACGGCGAGCCATTATGCAATAAATGTTGTTGCAATTCACTCCTTGATCTGAAATGAAGAATACATAATTTGCATAATAGGTCCCTTAGTGCAATTAGGGTTATGTACCATGGCCATCTTAATAATCATACAACTGTTGATTCAATTATTGAATCATAGAGGCTGGTGCTTAGATGAATATCTAATGAGTTAGATTGAGGACTCATCAAGCACCGTCAAATGATTATTAAGAGATGATCTCCAACCTGAGTAGGAGATGGCAATCCTATCTCATTTAGGTTGATATCTGACCGACCTCTTGATGTAGGTCCTCTGCATAGGAATAGAGATTCGGAGGTGTCGGATGAGTTAGGTCAAAGAGTTGACTTAACGAGATCGAGATAACCAAAGTCCTATATCATATGCTGTCATGATATAGGCACACATCCTCTGACCGGAGACAGATGTGTTACTATATGTCTGAGTATGTACATTTGGCAGACCAATAGGTTGATGACCTAATCAAGGTCTATACACCGGCGCGCTGGTGTGCATATAAGGGCATATGAGTAATACGATCTCTCAAAGGGATCATACAGGTTCACTACTGAACCGGAAGACATGAGCTCACTCATGAGATATTGGGAAGAATCAAATTCCGTGCGCACGGTCGTCTCGCTTTGGAAGCTTGACTGAATTTGTAGGTTTGATATATACTTTTGGAAAGTGTATGATCAAGACCTAGGTATGATATATGCTTTTGGAAAGTATATGATCGATACCGACTCCCAATGATCGAATGAGAAACTTACTGATAAAACCCTGAAGTAGACAGTATAAAGTTGATCCAATACTTCGGGTTTAATCTGAGTCTTCCAGTATGCAGGATGTACAGGTATTAGGAATACCTGAGGGTGATGTGATCATAAACGGTTGTATAACCATGACGCTTCCATTCCTAGGGAGTGATGAAACGGGTCTGGATTTTAGTGACTCCTCTCAGTAGAGAAATAATCTGATCTTAGTACAAATATTGGACATTGATCTGAATGTGATTCAGATGCAATGAGAAGGTTAGATTTGCGGTCTTGATTTAATCAAGCATCTATGGGAGGCCCGAGATCTGGATTTGAGATGTGATCTCAATATCCATGTCACTATACGTGGAACAATACAATCGCGATGTCCTTATCTCCAAGTATTCGCGGAGAAAGCGCATTGTCCTTGAAAGAGTTCATGGATATTTCTATTGTTGATATATGTATCCGAGCATTGAGAAAATGGATAATTAAATGTGATTTAATTATCATGAATAATATGAATTTGATTCATATTATAAGGAGAGTTATCTTAGATAATTAAATGTGATTTGATTATCAAAGATGTAAATAATATGAATGTGATTCATATTATTTGAGCACATGAGAATAAGTTATCCAATATAATTAAATGTGATTTAATTATTATGGATAAGAATAATGTGGATAGTAATATCCAATTATTCATAATATATTATAAATGTGATTTATAATGTATTAGAGAGAGTTAAATATAATTTATATTAGTAGATTAATTATTAATGTGTATTGGATACACATTGTCTAATTAATTGAAAATGTAAATTACATTTTGTTTTGGGTTGTGAATATGATTCACAATATTCCAATGTCAAGATTGCAATATTCCCAAATTTAAATGAGAATTATTTTGGTGAATAAAAATCCCAACAAATAGTTGTTGGAAAATAAGTAGAGAGAAAATCAAGGAGATATGCAATCTCATGGGAATCCATGAGATTGCCCTCTAAAGGGGAAGGTTGATCTCCTTTGTATTTTCTCTCCTTATTTGATTGATTTAATTTGGTATTAATATATATTTGATTTATCAAATATATTTTATCAAAATTAAATCACAAGTTGTTGGCTTTTACCAACAACAATCTTGACCATTGGATTGTCATAAATCAATCTCAACCATTGATTTTATATGACACATGGATTGAGATCCATGGATCCCAAAACCCTATAAATAGAGAGGCATACCCATGCTCTCTCTTTACACATAATGCTTGAGAAGCATCTCTCTCTCCCTCTCTCTTTCTCTTTAGAGGTCAGCCCTCTCTCTCCCTCTCATGGCCGTCCACCATGGATGCCATGGAGAGGTTCTCCATCACCGCGGCATCGTCGTTATGCTGCCCGTTCTTCTGCTCGTGGATCTCCGTCTCCTTCGGTGCGCCTCGCTCGTGAAGAAGATGTTGGATCTCGTGTGTCGAGATCAGGAGATCCGCCGCTTGGATCATCAACTTGGATTGCGAGAAGCACGCGGTTCATCCCCACGCTCGCAAGCGTCTCCTCCGTCGGATCGGACTTGAGACAGGAGGTCTCTTCGTTTAGAGACTTGATCGCAACCACGCTTCAAGAGGTAATCCTAATTACTTTTTTGTGGTTTAGACGAAACGATCCGAGAAGTGTTCTTGGATCATGTGGTTTCGTCGTAAGAAAATTTTTTAAATTCCGCTGCATCGAGCAACTAGTGCGACTAGTCGCTCTTCGTCGTATTCGATACGACGCTCACGCTTCCATGATGCGCTTGAGGATCTAACCATATCCTTCAAGTGGTATCAGAGCCTTAGGTCGACGGTTTCGAATAGTGATTCGTTAACCAAGGACGACTTGGGTTCGCTAAGGTCGCGAAAGTTTTATCGCATTTCATTTTCGCAGATCTGTTTAGTGTAATTTTTCGGCCATGTTTAAATTGTTTAAACACGAAAATAGCACTTGGATTTTGTTCCTCATTAAATAAGGAAACCATAGGATCTGAGTTTGCGTAAATCGGATTTCGTATGCTCTAGATATGGTAGATTTAATGAACATGTATCCACTGTTACGGGAACTGCGAATCTTAACGTAATTAAAGAGTTAATTACTGTTTAGAGACGCCTCGAAATGCGTGCAAATCATATTGGTTTCTGTTCTAAATCAAATTAGCAAACTTTAGAAATTGACTTTGCTTAATTTGGATTTAAATTGATTGAGATATGCTAATTTTAGTAAGTAGGGGTCACTGCTGAAATTACTTTCCTAATCAAGACCATGTGATTGTCAATTAATGAAATTAATTGTTAATTTCGGGAAATAATTATGGAAAATATTTGTGAAATATTAGAGAATGATTATTTCCTTAATTGACTTGGCCCCAACCAATTAGTTGATTAGATTTGATCTAAACCTTAATTGGAATTACAATCATCAAACTTCTTGCTTGAATAGGACTTGGGAATTTGCCTAGCAAATTTCCTTAAAATCAAAATTGTTTTGATTACTATATGGTATAATTTCGGTTGAAGAACCGATGATCATCTCAAGTACAAAATAATCAATTTGGCATTATCCTTTTGCCGAGGTGGATATGGTGTCTAGTCGGGGATCGCTGGTCAGCGGGTTGCAACGTATGTGGTCCGCCCCACTCCCGTCGGTACTGGCCATGACAGCGGGTAGGGCCGGGATAATGTCCGAGGGATTATGATGTATTTTTCTAATTATTAAAATTCAAATTAATACGTACTTTGAGAATAATATCATATATGTATATTCAAGCATAAAATTAAGTTTGCTTGATTAAATTGGATTGATAATTAATTTAATATGATTAAGTTAATTATATCCAATTAAGAATACTCTAATATGATTAGAGTTAATAATTCCCTTGGAAGAATTAATTATATGAATGTGATTCATAGTAATTAATTAAATTTGAATAAGAGGTGGAGGATCACATAAGTGACATCCATGGTCTCCCGTCAAGGCGAAGGGTTTCCGTCGCCAGGGATTGTATATAGGAGACGCCTGTACGTAGTGACAGCTCCTATATACAAGCGCATCTGGATCGGACTCTTTGCTTCTCGAAAGAGTAAGGCCGTATGCGTAGTGACCCCAATATCGGATCCTCATATTATTGGGGCGATATTGGATTGCGCATAGCGAGTTCTATTCCTGTTGACGGTTGGTTCAATTAACGACGGGTCAACATCACCTTAGGGGTGGTGGGCCCGGGTGTTAAAGACCGAATTGGGAAATGCAAGTTGGACTTGCAAGGCGGAATGTGTTCCCGCTTCTCTTTATTGGAGTTGCAGTTTCTCATATTATTGGGATGTAACAAAGATAAAGAGGAGATCCCAGATCTTGTTGAGATATAATGGTAAGTATATCTCTTACATTGAAAGTGATTAAGGGAATGAACTTTCATTGTTGACATGGCAAGACAACTTTGATATAAAAACTCCTAAATCAAAGTATAATATGTGTATATATATAAATATATACCCTTATGCAATTTACTTATTTCAGATAATCCTTCATTAAACCCACTCAATGTTATACTCATTAATAACCAATAGAATATCATGGATTGGACCCTTGATCCAGATATTGTACTTGCGATTGGACACATAATGTATGTGGTTGCAATGTGCAAGATTCCTCATAATAATGAGAAGTGATAATTAAATAAGACAATAGGACTAAAACCCTAGGGTTTGTATGTCTCTATAAGTCTTGATCTTATCAAATGTACTTTTGAAGTGACATGTCGATGATGATCGTAATTATCAAATTAATCCTTATAAAATCAATAAAGATATTATGGCATATATATGTGCTCTTGACGTTTAATCATGAATGACATGGTTCTCTACATCATGTAGAATGGTAGCTCTATTAGAGATAATGTATTCAAATTGTTTGAATACCTACCTGAACTGATGCTTCAAAGAGTTTAGATGGATGTAGATGATGAGTGTCATCATTCTACTGTCTATACTCTAGTCATTCATGAAGCTTCATAAGATTCATATTATATGAACTTAAATGAAGCTTGTATAAATGTTGAAATACTCTTATATTGAAATTTTTGATTTTAACATAAGAGATCCTTGGTCTTGAGCAAAGGTTGCTTGTAGACAAAGGGAGCGCAGTGGAAGCATGGGTTGGACCCAAGTAAGAGGTATAGTCAAAGAGTTGACTGTACTTCTGTGACTTCCATATGACATCCAAAGAGTTGGATGAATGCCAATATTGCAATAAGTTGATGTGTTGATAGTATGACTATCAAGTCTGTCTAGAATCCTCAGAAAAGGACTCGGATGGAGCATCAGTATAATCTACATATAATCATTGATATTGACTTACTTATTTGATAAGATAAAGTCTAATAATTGTATCTCAAATTTTCTAATGACACTTGCAATTGGTTGCATATGTATTAGAAATTTGATCTTAAGGTTTATTGGTCATCCATGTTGAAAGTGATGCAAGTGTTGCAACAATTTCCATGAGATCAATAGACTTCATATTTTCAGTGGGAGCCCTTAGTCTTAGAGAATGTCTCTATGACCTAGATATTAGAATACACTCATTGTTTATTTCTAATTGTTGGATATGAACATGAATTCTGTAATAAATCTATCATAAAGAGTTATGATGGAAATATTTCAGATAGTAATCTAAAATCTAGAGGACTCTATTAAATTAGAAAATTATTGAATGGTTCATTAAGATTTCTAATACTGAAAATTGAACCTTTAAAAGATCAATAGGAGGATAAAGATCATTTGACAATAATCTGGCATCAAATTTTGGACATATGTCTGTTGATGAAATCAATGGACTGGTAAGACATGAAACTTTAGATTGTCTAAAGATTCAAATCTCACATACTTGTGAATATTGTATTCAAAGTAAAAATGTCCAATACACCCTTCCTTGGGAAAGGTGTAAGGTGTCAAGGTATTAAGGATCTCATACGTATTGATGTATGCAGATCATCTATATCATGGTAAACATTATGGATATGTGATATCTGTTAATGATTATGTATGATATGAGATTTCTTCTCTTCACCTAAGAAATCTTTGAAATGTTCAAAGATTTCGTAATTTTGGTTTAGAACCAAAGTTTGAGGGAAGATGAAATGAATTTGATCTAACCAAGGTAGCATGTACCTATTAGATGAATTCAAGAAATACCTTATGGAGATATGAATATCATTCCTATCTCAATCCTCCTAATGAACCTTAACTCAATAGAGTTGTAGGGAGATACAATTGATCATGTGTGACATGATTTGATCAATGATTAATCATAGCATAATTATCTCTTAGTTTCCAGGTATATATATGTGGTAGAGACTGCATTATATATCCTTAATAAGGTTCCATGAGATTAAGATGGAATCTGGCACTAGAGAGTGCTACTTCATTAGGAAAATAAAGGATGGTATTGGATACCTACTTTATGACCTTGAGATTCTTAAAAGATCTAATCTTTGAGAATATGATTCTTATAGGATGACTCTCTTGAGAATCAAGATGAAAATGAAGTGAAGGAACTCATTTAATCTTGAAAAGATAATGAAGCTCCTGAAATCGGAAACTAAAATAGATAATTAAAGATGAAACATTATTACCTCTTCAAATAAGTTTGAAGATGAATTCCATGTGTCAGTTAAATCTGACAATGATCGGATTTCATGTGATGAAGCTCCTGAGGATCATGACATGGAAAGATGGATGTTAGCAATAAAAGTCTAATGTAGACTTCATATACAAGTGTCGTATATGGACCCTCGAGGATCCACCTATATGGGTCAGACCCATTAAGATGTAAATGGATCTTCAAGAGAAAGAGGGAACCTGATGAGAAGGTAGAGACCTTCAAAGCACGGTTCGTAGCCATGAGCTACACACCGAAGAGAAGGCATCGCATGCGATAAGACTTGCTCTCCAGTGACCTTGCTTTAACCCATCAGAATATTGCTAACTATAGCTACACAACTTGACTATGACATCTTCATGATGTAAGTCAAGATTGCATTCCTCTATGAATACCTCTCTGAGGATATTCATATGAAGTAGCCCCAGGACTTCATGGTTGAGGAAAGCAAAGTGTGCTAGCTGAAGAACTCCATCTTTGGACTCCAATAAGCTTCCTGTAGTTGGAACATAAGATTTGATGAAATTATAAATGTTATGATTTCAGATAAAATCTTGATGAACCATGTGAAGCTTAGTGGGAGTGTCATTGTGTTCATCGTGCTAAATGTAGATATTATTCTAATCATTTGGAATGATATAAGAATAAATAATAAGTGTTTTATAATTTGGTTGTTCCATACCTTGAGATACGATCTCAAGGATACCTCTTAGATCTTAATTCTGAAGTCGTTCAGAAGCAAAGAGAAGAGGGTATTGGGACCGTCACATTAGTAATACACCTTGGACTTATTCCAATTTTGGAAAATTCCAAGAAAGGCTTCCTTCCCTTAAGATGTGGTAGTGACCTGTCTAAAGGGATAGCACCTCAAAGAGTTGAGGAAGTGAATGCTAGAACTACTTGCACTTGTGCATCAGTTATGAGAAGCTCGGTATATGCTAGATGTGTACAAGAACCAGATGTCTGCCATGCAGTGGGAGTAGTAAAATGTTACTAATCCTACTATGGAGATAAAACACTTGATTGCAGTAATAACAATATCTTCAAAGATGATGAAACTTAGAGATAGTGATCTCAAAGTCTTATCTTCAAAGGTTTAAGACCTTGTAGATAGTGATCTATAAGGGTCTTGACTCTAGATTCCTTAGGAGATAGAAATCTCCAGGAATGAAGGTATTCTAATAAGGATTATGGGAATACTGGTTATGATAATTAATAAGATGTAGTGTCAAGGACACTATAACCAACAAAATTGAGTATCGGTTGCATGAGATGCAACATTCGCATTAGATGTGAGCACCGTTACTGGGGATATGCAAGTACTGTAAAAGGACTTGGCGTAGTCTCTTGGGAACGGAGTGACTGATCAGCTTACCTAGCTATTTTTCTAAATAGCCTATGATTGTCACATGAGTGTGGGTTTAAATGATTAGCCCATTAATGGCTCTTTGGGCTAGTGGGAGATTGTTGGAAATGCGAGCCCACGGCGAGCCATTATGCAATAAATGTTGTTGCAATTCACTCCTTGATCTGAAATGAAGAATACATAATTTGCATAATAGGTCCCTTAGTGCAATTAGGGTTATGTACCATGGCCATCTTAATAATCATACAGCTGTTGATTCAATTATTGAATCATAGAGGCTGGTGCTTAGATGAATATCTAATGAGTTAGATTGAGGACTCATCAAGCACCGTCAAATGATTATTAAGAGATGATCTCCAACCTGAGTAGGAGATGGCAATCCTATCTCATTTAGGTTGATATCTGACCGACCTCTTGATGTAGGTCCTCTGCATAGGAATAGAGATTCGGAGGTGTCGGATGAGTTAGGTCAAAGAGTTGACTTAACGAGATCGAGATAACCAAAGTCCTATATCATATGCTGTCATGATATAGGCACACATCCTCTGACCGGAGACAGATGTGTTACTATATGTTTGATTATGTACATTTGGCAGACCAATAGGTTGATGACCTAATCAAGGTCTATACACCGGCGCACTGGTGTGCATATAAGGGCATATGAGTAATACGATCTCTCAAAGGGATCATACAGGTTCACTACTGAACCGGAAGACATGAGCTCACTCATGAGATATTGGGAAGAATCAAATTCCGTGCGCACGGTCGTCTCGCTTTGGAAGCTTGACTGAATTTGTAGGTTTGATATATACTTTTGGAAAGTGTATGATCAAGACCTAGGTATGATATATGCTTTTGGAAAGTATATGATCGATACCGACTCCCAATGATCGAATGAGAAACTTACTGATAAAACCCTGAAGTAGACAGTATAAAGTTGATCCAATACTTCGGGTTTAATCTGAGTCTTCCAGTATGCAGGATGTACAGGTATTAGGAATACCTGAGGGTGATGTGATCATAAACGGTTGTATAACCATGACGCTTCCATTCCTAGGGAGTGATGAAATGGGTCTGGATTTTAGTGACTCCTCTCAGTAGAGAAATAATCTGATCTTAGTCCAAATATTGGACATTGATCTGAATGTGATTCAGATGCAATGAGAAGGTTAGATTTGCGGTCTTGATTTAATCAAGCATCTATGGGAGGCCCGAGATCTGGATTTGAGATGTGATCTCAATATCCATGTCACTATACGTGGAACAATACAATCGCCCTGTCCTTATCTCCAAGTATTCGCGGAGAAAGCGCATTGTCCTTGAAAGAGTTCATGGATAATTCTATTGTTGATATATGTATCCGAGCATTGAGAAAATGGATAATTAAATGTGATTTAATTATCATGAATAATATGAATTTGATTCATATTATAAGGAGAGTTATCTTAGATAATTAAATGTGATTTGATTATCAAAGATGTAAATAATATGAATGTGATTCATATTATTTGAGCACATGAGAATAAGTTATCCAATATAATTAAATGTGATTTAATTATCATGGATAAGAATAATGTGGATAGTAATATCCAATTATTCATAATATATTATAAATGTGATTTATAATGTATTAGAGAGAGTTAAATATAATTTATATTAGTAGATTAATTATTAATGTGTATTGGATACACATTGTCTAATTAATTGAAAATGTAAATTACATTTTGTTTTGGGTTGTGAATATGATTCACAATATTCCAATGTCAAGATTGCAATATTCCCAAATTTAAATGAGAATTATTTTGGTGAATAAAAATCCCAACAAATAGTTGTTGGAAAAAAAGTAGAGAGAAAATCAAGGAGATATGCAATCTCATGGGAATCCATGAGATTGCCCTCTAAAGGGGAAGGTTGATCTCCTTTGTATTTTCTCTCCTTATTTGATTGATTTAATTTGGTATTAATATATATTTGATTTATCATGTATATTTTATCAAAATTAAATCACAAGTTGTTGGCTTTTACCAACAACAATCTTGACCATTGGATTGTCATAAATCAATCTCAACCATTGATTTTATATGACACATGGATTGAGATCCATGGATCCCAAAACCCTATAAATAGAGAGGCATACCCATGCTCTCTCTTTACACATAATGCTTGAGAAGCATCTCTCTCTCCCTCTCTCTTTCTCTTTAGAGGTCAGCCCTCTCTCTCCCTCTCATGGCCGTCCACCATGGATGCCATGGAGAGGTTCTCCATCACCGCGGCATCGTCGTTATGCTGCCCGTTCTTCTGCTCGTGGATCTCCGTCTCCTTCGGTGCGCCTCGCTCGTGAAGAAGATGTTGGATCTCGTGTGTCGAGATCAGGAGATCCGCCGCTTGGATCATCAACTTGGATTGCGAGAAGCACGCGGTTCATCCCCGCGCTCGCAAGCGTCTCCTCCGTCGGATCGGACTTGAGACAGGAGGTCTCTTCGTTTAGAGACTTGATCGCAACCACGCTTCAAGAGGTAATCCTAATTACTTTTTTGTGGTTTAGACGAAACGATCCGAGAAGTGTTCTTGGATCATGTGGTTTCGTCGTAAGAAAATTTTTTAAATTCCGCTGCATCGAGCAACTAGTGCGACTAGTCGCTCTTCGTCGTATTCGATACGACGCTCACGCTTCCGTGATGCGCTTGAGGATCTAACCATATCCTTCAGGAGGAACTATTCATTCTTCACCTTGTGCTCGCGCGTTCCATGCTCATCATGGATTATCGAGGTCTTGCTCCACAGAGATTTCTCCCCATCGTCTTGGTGGAGTGATTTGTCCTTTTTGGAACTTCCATTGTTGTCCCGATGGAAGGGAAGGGAGCAAAGGGATTACGCGTTTAATCTCTCATATTAAGAGGGTGCATCTTTCCAGTGATGATCGGGTGTCTACTTTGCGGGACGCAATCACAGTTGATCCTGATCTTTTTCTTGCAGTAGAAGGGACCTTGAGGGTCCTGGATCAATGGTTGTGCGGAAGGTGCATGAAGATACAAGCTTTGTGTCGTGCTTGCCATCATGACGATGGTCTTGTTCGTGCCACAGATGGTGCAGGGGCGGTCCAAGGACACATTATCGGTATCCTGAAGCCCACCCTTCACATAACACCTGTTGTACCTGCTGCTAATGATGGTGTGACTATTGATGATGCGCTCCTTGATTATATTTTCAAGCATCCGATCACCACTGTTAAGAGCATTCCTCCAAGTTGTCGGCTTGCCTTCTCTCATGCTTTGAAAGCAGCTCTGCATCAAGTTATAGCTGGGCCAGGATCCTTACAAGCTTGGGTGAGATTGTTGCTTCTTCCTTGTTGCACCCTACAGGTTTTCAGACCCGTGAACAGGAGGGATAAAAGATCTGGTAATAGAAGGTTCTTGCAACAATAATTTATTTTGAGCTCACTCACTAAGTGGGGCAGTACAGATGGCTTCACCAATTGGGTGGGTGATTTTTTGAAGGGGGATGTTTCGAGGATTTCAGATCTTAATCAGAATAAATCTTTGAAGGGGGATAAATATCAAAGCTCTAGTATAAGACAATGTCTTCGCAAAGTGGCAGATGGACATTTTACTGCAGCCATAAAGGTTTTGTGCTCTTCAGGAGTGGCACCTTTTAATGGAGACACCTTGAAGGCCTCAGAGGCTAAACATCCTTATAAGTCGCCTCCTGTCACACCAGACATCTTGATTTCAGAGTCTCCTCTTACAGCTGATGCAGATGTTATTTTGCGAGCCATCAAATCCTTTCCTAAAGGGACATCTTGTGGGAGAGATGATCTGAGAGCTCAACATATTTTAGATGCCCTCTGTGGGGAAGGATCACCGGTTGCTAAGGATCTCTTGCATGCTATTTCCTTGGTAGTTAATTTGTGGCTTAGTGGGAGATGCCCCTTGAGTCTGGCTGAGTTTATAGCCTCTGCACCTCTCACTCCACTGGTCAAACCGGACAACAGCATTCGTCCTATTACTGTAGGTACTATATGGAGGTGCCTTGTATCTAAAGTTGCTATGGCAGGGGTTAGCAAGGAGACATCTATTCATCTTAATGACTTTCAATTTGGAGTTGGTGTATCTGGAGGAGCGGAAGCCATCTTACATAGCACCAATTATCTTTTGAGCAAGCTTCACGTAAACGAGTCTCTTTCTATGCTTACGGTGGATTTCTCTAATGCTTTCAACTTAATAGATAGATCTCTGATGCTTGGGGAAGTTAGGAGGAGATGCCCCTCTATTTCTCCATGGGTGGAATTTATCTATGCTCAAGCCGCCAGATTATATATTCCAAACAATCATTTGCGGTCATCAACAGGAGTGCAGCAAGGTTACCCTTTAGGCCCCCTTCTTTTTTTTTTCTGGCATTGCACCCACTTATTCATGAGATCAGAGACAATTGTAAACTCATACTTCATGCTTGGTATCTTGACGATGGGATAATTGTTGGGGACACTGTAGAAGTGGCCAAGGCACTTGACATTATTCAATGCAGGGGTCCAGAGATGGGACTTTTTCTAAATATAAAAAAATAGAGTTGTTCTGGACTTCATGTGATGGTTAGAAGATCTGTGAAGGTTTGTTTCCCATAGATATTGGGAGGCCGCGGCTAGGTGTGAAATTGCTTGGAGGAACTGTGAGTAGGGATAAAGACTTTATTGAAGAGTTGGCTATGATGAGGACTACCAAGGTTGTTGACTTAATGCATTTACTTCTGCAGCTAGATGATCCACAAAGTGAGCTACTTCTATTACGTTCTTGTATGGGTACTGCCAAGCTTATGTTCGGCTTACGGACATGCAACCCACATACATGAAACGGGCAGCTGCATGGTTTGACAAAGGGTTACGTGGAGCTATTGAGGATATTGTGGTGTGTAGAGGTCCTTTCTTTGGTGACCTTCAATGGAGAGTGACGTCGCTACCCATCCGACTCGGTGGTTTAGGTCTCTACTCAGCTATTGAGGCTTCTTCATATGCTTTTGTGGCCTCCAGAGCTCAATCCTAGATGCTCCAAGACCACTTGCTACGAGACAGCGGGATACATGGTATGGATTCTGATTTCCTTAATGCTTTGGAAGGCCTACGTGTCGCGCTCCCATCTATTGATATTACACATTTTGCTAGTAAGGATACCGTCCCCCCTAAAGCCTAGAATGCTTTGGCGAGTTCCTTTTGTAGCAAAATCGTAAAAGATATGGAAGTTGAGTTTGACATGTCTGTCAGGCAAAAAGTAATTTTCCAGTGTTTACAAGCTGAACATGCCCAAGATTTTCTACTTGCCATTCCTATTGAGGGGCTTGGATTGCATATGTCACCCATTGAATATCGTAGTATTCTCAAGTACCGCATCATGATTCCCCTTTTTCCACCAGATGAGGCTTGTCCAGTATGCCACAAATCCTACTTGGATGCTTTTGGGGATCATGCCGTCCATTGTCGCGAGCTTCCAGGTTTTAAATACAGACATGATCTTGTCAGAGATGTTCTATTTGATATACTCAGACATGCAGGTGTTGCTTCAAAAAAAGAAGCACCGGTGAATTTCTTAACTGATCCACAAGAGGGGAGATCGACACTTAGACCGGCAGATGTTTTGATATTTGGATGGGTTGGAGGAAAGCATGCATGTGTTGATTTGACTGGAGTGTCTCCTCTGGTGGGTCCGATAAAGAGTGATTTTGTTGCGGGATGCGCTGCACAAAAAGCTGCCTTAACTACAGTGGCTAAGCGTGAGAAGGCCTGCATTGACAATCAACACGTATTCATCACCTTTGGTTTTGATACATTTGGGTTCTTGGTAAGTGAAGCAGTGGAGCTCCTTAAGAGGATTCAAAAAATCACGCATAGCAATGTTATGGTTCCTAAGTCTATGAATGTTGTTTGTCGAAGAATTGGATTTGCCATTCAAAAGGGATTGGCGGCGCAGCTTGTTGCCCGTCTCCCATCAATTTCTATATAACTTCCATTTGTATATCTATAACAAAATAAAAATGCATCTATATATTTATATCTTTCTTTTATTATTATTTTTCTTTGTATTCGTTTATTTTCTTTTAAATAAGTGTTAACTATATAGTAATAATAATTGGAGTTAGTATGATAATTAATGAGAAATAGTTGATATGTACATGTATTTTATCAAAGATTTAAGACAATATCAAAAAATAAAGGAGATGAATCGTGAAATCATCACCGGTTCGACTAGACAATCCTTTTAAGCTAACCATAAAAAAAAAAACAGATAGATGAGTGGTTTGATGTCCGTTTTGATTTTTATAACTTTGAATAGAATGATATTAAAATTGATTTAAAGTCTAAAATTAATTGTGATGATATTTGTGAAACTAGTCATTATGACTTATTGGAATGGCGGTAAAGTCTCGACTAATTATGTAGTTGTCTTCTTACATTGTAACGTTATTGGAAGGACTTTAAAGTATCAATGATTATGTTATCCCTTTGTTGTAGCAGTGCAATGTTGAGATATAGATATGTCTTACCATATATCTTTAGAGGGCGTTTGGTTGGGGGGTTGCCCCCACTTTGGGTGGGTTACCCCTCAAATCCCATATTCCTAACCCACTAGTGGGGTCCATTTTTCTTTCCATCAAAATAAATATATATTATACCATCATATTATTTAAAAATTATAAAATACTCAACTTCTGCTCACTGTTCCAAACTTGAATACAATCAAATCACACCAACTACCCACTTTTTCAAATTGCATCATATCATAATAACTACCTACTTTTTCAAATTTCAATACCATCACATCACACAAACTCTCCCAACCCTTAACCCACCAACCAACCACCAAAACACAAAAACGGGTTATCCTCCCCTAGATAATCCACGAACCAAACGCACCCTTAGTATTATCTGAGCTAACGTTTGGAGAATAAGCATTGAATAATGGGTTAATTCCTCGCTCGATACAGTTATCAATGTACGGTCATTCACATCTACATCCCATTATTTTACCTTATTCCACATTTATTCATATCTTTATTCTATCTTACCTATCCTTATCAGTGTCGATCTTGACATTTCATGCAAAAGAAAAAAAGGACCTTTACACAACTTTTTTTAATAATAGCTAATTGTCCCTAGGGTGTTTACCATCAAGTATATATTTTATTTCTGGGGAATAATCAACCCTTATATAATCTCATTAAATTTTTATTTTAGCACTGAGTGGTTCACCGAAAATTCGAATCTATAAGGGCCTATTTTCGGTGAGTTGTTTTACCAAAAGTTCAATTCTATAAGGGCTCATTAGGATAGATATTATTTTAATCATAAACTAAAAATCGGATCGCATGTAAAACTAGACCCTAAAGTTAATGGGTCATGGGCAATTGCACCTTAAAACCATGCTCAAGGACGACCCTGATCCTTATTCCATGTTATTTTCCTTATTTCTATATTTCCAGACGAACAGAGAATATACACTTATTCTCTTTATTCGTGTTTATTCCCGAATCGAATGTCCATGTAGGTTAACTTTTATATACATGTACTAGATGACAGAATAAATATCTTAAACTATCGATTTTTACAAGTATATTAAGTACGGTGAAAGCATGTATAAAATTTTTGTTACATGTAACCACAAACAAATCCACAATAATATTAAATTGTGTTTCATTATTCCAATCCACAATGCCCCGTCCCTCTTTTGATGAGCACTTTTTGAGACGTGTTTAAATATGACAAGTTGCAGTTACTTCTGAAGCAGTCAATCAAGCAATATATGTGGTATTAGGGTTTTTATTTATTTAGTTAGTTAATGGTCAAACTCAGGTAGTCAATTATTAAATTAGGAAAAGTGTATGAACAACTCAGTGAATGTTCCTTTATGCATTTTAAAATCTATACTTGTATAAAATTAGGAGAAGTGTATGGACAACTCGGTGAACGACGGCGATGAATTCTCACTCCTTCCACTGACAAGGGATCGCCGATCAAGAAGATGTTCGCAGTGAAGGAGGTGTCGAGCTGGAGGAAGCAGTTGGCCATGAGGGCCTTCATGGTGAGCTTCTTCTTGAGGATCATTTTTGGCCATCATCCGCAAGAAATTTTATGTAGGCAACTACCATATATGATAGTTGTCAACATTATTTTTTTATTTCTTATTTTGTGGCTCATGATTAATTATGAAAGTATGCATCTTTTGGGAAGTTGCTTTTGGTGGTTACTTTAATGGATAGGTAACCATCATGCATTATAAGTATAAATTGGAGTCTCCTCTCCTTCAACTAATGAATGTAAGAGGATCCATTATTCAAGCATATTAGGCAAGAGTTGCGAATGAGAAGAAAATCTCATCTTCATCACTTCATTTCCGTTGTGATGGCTTCCAGTAACTATTAAGTATCCTAGATCTATATTTTTTCTGAATTAAGTTATAGATCTATCAATTAGTATCAGAGCTGTGGATTTCTTTTAATGACGTGTTTTGTGTTTCGAAATCGATAGTATTTTTTGTATTGGTTTTATATCGGAGACATTGATTATCTGTTTATGTGCCAACTTTTCTTTACCGATGTTGGGTGAATCTTAAAGGATAAAATATTAGAAAGTGACATTGGATTTTTTTTTCTAAGACTAGAGTTCCAGCCTTGTCCTTTTTTTATGTGATCTGTGATTAGTATGGTTAATAATCTTACGCTTCATGGTTAAGAAAGACATCGTTATGTTACTTGCAGTTTTTCACTTAGATTAAGAGAAGCTTGCCGTTCTCTTACAGCCTTGCGGACGTTTTTATGCTATCTGGATTCTTTGGGGTTTCAAAAACTTTAATTTGAATTCAGATTCTATCAATGAGGACATGTTGCATAAAGGTCACGTTTTTTTGTTTGAAATCCCGGCCAATTGCTAAAAGCAATGTTGCATCCCAACGTTTTTTTATATATATTTTCTGGTAAATGGAGGAATAGAATGGTGTTTTATAACTCTTGTGAGATGCAAGTCTTATAAAATAAAGATCTGATGGGATGCAACTCAACATCAAATTTGGATTGGTTCGTATCTAACCTGTTAAACAAATAAAAACTTTTAAATCACTGGAGGTGATAAAGAGAGGTCAAGGCAATTTATCATTAAGAGCACAAGGTTGAATGTTACAATCAATCTCAAAGTTTCTAACCGACCTTTCGGATACGTTGTTGGTTCGATGTTGGGTTGTTATATTAATATTGTTATCTATTTCATACACGTTGATTAACAAACATCAGTTACGTGCTTAATAACAAGTTTTTAAAAAATCTATTAATTTTTTGCAACTGAATCAATTAGAAATAAGAGCTTTTGTACACCGATTCCTTGTATGCTCTTAAGTTTTAATCCAAACCTAAAGGACCACTCATGAGATTTCTTTTCTGATTCATATTAGAAACGTGGGTACTTGTTGTGTGGAATACATTATAATTCCATGATTTTTTTCCGATTCCGGTTGCTTTTTTATATGTTAACTCATTTGATGTCATGGCTTGTACAATCGAAACGGGAGGAGTAGCCACAGCATCTTTTCATTTTGTATTGTACATATTGTCACTTTAAATAGTGAGCAATTATTGATTAATTATCTTAGAACTGCCATAGCATATAGGATAACGATGTCAATAATTGCATCAAGTGACAGAGTTCAATTATTTGAGCTAATGGCATCAAATTGCATGTACATGGTGGAATGAGAAAATAATATGTTCATCAATTATTTTAAATATCCACAAGTACGGAATATTTGATGGTCATCCAAAATTTATTTGGCTCATATAAAAATCAATTGTATATTACAATTCTTTACCACAGCAAGTCTTGTAATGATAGTACATTAATTTCTCAAAATATTAAATAAGTTAATATTTTGGATTATATTTTATTTATGCTTGAGTTATTGCTTATTGTGGTAGTCTTGTTATGAATATTACATATAGTTCAGCTTTCATGTCTACTCAATTCAATGTCTTAAATTCTGTTCCTATTCTACATGGGAATAATTTTTATGAATGGAAAGAGAAGATTCTTCTTTCTTTAGGATGTATGGACCTGGACTACACACTTCATATTGATGAACCAATGAAGCCTACGGATGAAAGTGGTCAAGGTGTCAAGGATTTTTATGAACGGTGGGAGAAATCCAACTGATTAAGCTTAATGATCATGCAAACTAACATAGCCAAGAATATCATGGGTTAAATTCCTAAATGTAAGACTGCAAAAGAGTTTTTAGAAAATGTTGAAAAATAGTTCAAAACTTCGGAAAAGGCTATGGCAAGCATGCTCCTAACAAAAATATCTTCTATAAAGTATAATGGTTGCACTGGGATGAGAGAGCATATAATGGAAATGAGCAACATTGTTGCTCAACTTAAAGTACTTAAACTTGATATCTCTGAGCCCCTACTTGTTCACTTAATCCTCAATACTTTACATTCACAATATGAGACATTTAAGATTTCCTACAACACGCATAAGGATCATTGGACTCTAAATGAGTTATTAGTGATATGTGTTCAAGAGGAAAATAGGCTCAAGCAAGAGAAGGTTGAGAGTGTCCATTTGGTCTCTCGTATGAAAGAGAATAAATGGAAAAGTGATGTAAAACAGCCAAAAAATAAGCCAAATGAATTTAAGAAGCCAAAATGCTTCTTTTGCAAGAAACTTGGGCATGTTAAAAAGGAATATATCAAGTTTAAGGAATGGCTCGCCAAGAAAGGTATGCATCTATGTCATGTATGTCATGAATCTAATTTCATTGATATTACTTCTAATACTTGGTGGATTGACTCTGGAACTTCAATCTATATTTCCAACTCCATGCAGGGCTTTCTGAGCATAAGGAGACCAATGGAAAATGAGCAAAGCGTATTTATGGGAAATCGCATGTCTTCAAATGTAGAAGCGATTGGAACGCAAAGACTCATTTTACAATCTTGTTATATTCTTGATTTGAAAAATGTTTTTTATTTACTCAAGTTCCCTAGACAATTAATTTCCATATCTAGATTTTGTGAACTTGGATACCAATTTTTATTTGATAAATTACTTTTCCAAATATTCAAGAATGATAAGTTAATTGGCACATGAGAATTGGTTGATAATTTGTATAAAATGCATTTAGATTCGCATTTTTAAAGCAATCTCCTTGTTTACAATGTTGTTGGTAAAAAGTGGAAACGCAAAACGCATTAGTGATCGATCATCATTGTTATGTCATAAAAGATTAGGCCATATCTCCATTAAAAGAATTAAAAAATAGTAAATGATGGAGTAATTGATCCTCTTGACTTTACTGATTCAAGTGTTTGTATGGGGTGTATTAAAGATAAACATACCAACAAACATTTTAAAGTATCAATGAGAAGTACTAGTCTTTTAAAAATTATACATACAGACATATGTGGTCCGTTTCTTATAGAATATTTTAGTGGTCAAAAATACTTCATCACCTTCATAGATGATTTCTCACGTTATATGTATCTTTATCTTTTATTTGAAAAATCAGAAGCTATATATGCTTTAAGGATTATCAAATAAAAGTAGAGAGATGATTAAAAAACAAAATTAAAATTGTGAGATCGGATAAAGATAGTCAGTATTATGGTAGGTATGTTGGAGGAGAACAAAAACTTGAACTATTTGCGCGATTTCTTAAGGATGAAGGCATTGAACATCAATTTTCAATGCTCAGTGATCCGAATCAAAACAGTGTCGTCGAAAGACAGAATCGCACGTTAATGGATAGGTTGAAGTATAATGAGTGACTCCTCATTACCATCATCCTTTTGGATTGAAGCTCTAAAGACAGCCATGTATATATTAAATAGAGTTCCATCAAAAGCGGTTCTATCCACTCCATTTGAGCTTTGGAAGGGATGAAAATCAAGATTGGAACACATATACGTTTGGGGTTGTCAAGATGAGATTAGAATCTATAACCCACATGAGAAAAAATTGGACATGAAGACTACAAGTGTATACTTCATTGGTTATCCAGAAGACTCTAAAGGTTATACATTCTATTTTCCAAATAGGGAATCAAGTGTTGTAGAATCAAGGAATGCCATATTTTTGAAAAATGAAGAGAATACTGGGAGCAAGATGGTATTTAAAGACATCATACTTGATGAATTACCAGATCTTGTTATATCACTATAAAGGGAGGAGCAAAATATTCAACATGATATCTTGGATGAGTCACAACATCAAGACATTGTTGTCTTTCATGTCCAAGATATTCCTTTGATTGAACCAATGGTAAATCTTCCACTACCTGAGAATCAAGTTGAAATAGCACCAACAGTTTAACATGGTGTTATTACAACAAGAACTGATCGGGAAGTAAAATCTACAATCTCATCAAATTTCATAACATACCTACAAGAATGTGACTACAACACAAGAATTTAAAAAGATCCAATATTATTTTCAGAAGCCATTAGTGGAATTAATTCTACTAAATGGTATAATGGTATGAGGGAGGAGATTGATTGTATGAGTGCAAACCAAGTATGGGATTTGGTATAGCTATCCGAAGGAGCGAAACCTATTTTTTGCAAATGGATCTTTAAAATCAAGAAAGACTCATTAAGCAACATTGAGAGATATCAGACCAGACTTGTGACTAAAGGTTTCACTCAAAAGGAGAGCATAGACTATCATGAGACTTTTGCTCCTGTATCACGAAAGGACTCATTATGAATAATCATGTCATTAGTAGCTCATTATGATTTAGACTTACACCAAATGGACGTGAGAATGGCCTTTCTTAATAGAGACTTGGATGAACATGTTTACATACGACAACCTGAGGGTTTTATTTTAGATAATAGTAAGCATTTGGTTTGTAAATTAAGGAAGTCTATATATGGACTAAAACAAGCATCTCGTCAATGGTACATTAAGTTTAACAATGCAATAACTTCATTTGTTTTTGTTGAGAACATTGTTAATAATTGTATATATCTTAAGATGAGTGGGAGTAAATATACTTTTCTAGTCCTTTATGTAGACGATATTTTACTTGCTTGTAATGACCTTACGATGTTGCGAGATACAAAGATGTTTCTTTTTAATAATTTTGAAATGAAAGATATGGGTGATGCTAAATATATCATTAGCATTGAAGTTCATAGAGACAGATCAGAGAGTACTTGTATTGTCTCAAAAGGCCTATATTGAAAAATTATTAGAGAGATTTGGGATGAAATATTGTTCTCTTACCCCAACACCTATGTTAAAAGGAGCTAAAAAAATTTCATTCAAATGTCCACATAATAATTTAGAAAATGAACAGATGAAGGACATTCCATTTACATCTATCATTGGGAGTCTAATGTATGCACAAACATGCACTAGACCATATATATGTTTTGCAATTGAATTGTTGGGTAGATATCAAAGCAATCCAGGCATAGATCATTGGATAGCGGCAAAGAAGATCTTGCGATATTTGCAAGGAACTAAGGATTTTATGCTAATCTACCGGCATTCAAATTCCTTAGAAGTTATTGGCTATTCAGATTTGAATTACGCGGGTAGTAAGGAGGATAGAAAATCTACCTATGGATACATTTTTCTAATTATTGGAGGTGTTATTTAATTGAGAAGTGTGAAGCAATCACTTGTTACATCAAGTACTATGGAATCGTAGCAGGTCACGAGGCTACTACACAAGTACGTTGGCTAAAGAATTTTATTGCGGGTCTCAAGATAGTGGATTCAATCTCAAGACCATTAAAGATTAATTATGATAATTCTGCGGCCGTCTTTTTCGCTAATAACAACAAGTATACGCGTGCCGGAATGAAAATCGGCATTAAATATCTTGTTGTTAAAGAGAAAGTTAGAGATCATTTAATATTGATTGAACATATAAGTACTAAGTACATGATTGTGGATCCTATGAAAAATGGTTTGCCGCCTAGTGTATTCATCAATCATGTAACTGAGATGGACCTATCCAGTACCTTGTAATAATATCAATACATCCATGTGTGTACGCATTAAGTTTTGGTATGACGATCTTTTTGTTTATTGTCTGTTATATTTTGGTAGCATGAATTTAATGAAAAAACATAAAGAAAGGACATGTATTAATATCTAGATATTAAAACATAAAGATTTGTCATGTTAAATAAACTATTAGTATTGTAATACTTGGAAGGATATATCTGCTTAAAAGGTATTTACTGACAAGATTCATATTAATAGAGCTTAAATTGATAAATGGAAAGCAACAAATTTGATACATGAGCCAAGTGGAAGTATGTAAGAAATTTTATGTAGGCAACTACCATATATGGTAGTTGTCAATATTATTTTTTTATTTCTTATTTTGTGTCTCATGATTAATTATGAAAGTGTGCATCTTTTGGAAAGTTGTTTTTGGTGGTTATCTTAATGGATAGGTAACCATCATGTATTATAAGTATAGATCGGGGTCCCCTCTCCCTCAACTAATGAATGTAAGAGGATCTATTACTCAATCATATTAGGCAAGAGTTGAGAAGGAGAAGGAAATCCCATCTTCGTCACTTCATTTCCGCTGTGATGGCTTCCGGTAACTAATAAGTATCCTAGATCTATATTTTTCTGAATTAAATTCTAGATCTATCATCGTCATCATGATGCTCAACCTCATCGTCAGGATCATCCTTCCACCAACGTCTCAGCGGGGCTCCTCGGCTTTTTCTTCGTCACATTCTGGATCAAGCTCCTCCACAAATTCGGCCTCTTCTGCCAACCCTTCACCCACCGGGAGAACGCTATCATCTAGACCCTCATAGTATTCATCGACGCTACATCCGGCATCGCCTTCTCTGGTACCTTCCCAATTCCGTTAATTCCGTTGTCTTCATTTTTTGAAATTAGGTGGGATTTAATTATGTGGAATTTATTCCATGTGATGTGTTATTCCTTTTTTCTCTACTTGATGTAAAATCTTGAAATTTGATAGGTAATATATGTTTGGGTTTGGGTTTTCACGCAGTCTATGTATACAAGTGGAAAGACTATCATATATTTAGAATCTGGAGATATTCCTGCTGCATTTTCTCTCATTATTTACTTTGTATTCTCACTGCTTGATGGAAACTGAAACATTGACCATGGCATGCATTGAAAGTTTTTGTGATGATACCATTTCCAGTATGCTATTTGTTTTGATATGAAAATTCAAACAAGCATTGGTACAAAGCTGTATATATACATTTAATTGTCATATATACGTGTATCATGCCCTTTATAAAGTTACATGGTCCTACATGTACGTCATGATCGTGAAAAATTTATTGCGCATATCATATAAATTTTAATTATTATCATATCAAATTTAAATGCTATGAACGATTCATGACGTGTATCATATAAAATTTTAAATAGTATATCAGTCTTTGCACTCCAACTTTGAATACACCCACATCTATGCCATATACAGCAGTTGTAATGCTTATACATGTATAATTTCTCTACAACCATTTTATTTGTTTTATATATATGTGTGTGATTTTGCTATGATTATGTGAAGATCTCTACTACTCATGCTGTCATTTTTTCTTTTCCTCATCTATAATGTAGATGTGTTCATGGCTGCTGCATGTATTAGTTTATATATATATATATATATATATATATATATATATATATATATATATATATATATAGTGGCCCTTTCAAATAGGACGCAGTCCTTCTTGAGTTTAGGAAGGTCGGCCTTTTTTTGTATAAATCACGAACACTTTAGTAGAATACGTACACAGTTTGTATTATAGGTGCACGTTATAAATACAAAGCCGCATACAAAACTGCGCCTTATAATACAAACATTAAAACTTCACATTATAATACAAAACTGTATATGTATTCTACTAAAGTCATCATGTTTTATACGAAAAAGAGGTTGGCCTTCCTTAGGGATGGAAGGACCAAGTCCTATTTGAAGAAATCCTATATATATATATATATATATATATATAGGATTTTTATCCAATGAGCTCTATGCCCATTAGCGTTTTAGTGATCACCAATTCTAGACCATACACGTGTATTACCAATTGAGTGGTTACCTATTTCGAAGGATGTCGTTTCTGGAAGGAGATTAATATGCAAGATGATTTAATAAAAGTATTATTCCAAATATATCGCGTCCTTAATAAAAGGAAGAACGTTTTGGAAAGAAAATATTTAAATCGATGATTTATTGCAGAAATTGAGATCCAAATACTCAGGTTAGTAATATATATAAAAAGGTAAGTAAATGGTTGTTACGAGATCAGTAATACATAAATAACGGTCGGTATTTTACATTCATTTTATTATATGGTACAGAATTCTATAATATATACACACTAGTCAAGTAAGTGCTTATTGTGAAGTTAGTAAAGTCATAACAAATTATCAGTAATTTTCATATGTATTATTATTTTGAACAGAATTCAGTAATTTAGAGACGATACTCAAGTAATATATATACAATTCTTAAGTAAATTGTTGTTATGTGTTCAGTAATGTATATATCTATGTCATATATCAGAGATTCAATAATATATGTACGATTGTCAAGTAGTAACTATTATGAGAGCAGTAATAATAAAGTAATGGTCAGTAAGGTATGGACATTGCTCAAGTAAGAAAGTAACATATAATCCGTAATATATTCTCCTTCTATACGATTAATATGGAAATAGTACTTTGAATAAAGATGTTATTAAATACATGCACATAGGGAAAAACGAATTAATGAAATTAATAGAATGCTTCGTTGACGAAAAAGAAAAAATATTATAGAAATGAATCGAATGTGCATTACATACACAATGATATTAATAACCATTTGTTATGTTATTACTGATATCACAACACAAATTTACTTGATCATTGTATACATATTACTAAATTCTGTAAAATATAATAATTTGGACGTAAATTACTTATCATTATCTTGATATTACCGATCTCACAATAACCATTTACTTGACCAAAGTGTATTTCTTACTATCATAGCGTTTGGATCTTAATCATTTGTACGAAATCATTTATTTGAAGCATTTCTTTCCAAAACCGTCTTCCATTTTTAAGGACGATGTATAATAGGAAATATAGTACTTGTTAAATACGTGGTAACCTATAATTAGAAATATAGTTATTTCTAATACAAGTGTATGACCTAGAATTGGTGTTTAACAAGACGTTAATGGGCATAGGGCCCTCTAGATAAGTCCTATATATAGGGGGAAAATGGGGTTGCCCTTAGGGGGAGCTAACTTAGCTCCACTGCCCCATTTCCCTAGTTTTTTTATTATTTTTTGAAAATTTCTTCCATGAGTATTTATCACTATATATCTATATTATGTCACTCAAATTTCGTGCGAAATAGAGACTCATACGACCTCCATCTAAACAGTCATTTTTTAACGGTCGCAGGATTTTTTAAATTGACCCTGCCTAAATGGAGGTCGTAGGAGTCTCTGTTCTCACGAACTTTGATTGACATAATATAGGGATATAATAATGAATTTACGTTATTTTATTTTTCAAAAAAAAATAAAAAAAAATGTGGGAAAATGGGGTGGGGAGCTAAGTTAGCTATCCCTCGGGGGCAGCCATATTTTACCCATATTATATATATATATATGTGTGTGTGTGTGTGTGTGTGTGTGTGTGTGTGTGTGTGTGTGTGTGTGTGTGTGTGTGTGTGTGTTTGTGTGTGTGTGATTTTTTTCAAATAGGACTTGGTCCTTTCTGAGTTCAGGAAGGCCAGCCTCTTTTTTTGTAGAAAACATGATGACTTTAGTAGAATACGTATACAGATTGTATTACAATGTACAGTTTTAATATTTGTATTATAATATTTAGTTTTGTATGCGGTTTTGAATTTATAGTGTGCAGTTATAATATAAACTGTATACACATTCTACTAAAGTGTTCGTGTTTTCTACAAAAAAGATGATGGCCTTCCTGAAGTCACGAAGAATGCATCATATTGGAAGGACTCCCTATATATATATTTATATATATATATAGAGAGAGAGAGAGAGAGAGAGAGATAGAGATAGAGGGAGGGAGGCTGTTTTGAGTAATAGCCAAGTTGGTTGTTACACAAGGCAGTTTCCCCCTTTTTTATTTTTGTTCGAAAATAAATTATGTATATTCATATATATATATGTCCCTCCTATATGTCATTCAAATTTCGCCAGAAATGGAGACTCATGTGCCCTCCATCTAGAACAGGTAGATTACATCAAATTTCAGACCGTTAAAATTTACTTGGGCTAGATGGAGGGCATAGGAGTCTCCGTTTCTCACAAAATTTGAATGACATGTAGGAGGGTTATATAGATGAATATACATGATGGAATTTTTGGAAAAAAATAAAAGGGCAGGTGGGGGGGATTGCTCCGTGTAACAGCCATCTTGGCTGTTACACAGAACAGCTTCCTTTTACTCATATATATATATATATATATATATATATATATATGTGTGTGTGTGTGTGGGGGGGGGGGGTGGGTGGGTGGGTGGGTGGGTGTGTGTGTGTGTGTGCGTGCGTGCGTGCGTGCGTGCGCGTGCGTGCGTGCGTGTGTGTGTGTGTGTATACTTATATATATATATATATATGTATGTATGTATGTATGTATGTATGTATGTATGTATGTATAGGATATATTTCAAATGAGGTGCACATTTCCTGGGTGCATGGAAAGCCCATCATCTTCCCTACGCAATCAATCCGATGGTTGTCATTAATAGTTCGTTATTAATATATTTTTAATGTTGACAACCCATTATGGTCATTTTAATATATTCTAAATTTAGAATGCAACAAACACTCCACAATTATCTCCTTCTCTCCTCTCTCTCTCTCTTCCTCTCTTTCTCTTCCCCCGTCTCTCTCGATCTCGATTGACGCACGAGGCTCCTCTCATCCATCTCTCTCTCGACGATGGCATGAGGGGAGGAGGTTGCTGCTCGTCGATGATGGCGTGCAAGACGATGGATGCAACGCGCTGCTCTATGGTGACCGGTGATGGCTCTCTCCAAGGTTGTTTTCTTGTATGTAATAAAGGCAGCGTCGTGTGGGGGTGATGGCTACGTGTGGAGGAGGTGGATCATGGAGGAGAAGGTTGAAGGAGTGCGTGAATGGAGGTGTGTGGGCGGAGGAGGACGTGCATGGGAGGTGGGTCGTGGAGGAGAAGGGCGAAGGAGGTGCGGGTAGAGAGGATGCTGGAGATGGAGGGTGTGCCCAGTTTTTTACAATCAGAGATCCTATTTTACAATCTCGGGTATTTTTTTTGCAATCTCAGATCATATTTTACAATTTCATATCATTTTTTACAAATTTCAGACTATTTTTTACATTTATTTAAATTTCGTGATATGGGTAGAAAACTATTTAAATGAGATAAATGTTGCCCACTCTACCTACGGTAACATATTGGAGTATCTATCGAGTTGAACGAGTCATGTTGAACTCGGATCGGATTTATCTCAAAAATACGATTCGAATTCGATTTCAGACTCAGATAACGTTCGAGAGGGGGATTTTACAATCTCAGACCAGAATTTACAAATACCAAGACATTTCCTACATATATGAGATTGTATTTTACAAAGACATTACCAAATTTTCAATTACAATAATAATTGTATTACTAACTGTGATCTTATTCTACAATGCAGGACGCAAAATTACAATATAGATTCGAATTTTACAAAGATGCTTGGCATCCTGCAGGGCACGAAAGTACCGTACATTTTTGTGAAAAATGAACATAATTGTGAGTGTGGATTTACAATCTTCATACATATTTTACAAAACGTGCATGAATTTTTACAATAGTGTTATCAAAATTACAATTATAATAATATAACTATTACTAATTGTGATTTTATTTTACAATGCAGGACAAAGTTTTACAATATCAACGGGAATTTTACAAAAAGATCTGCTATTCTACATTGCGCGAAAATGCTACCACGTTGGTGAAACTTCATTAACTAAAAGGCAACAAAAAATACCAAATCAGACATGCTAAAAATGGAAAAATACAAGGACGAAATATATTTCAAATTCGAAATTAAATTCAAATTTAAAATGAAAATATATGGACTAAAATACCCTTTTGTATAAAGAACCGCTAGATCGAGATCTAACGGATCTCGTGATGGGCTTTCCATGCACCCAAGAAAGGTGCACCTCATTGGAAGGGCCCTCTGTGTGTGTGTGTGTGTGTGTGTATTTCTTTTATTTGTCTATTTCATTTTGTGCACATAGTACTGTAATGAATTGTGCTTTCTATACATATCTATGTGTATTTTTTTTACTTGTGCTTTATATACATACAATCATGTGAAGGACATAGATGCTTAGTTTAAGCATGAGAATGTCCCATAGCTAGAAATTTTTTATTGTAGTGCAAATGTTATATGTTAAAATAGAACACGTTAGCATAGAATTATAATTTTAGATTTGGAGGGTGCATATATGTGTTGGATGGGTTCCCCTCTTTAAGAGAACCCAGTCCATATAACAGGACATTGGTAGTCCTATTTGGAAAAGGAAAGAATAGTTATTTTAGGATTAGGAGTCATCTTTTCCTAATTTTATTGGAAGTAGGAGTTTATGTTTTCTTATTTGTTCATCTTCATGTAGTATAAATAGGGCGTATGGGGTGCATACCAGGATCATCCCAACACAAGCTCTCCTAGCACAAGAAAGAAATAAGAAAGAGGAAGAAGAAAGAAAGTTTGTGGTTGCCGCGGAGTTTGGAGGGAGTAACCTTGTAGCAGTTCTTCTCCAGCATTCTTCCCTACAGTTTGACGATGGATTTACCATTGGATGATATTTCTCCTCTCTATTATTCTCCACTGTTTAGTAATTTGTAACACCATATTAAGTGTCAATCTTTTGTAAGCTCCTCACAGGAGATTGCTTCAATTATAGTGCTGGTTTTGGGTTTCGATCAACCCCGTAGTTTTTCCCCTCACATTGAGGGTTTTCCACGGTAAAAATTCTCCGTACATCTGTGGTGATTTTTTCTATGGTTGAAATACTTTCTCGTAGTAGATATCGTGCAGGATCTGCCTATCGATTTTGGTTATTTTTCCGCAATTCAATTTATATGGGGAATATGTTCTCAATAAGTGGTATCAAAGAAAGGTTAAATGACGGATTACAAGATGGATTTTGGTTCGAACGGCGTGATTAGTTCTAATGAGACTAATTACAATTTGTGGAAGAAAAAGATGGAGGATCTTTTATATGTGAAGGCTATACACCTTCCAGTGTTCTCCACGCAGAAGACCGAAGTCAAAATAGATGAGGAATGGGAGTTCAAACACGAGCATGTTTCTGTCTTCATAAGACAGTTTGTTGATGACAATGTCTACAATTATATCCAATATGAAAGTCACGCTAGAAGCTTGTAGTTGAAGTTGGAAAATCTTTACACCTCCAAGACCTTACAGTTCAAAAGAGATAACAAGAATGGCGGCAACAAGCAAGAGAAAAACAATGAACAAGTTACTACAACTGCATAGCATGAGCTCCTCATTGTCTGTGATGAGGAGATGGTAAATGTCACATGGGATGATACTTCTTGGCTTGTTGATAGTGGATCTGCTCTATATGTCACATCTCATAGAGTGTTTTTCTCTTCATATACAACGGTGATTTTGACACATTGAAGATGAGGAATGGTTCTGTGTCCCATGTTATTGGCATTAGCAATATTGCATTGAATAATGCCAATGGAGTTATGTTGACGCTCAAATATGTGACGCATGCACCAGACATGCACTTAAATCTTATTTCCACAGAAAAGCTTGATGATGAAGGATACGTTAATACTTTTGGTGACGGTCAATGGAAGCTTACCTGAGGATCTTTGGTTGTTGCTCGTGGAAAGAAGTATAGGAATAATATTTACATCATGAATGCATCCATCTCCCATGATGTTGCACATGTGACTAGAGATGCAAAACCCATTGAGTTGTGGAATCGATGATTGGGGCACATGAGCGAGAAGGGGCTACAGTGTTTGATGAAGAAGAATATGCTGACAGATGTCAAGAAAGAGAGACTGGAGAGATGCATACACTGCTTGGTTGGGAAGCAGACGAGAGTCTCCTTCAAGAGCCATCCACCTTCTAGAAAGATGCAACCATTGGATCTTATTCACACAGATGTTTGTGGTCTGTTGAAAGTAAGTTCTCTCGGTGGTGTATTTTATTTTGTTACATTTATTGATGATTTCTCCAAGTAAAGTTTGGGTCTATGCATTAAAGAGGAAGGACCAAGTCTTGGTTTTTCAAAGACTTCCATGCGCTAGTGAAGCGACAATCTGGGAAGAAACTTAAGTGCATCCGCAGTGACAATGTTGGTGAGTATATTGGGTCATTTGATGAGTATTGCAAATCTCATGGTATCAAGCACCAGAAGACTCCACCCAAGATGCCATAATTATAATGGGATAGCAAAGAGAATGAACAGAACCTTGATAGACATAGTCGGATGTCTCCTTTCTGAAGTTAAGTTGTCTAACTTTTTTTGGTGTGAAGCACTTTATACTACTGTTCATGTTATTAATCTATCTCCACATGTATCCTTGGATGGTGATTTTCTTGACAGGGTTTGGCATGGAAAGAATGTCTCATACAACCATTTGCGGGTCTTTGGATGCCACGCATTTGTGCATGTTCTCAAAGATGAAGGTCCAAGTTGGGCGTAAACAAAAAGCAGTGCATCTTCTTAGGATATGGACAAGATGAGCTTGGTTACATGTTGTATGATCCAGTTGATAAGAAGTTGGTGAGAAGCAAAGATGTGATCTTATCTGAAGATCAAACCATTGAAAACATCTAGAAGCCTACTAAGGACTCTCCTTTGAGCAGCTATCAGCCAGATGATATGGAGCCAGTCTCTTTGCAGAGGGCTCCATATGTGGTGCCAGATGATGCATATGAGCAGGTACCAGATGCAAGACATGAGGAGGATGTACAACAATTCACCACTTCTGATGATGATGATGATGTAGATGACGGTGGTGATGATAGTCGGCAGGATGATGAGGGTTCTTCTTCTTCCGAGGCTCTCCCACCACAGAGACCCGTGAGGGAGAGAGGACCCTCCACCAGATATTCTGCACATGAGTACATTTTGTTGACAGATAGTGGTGAACCTGAATGCTATGAAGAAACCTTAGAAGATGCAAACAAGGAGAAATGGGTAGAAGTTGTGAAAGAGGAAATGGAGTCCCTTCATGACAATCATACCTTCGAGCTTGTCAAGTTGCCCAAAGGCAAGCGGGCATTGAGAAACAAGTGGGTAGAGTGAAACATGATGAATACTCTATAAACCCAAGGTACAAAGCTAGGTTGGTTGTGAAAAGATTTAACCAAAGGAAGGGAGTTGACTTTGAGGAGATCTTTTCTCCTATAGTGAAGATATCTTCTATCAGGGTGGTTCTCAGCTTGGCAGGTTGTCTTGATTTGAAGGTTGAACAGATGGATGTGAAGATAGCTTTCCTCCATGGTGACCTTGAGGAGAAAATCTACATGTTGCAAACAGAGGGCTTTACAGTCAAAGGCAAGGAAAACTACGTTTGCAGACTGATGAAGAGTCAATATGGCTTGAAGCAAGCACCCAGGCAGTGGTACAAGAAGTTTGACTCGTTCATGGGAGAGCATGGTTACTCCAAGATCACTTCAGACCATTGTGTGTTCGTGAAGAGATTCCCATGTGATGATTTCATCATATTGTTGCTTTATATTGACGACATGCTAATTGTAGGAAACAATGGAGATAGAATTTTTGGCTTGAAGAAAGAGTTGAGCAAGTCCTTTGCTATGAAGGAGTTGGGACATGCAAGTCAGATACTAGGCATGAAGATCACTCAAGACAGATGAGCAAGGAAACTTCAACTTTCACAAGAAAAGTAAATTGAGAAGGTACTTCAAAGATTTCATATGGAGAAGGCAAAGCCAGCTAGAACCCTCTTGGAGCGCATTTCAAGTTAAGCTCCAAAGATAGCCCTATGAACAATGTAGAGAAGAAAGATATGGAAAGAGTTCCCAATGCATCAGCCACAGGGTAGTCTCATGTATGCGATGGTTTGTACAAGGACAAATATTACTCATGCAGTTGGAGTTGTTAGTAGGTTCATCTCAAATCAAGGAAAACAGCATTGGGAATCAGATTAAATGGATCTTGAGATATCTTCGAGGTACTAGCAGTTACTCTCTTTGCTTTGGAGTAAAGAAGCCTATTCTTCTTGGATACACAGATTCAGACATGATGATGGGAGAAAATCCATATTAGGTTACATGATGTCTTTTGCAGGTGGTGCAGTTTCTTGGCTGTCTCATCTCTAGAAGTGTGTTGCTTTATCTACTACAGAGGCTGAGTTCATTATAGCTACAGAGGCGTGCAAGGAGTTTTTGTGGATGAAGAAATTCCTGCCAGAACTTGAGTTTCATCAAGACAAGTACGTGCTTTACTGTGGCAGTCAGAGTGCTATTCACCTTGGAAAGAACTCTACATTCCATGCAATATTAAAGCACATCGATGTCAGATATCATTGGATACGTGATGTGTTAGAATCGAAGCAACTTGTACTTGACAAGATCCACACATATGGCAACGGTGTTGATACGATGACAAAGACTTTGCCGCTTGGAAAGTTTGAGAAATGCTGCTCCCTCACAGGATTGGAGCAATTCCCACATCGTCGGTGAGAGGAGATTTATTAGATGGGTTCCCCTCCTTGAAGAAATCCAGTCCATATATATAGGACATTGGTAGTCCTATTTGGAAAAGGAAAGATCAGTTACCTTTTAGGATTATGAGTCGTCTTTTCCTAATCCTATTGAAAGTAGGAGTCTATGTTTCCTTATTTGCTCATCTCCATGGAGTATAAATAGGAGGCATGGGGTGCATACTAAGATCATCCCAACACAAGCTCTCCTAGCACAAGAAAGAAATAAGAGAGAGGAAGAAGAAAGAAAGTTCGTGGTTGCCGCGGAATTTGTAAGGAGTAACCTTTGGAGCAGTTCTTCTCAAGCATTCTTCCCTACAGTTTGGCAATGGATTTACCATTGGGTGATATTTCTCCTCTCTATTATTCTCCAATGTTTGGTGATTTGTAACACCATATTGAGGGCCGACCTTTTGTAAGTTCCTCACGGGAGATTATTTTGATCATAATGCTTGATTTTGGGTTGCGATCAACCCGGTGGTTTTTCCCCTCACTTTGAGGGTTTTGCATGTTAAAAATTCTCCGTGCATCTGTGGTTGAGATACTTTCTCGTAGTTGATATATCGTGCAGGATCCGCCTATCAACTTTGATTATTTTTCCGCAAATCAATTTATATGAAGAATCTGTTCCCAACAATATGATTATTATAAAATCATATTCTTACCCATTTTAAAGTACGAATATGAATGCAAATATGAATATTGACAAATGAGTCAAATGGGTTACCATATCCGTAAAAACGAAAATGAAAACGAATCGAATATGAGTTATAACAAAAATATTTTATATATTAACTTAACTATACATGTTCATGTTGGTTTACATATCAAAATAAGTATACTAAACATTTTTTTATTCATCTCATATCAACTATATTAACGATTGTGAATGCAATTATAAAATTTTATTATATACAGATGTAAATAAATCTACTATTAAGTATATATATTAAAATAGATATACATATACAGATGTGAATATTCACAAATGTCAAATTGATTTATGTATTCTCATTGACATTAAAACAAATATGAATATCAAAATATGTATAAAACGTATACATCTACGGATCAGACATGAATATATTCATATTCGTTTTCATCCTTACTTATACATATGTTCTTATTCCTGACTAAAGTTAATAAATCAATCATTTGTATATCAATCGTTTATATTTTCACATTACGATCAAGTCACTACAACAAAATAGGTTTTTGACGACGGACCTATGGTGACGGATTTCAGAGTTATGGCGACGGAATCTGCTATGACGACAGCTATTCCGTCGCTCAGGCAACGCCACCAAAAGTCGCGTCGCTAAAGACTTTGGTGATAGCTATCCGTCACCATCGTTCAATGTGACAGAAAATCTGTCACGTAAAAATCGTTAAAATAATTATTTTACCAACAAGCCAACATAACCTGCTATAGTTGATTGGAGATTCCACATTAGTATCATAACACGTCTTCAAAACCATTTAAAAATAATTAATAACAAAATCCAAGATTGTTTTTTTAACTTTATTGCTTGTAGTTGGAGTTAGTTTCATTGCTATATTGCATACCATAAGGTAGATGGTTGTACATACCATTGGGTATGTAGATGTGCATACCAAAAAAATTCTCCATTTAAAAAATAATCATTAAAATTAGGACAATGTGATTTCTACTATATAGATTACAGAGTTGCTATAATCAGATAATTGCAATTGCAATTGTAATTACAAGGGTTGAAAAAATGAATAGATAGTTCCAATCTTCTCAATTCTTCGAATATCACGTAATTCCTTTCTACTCCAGCTATCGGCTTGAACCCATTATCTTTAGTTCATTGCACATACTCGACAATCTTAATCAGTATTAAGATACAACCTGCACAAAAATAACAATAATAATCACTTTTTTGCATCTGTTAAATCTACGCGGTTTCACTTTATGGAATATGTACCTTTTGAGATAAGGGTTAACAACTACAATGCAATATTAAACACCTCCCACCATGAGAGGTTGACACCCAATACATATCAATAACAAGGTATACTTTAACGTTAGTTTTCACAGATAAATTGCATATCAATTAGTTGTCCCTTAAGAACCTCACTACAAACCCTAAGAGATGGACAGAATTAGTATTTAACAACTGAAGTGGAAAATAAATTTGATTGGGATACACGTAGAACATTAAATGTTGTACACATCTATGTGAGAAGATTGAGAAACCGTGAAGCAAGAACTACAAAATCGATCTGCCGTACAACGAGAACATCGAATAAGTATACCAGACATCAAGTCTGAAAATTCAAAGCAATTTGACTTCGATACGACAAAAAACCAACCAAAAACTTACACGAAATTATATTAAGATCCCAGCCATTCAAAGCCAGAAACTTATACTTTCAAAATCCTAGATTTCAATACAACTTCACCGAACTGCTACTTCATTTGATTTTTCACATATTTTTAAAACAAGAATACTAAGATGAGGAACATTGGCAAATAGATAAATTTAGTATGCATCCACTCCTCTTACCTTAGATTTCTTAGCGTCAGGGATGTCAAAAGAAATGGAGTGGACTTTGGCATTGCTCGGACTGTTATCCCAACTCGAGCCGCAAGCAACTGGCTGAGAGATCCTCAAATTTAGGTCGATGTAGGGGCAATTACCTGTTCGCAAATGATATAGTTAAGTAAAATGGAACACATAATCCTCTAGACCACATTGGCAAGTTGAGCTTCTTACCATGAGCATCGAAACCAGACAGATTCTCCCACTCGTATGTACTCGGATCGAAGTTGGTTACAACCTCCCTTCCGTTGCATCTAATGGTTGCCTTGTCATAGGCCCTGCAGAGCAAGAAGACTTCAGTGAGATATGAAATCGTACTTAATATAACACCTCAGTCCAATTACAGGTGAAGCACTTACCCATATCCAAGATTTTCTTGTTCTGTAGAAATTTTGAGCAAGATTTTTGCAACTCCTTTCACAATCAATGTATTTTAAGAAATAAACATTTTCCATATGAGATTCTCAAATTACACAAGCAGTCACTAAAGTGATGGGATGAAGTCTTAAAAAAGAAAAAAAACAAAAAAACATGCATACAAATTGATCTTCACAAAAAAGCATATACGCCTATATCCATTCCAAACCACAAACATGCAGCTTCCTTGATAAGAGAACCATCAATATATGATTAAGTGAAATGCTCGCGAACATTCAAATGACAAAGTAAAATATAAATCCTTACCTGAATCCAAAAACTTTGACAAGCTTATCACCAAACATAAATGTGTCTTGGAGCCCTTTCTCCTTAACATTATTATGCTTCCACTGTCCATGCACACTATCAAATTGCAGCAACAAACCACTCGACATCAATTGGTATTGTCAACTAAATGCCACTGCCAATGGACCAAATATGAGCACAACCTAAAGTCAAGTCACTCCATTCAAAAGAGATGGGGAATGTGGAAGTTGTCAATAAAAAAATCACTATCCTTGTCAATCTGAATTAAAAAAACAAGATATACCAATTATAATCAACGGGGGAGAAAAATCCAAAACAGTATGTATATGTACCTGCAAAGCTATCAAGGGAGCGACCTCCCTCATGTCAAAGGTCTGAGGAGTCCTCTCAAATGAAAAGGGACTAACGGACACGAAGAAATGGACGTCGATGCCGCTGGATGCGGGGCTCCTAACTCTGAGACATGGCACCACTGTCAGGAGGCATCCATAGTTATGTTGCCATCATGGAGGATGGCCCTACCGAGATGCAAGCAGCATCAATCATCCATAGTAGTGATTTTTTAAATGCCAAGAACCTGTAAATAGGAATGCATGTAACATAAAACGATAACATGGTGCTGATAATCGTAGGATTGTTCTCAGTGCATGGTGTTGTCATAAATTCAAAACAAGCACAAGAAAAATAATAACATGGCCAATCATCTTACTTGATCCTGAAAGCTACAGCTAACTGCTTCAGGTCATCAAGCATAACATGGACTTCATCATTAACGTTCTCCTCTACAAACTGCTGCATGTCATCAAGAATAACATGGACTTCATCATTAATGATCTCCTCCGCAAAATTTTCTACGACTACTTAGAATTTTGACCTGTAAGAGATGAGGGTCAAGATAACTGGGCATTGTGTAATAGAGGTGCCATAACACGTATAAGATAAAACAATGGGAGATATGTATATTACCACATTAAATCAACAAATTTTCTAAATTTCATTTCAATACAAATATAAACATAACGGGAGATATGTATATTACCACGTTAAATCAACAAAGTTTGTAATTAACATACCTGGGTGGGGATGCTAGGAGGACTGTTGTATTGGGAAGGAGGACTTGGTGGAGTCGCTCCTACAAATAAAAATAAAAAGGAAACATAGCCGGTTAACGATCATAAAAAAATGTAGTTATCCAGTACAAATCGATTAAACTAGCTATCCATAAAAATATTACCTAGAAATTAAGGTACCATGGGTGGAGAGACTGTAAGGAGATGAGCTATATGAGGAAGGAAGACTTGGTGGCGTGGAACCTGCATATTAGAATATAAAGGTCAAATTATGTATTTATATTTAGATTTATATCATATTAGCAAAATAAATCTCTACATTATTTATGTGTATTGACATAAGAATAACCTATCGGGTGGATGTGCTTGGAGGAGAGCTGTAGGAGGAAGGCAGACTTGGTGGCGTACTGCCATCATATAGAACAAAAATGACTATATTGCTATGGCTTTGTCCTTGTGGTATGATTCTTGAATGCCAGTATGACCAAGGTTGCAGAAAGCGGTAGTCGGTACTCGGTCGGTGGGGTCACCTACTAAGGATTAGTCGGCAGTCGGGCGACTAGTCGGATTTAGTCGGTCTTAGTTGGTTTTGAATTTTTTAATTATTTTACATATATAAATCATTTTTTATACATATATTCTTATATATATACATATATTTGTACATTTTATATACCATCTTAAAGAAACAAAAGAAGTAATTGACTTTAAAAATAAAATTAAGCATGATAGAATATGTTTGCTTTAAAAAAATGAAAAACCAAAAAAATAAAAAAAAGGTTGTTGTAAAAGTCGGCCGATTAGTCGGCCGACTAGGCTGAGTCGATCGACTAGTCGGGTAGACCGACTAAAGGCCGACTAGGCCTAGTCGAGTCGGCTATCCCCCCCCCCCCGACTCGACTAGTCGGCCTAGTCGGCCGACTTTTGCAAGCTTGAGTCTAACTCTTCATTTGGACATTAGTATGAGCGGTTGTTTGATCAGACCTTTTACAAAATTGTGCAAGCATGTAGTTGTCTTTTTATTGAATTAGTTATAGTGATAAGAGTACTTTTTTGATGCTATGAAAAGTCTGGTAGTCGAGCATGGAGGCCCTTTTCTCAAGAATTCTAGTTCAATTCTTTACAGATGTTCATGCTGAAGATGGGGAAGATTGCTAAGGTAAAGACTGCATGTTACTCTTTGGTTGGACAAACAAACATGTTATCCGATTTAGCTGGTATGATAGACAAACATATTATTCGATTGTGTAGGCCACTTTTTAAAGCTAGTTTTTATAGTACCCATTATCAGATGATGAATAGACATTCATCACTCTTTATTCTTTTATTTTAGCTACAAAACCTATGCAAAACACATTTAGATATGTGTAAATAGCAATAATTGTCATTCAGCATGCATTGTGTAATTATGAATAATTAGCATGTTTTTGTGCATAAATAAAAGAATAAAGAAATAAAAGAAAAAGAGGGAAATATTTAGAATAAATATTGAGCGACCTAATCCCAAGGGAAGGCTCAGCATGGGCCTGTGATCGCATAAAAACCCAAGCAGAGAGAGATAAGGAAGCTCAGGTGTGAATATATATATATCTGTAAATAAAATAAAATTTATTTTCCTCTTATCAAATAAAAATGGGTTTGTATTTATTTGCATTATTTGTAAATATAAAATTAAAATAAAAATGAGAAAAATAAAAAGAAATAAAATTCATCCCTCATTGTCCATATTCACCATGTACATAGAATCACTTATATATTTATTTCTCCCTATAAATAAATAAATAAATATCCCATAAAAATTGTACATACTCTATATTTCATGGTGTAAATGAATAAAATAAAAACTATAAAAATAAAAATAAAATAAAAAGAAATAAAAATAAAAATCAAAGCCTTCATTGTATATATACCATATATGTATATAAATAAAACTATTTATTTAACCCTTGTAAATAATTAATAAAAATAAAATAAAATATCAAATTATTCCAAATTTTATTCTATAAATAAATAAAATATAAAATTGGAATAAAATGTAAAAAATAATTAATTAAAAATCAAAAATAAAAAATGTATAGTGTATACACCTATATATAATAATCATATTTTGTAAATACCTTATTTTTATTTCAAAAAAATAAATAAAAATCACAAAAATAGTTTATAAATAAATAACATTTTTTATGTTTCAACTTTTTCCAAATTCGGCCATTTACTATTTTTTTTATTTAATTTCTAAATATTTAATACGTGGCCGCACCTGATTGGCCCACGGGGGATGTTGACCCTCGGTCAACTCCCCACCTTGGACCACCAACCCGCGGATCCTGCGCTTCGACCCGATTTCTCCCTATTTTCACTGCTTGATCCGACCACTAAAACCCTAAACCCCGGGTCCTAATCTTCCCTGCAGATCCGAGTAACCCCAGCTCCGCCGCACCATTCCACTCATCTTTGGTGTCGCCCCTTCCACCCAGGATCTCCACTCGATACCCTAGAGTGACAGCTAGCCGTCGGAGTGTTGCAGAGAGGCGGAGGACCACCGCGTCACTAATCCGGCGACGTTTCGCCGCCGTGGCCGTCCAGAGATGCACTTGAGCTTCGAGCCGTCGACGTCCCTCGAGGCAAAGACCAAGAGCTCCAGGAGCTCATTCCCAGTCGACCATAGCCACCAGGTGAGCCTAGTTCTTTCCAGATTTCTTGAATTTCTGATTTCACCCAAATCCATCTTTCATTGTCGTTCATCGATTAGTTGCATTCCAACCACCATTCCGTCCATCCGAATCGATCATCATTATCGCCATATCCCTCCCCACGTTCTTCACCCGTCCATCCAACCCAGTTCGCCCCGAAACTGGGCGTCGATCTCCCTCGCCGTCGCATCGCTGGAGATCCTCCGCCCCGACGCGCCAGCCACCCATTTCGCCTCTAACTGGGTCGAGGCACTTTGCCCTCGACCCAGCGAGCTCTCTGTGTTGTTTTCCAGGTCTGAAGAGGCCCATATGAGGGTCTAAGCATTCGCGCACAGGAGCCCAGCTCTGCCACAGTCGCCAGGGCTCCTTGGAGCTCCTTGGCGTCATCGGAGGAGCCCTTCAATCGCGGGAGGCCGTGACGATTCGACTCCACCCATTTGCAGCCCCCGAGGAGGTCCAGCACAACCGTGGTGCTCTGGCGAAGTTCGCTGGAGCCTTGTTCTTCGAGGATCCTCAGCCACCATCCGATTAGCTCCTTCGCTCCAGATTCGCTCAGAGCCGTCCATTTGAGGAGCAGCCGATACCGTTGATCCATTTGGGAGTTGATCAAGACTGTCAGATCAGCGAGGGGGTGCCCTTGATTCCAGAGCGTCCGATCAGCTACGTGGCATCGCCCCCGCCGTTAGATCCGAGCCAGCGTTCCTTCGTTGAGGTGCAGAGCCCCGCATCCGTTGGATATACCACGTGGCCTCTCCTCAGCCCTCGGATAATAAAGGGTAAATTACCCTTAGGCCCTTTTCCTTTTTGTCTTTATTATTCAGTCATGTAAATATTATAGATAGTTCATTTTATTTTGGTTAAATTGCACTTAGGACCTGGTTGTTTACTCTATTTGCATTTTTACCCCTGTGTATATGAGACACGTGCTTCGTCACGTGGTTTGTTGGTGAATTTGCATGTTTTGGGCTGATGTTTGGAATTGTTATTGAATGAAATATATTTCTTGATATTTGCACTTATACCCCTGTGAACACTTTTTTTCGACATGTGTTGAATTTATTTGGGTATTTTGCAATATCTTCCCTGGACTTTTAGCACCTGTTGCTAATAAGTCCTTGGAAGTATTTTTATTGCATATAGGTCCCTCAATGCCCAGCCCACGTGCCGCGCGCGTGGGGAACTTGGAAAAATTGCACGAGGACCCCCGATTTCTGGTTCTGTTACTTTTTAGCCCTCAAACTTTATTTTTATTACGAACAGGTCCCTGTGCACTGTGGGCTCTTGTTTGTTTTAAATAAAATATCAATTTTTATCCAAAATTGAGTGAAAATTGGATATGTGGCTCCTGCCACTATGTAGAATTTTCACCAATTTTTGAATACATTTTTTAGCCTTTTTATTATTTTTAAAAAATCGAAAACAGCCCTTTTTGTCTCTGTTCAGATTAAAAATTCACAAAAAAATATTAAAACCTTTCAAAAATTAAAAAAAAAATAAGTTTTGTGTGTTTTTGTGTATTTGATTTTCTGGTCATTTTTTGTTATTTTTGGAGTTATTAAAATTATAAAAATTGAAAACCCCTAAAAACCCATAAAATTATAAAAATTCATAGAAAATTCAAAAATTCCTAAACTTTTCTTTTGAATTGTCATTTTTGTTTATACTTTCCATAAAAATACCTCCAGGCCTTGAAAAGACCATTTGATATTTTTAAGTGGTCTTTGAAGCCTGATTGGACAGTTTTCCCTTATTTTTGCCTTCTTTTATTTTTATAAAATTCCGTAAAAATCATAAAATACTCAAAAATTCACCAAAAACAGTAAAAAATCCATAAAACCTAAAAATATTTTTATTTGAATTTTTGGACTATTTTTGAGTAGTTAAATAATTGGTTAAAGTAGTGTGTTTTTATTGTTTTATTATTTTCTTCATAATTAAAAATCCCAAAAAAATATAAAAATATTAAAAACCACCAAAAATATTTGTTTTTAATTTATTTGTTTCACGACTACTTCGTAGGTCGCAAGGCCAACTCGTGCTCCTCGAGACCGACCCTGGGAGCTATACCAGGTCAATCCCATAGCTAGGACTGTTATTTGTTTTTCTTCGTGTTTCGATCTTTATTTGGTGGTCCGATTTTTGTTTCTTATTGACCTCTGAGTCCTGAGCGACTGAGGACGCAACGACCTTAGTGACACCTGATTTACCTTAGTCTATCGGGCGGCTCATCAGAATGGCACCGTTGCCGGAGAGCACAGCTTAGTAGTTTGTTTCATTTTCATTTTTGTTTTGTTTTCTTTTTCGTGGCTTTCCGTGGCTTTTTCGTCTTCTGTGGCTTTTCGCAGCTTTTTTTGTTTTTCTTTTATTTTTATTTTATTTTCATTTTCCTTTATTTTATTTTCTTCTATTTTTGTTTGTTTGCTTGTTTATTTTTATTTCAATTTTTGCATATATGTATACCCTATTTTCTTTTATTTGCTTTATTTGCTTTATTGTGGCTTGACACACTTTGTTGCTTACTTGAGAGGGTCCGAGGAATGAGGCGGCGACTTTCGAGGAGTCGACGCAACCGCGGCTATCGGAGGCGGCTCCCTTCTGCACAGAGCTGCAGGAGAGCGCGAGGAGGCAGCCGGGTGTGGGAGGATCAGCTTAGAGTAGATTAGGTTTTTCTTTTCAGCTTATTTGAACTATTGTTGTAATAAAACAGGGACAGGACACTCAGCAGGACACTTAGATTTTCGGGGTCTGTTTCGTCGAGCATCGGTGTGCTCAGGGGACCCCTCGGCTTTTTCGCGATTTTTGCGGTTATCGCGGTTTTCTTTACCGTTTATTTCCTGCCTTTCTGATTCTCACGGATTTCCATCCCCTAGCCTTAGGATTTTTGCTTGATTGTGACGTAATCAGTAGGGTCCCAACACCTTAATAACTTTGCATGTACCTATAGATCGATTAATTAGACCAAGAATAAAAATCTAAAAAATAGTCGATCCACTACCTTCAAGCCTACGCGCCGCGAGCCCGCCCTGCCAAGCGCTGCTCCTGAACTCGATTTGTCGAGAGGAGGAGGAGGGGTGAGCCTAGATCGGACTCTTGGATTGAAGGTTGGTGGTCGACTAGGCGTTCTGTCGAGTAGAACTGCTTGCTTAGGGCTCGGATTTCCTCCTGCATCATTTAGGTAGTTTTATTTCAGTCTTTAAATTCGGTACGGATCATCTTGCATGTAGACTGCTGGAGTCAGGTACGCATCTCTTACTCTGCATGCATCATTGATTTTCTCGCGCATCGGCTTTTTCGACTTCTCCCCCTGATTTTTGGACTTAATAACCAGGAGAACCGAAAAATTCGTTAGGCATTTGTTTTTATTGAAAAATACCTAAAAAGAAAAACAATAAAATTTGGGACTGCTAACTCTATCGACCCTAAAAGACACCACACCGAAAAATTTGTCTTGGGAAGAGAAACCCCCTCCTTGTCTGGTTTGCTTGCGCGAGAGAGGGACCCCCACACTAGGCTAGAGTCATATTCGAGCCCCGATCAGACTACCGACCTTTTATACGGGACAGTCTGGTTGGTGGATTAGATTTCTAACAGGTCACGTTAATCGCTCTGCTATCATGACTTATCACCTAATAAAAACTGACAAGATAATTGACCGAACCTTTACGGTCTTTAGCTCACGTTGAGTAGGTGAACTTGGGATATTGCTTGGTGATCATTGTTGTTTCCAGATCCCATCCGCCTGACTCGCCACATCAAGATGATGGGTAGAAGGTCTCTTAGGCAGCCTCTGGCTGCACCGCTTCCCAGCACTTCTGCCCGCTCATCTAGGTTGGTTCGCGAGAGCCGAGACCCGCTCTCCGAACCTGAGTTCGACTCCACACTGTTCCCCCTCGACCCCCTTTCTTTCAGTTCAGAGATACCAGTGCCAGAGAAGAGACCGTCAGATGATTTATTGTCACCTGAGTTTGGGTCTTTTGCTTTTGCAGAGACCATGGCCGGCAGCAGTGATGATCACACCAGAGGTCCCCAGCCTGAGCAGACATTCATTTTGGACCAGGGTGCGATCAACTCCACCTTGATCGCCTCCCTTGAGACAGTTCAGCAGCAGTTGAGGGATCAGGGAGCATTCATGATAGAGATGAGGCGTGAGATGGAGCAGTTGAGAGCCGCCCGCGACCAGCACGAGCCAGGAGACGGGCCGAGGAGACCCGATGATGCAGCAGCAGCCGCAGCAGCAGCCGCCGCAGCCACGGCAGCACCGGACCAGCCGAGACCGATGCGGGAGTTACACAACCCCGGATCGACGTTGACTCATCGTTGGGTTGTTCTACCAGCCATCGTGGGGGACTTCAAGTTCCCCCCGAACACTTTGCAGCTCCTCCCCCGGTTCCATGGGCTCGCCACAGAGGAGCCCCATCTCCACCTACAGGAGTTCTTGATGATCTGCAGCACTGTCCACGACAGACAGGTGGACGAGGACACCATCCGCATGATTGCCTTCCCCTTTTCCTTAGCAGACAGAGCAGCCACCTGGCTGAAGCACTTGGGGAAGTTTGTCTACACCTGGGAGCAGCTCCGCAACGAGTACTTGATCAAGTACTATCCACTCGGGCGGACGAACGCAGCTAGAGCCTTGATCAGTAACTTATCCATACTCCCCAATGACCAGTTCCACGAGGCATGGGAGAGGTTCCGTGAGCTGACCTACAGATGCCCGCACCATGAGATTTCCAAGCCGAACCTTGTTCAGAGTTTTTCCTGCGGGATGACACCAGAGCTTCAGGGCTTGGTGAACGCTTCTTGTGGCGGGTCCTATTTCGCCAAGGATGAGGACCAGGTCTGGGCCATCTACGAGGAGATGGCCGAGAACTACACGGTGATGTCCCAGACCCGCCTCTACACACAGGAACGCCCTCAGCCACAGACCGTGCAGTACCAGAGGATAGCACGGGTTGACGCCGGTCCTTCCAGTTCGTCAGCGGCAGCAGCACGGGCCAAGTCTACAGCCACCGACATGGGGATCATCAGCGAGAAGCTAGACCAGATGGAGATCTTTGAGAAGAAGCAGTATCAGGGCATCACGCAGATGGAGCAGATGGCACAGACTCTGAGTGACCTGAAGACACAGCTCATGTGTCTCTAGGAGGCACAGATGGCTTCCCAGCCCCGTCTTCACGCACGAGGCGATCCGAGTAGCAGCAGCAGCTCGTCCCAACGCTCCAGCCACCAGCAGCCTAGACAGGTTCACATTGTACAGGCAGAGCCGTACCAGCAGCCGCAGCTTCCTTACCAGTCACCACCATCCCCGGACACACAGATGGTGGTATACCAGCCGGATCAGCCTCTAGCAGTGCTCCCGCCACCCCCGTACGAGTCAGAGCCGTTGATGGATGTCAACGAGATTTGCTACGACCGACCCCAGTCCGGTATCCGACGAGACCATCCCGGATTCCGTTGGTCAGCCGGAGGTGCCCAGCCCCAGCAGCAGCCGTCAGGACAGGGTGGCCAGTACGGCCATCAGAGAGATCACCAGCAGCAGTAGCCCCTAGTGTATACCCAGCAGCAGCAGCAATCACAGCAGTTTGGTCCTCGTCCCTATCAGCAGGGACATTCTTGGAGGCATGATCAGCCTCAGCCGCAGCATCATCCACAGTCATACCCCTCTCACCCACAGCACCAGCCCCAGTAGCAACCTCACTACCAGAGAGGCTACCCGTCAGGTTCTCATGGGCCATCCTATGAGAACCCCGCCTTAGATGACATAGCCCGCCTCCTTACAGATCAGCAGGCTACATTCCGACGGGAGATGGATGAGTTCCTCCAGGAGATGCGGGACATCGTGAGAGGGAAGGCCGCCATTCATGTCCAGATAGAGCCCAATCCGAACAACCTCAAGAGGAAATCTGAGCAGGTAGATTTCACATAGTATGCCACTCTGATTGATTCATTTGGTGATTTATCTACCTATCTGTTTGATACTGACTTTGTCACACTTAGGAGCGGTATGATGCCAGCAGGCGGCGCCTCGTTTGAGCGACACCCTGAGGCCACTTCCCGAGCGCCAGACGAGGAGGAGGAGAGCGGTGTTGATGCCGCTAGAGATGATGATGGTGGTACTGATGCCACCATGGATGCTGATCCCACCGGCGGTACTGAGGTCGTCGTTTCACCAGTTGGAGGAGGTGGTACTGACGCCACCGATGTTGCCGAGCCAGAGCGCGGTACTGAGGCCGCACGTCTACCAGCCGAGGGTGGTGCTGATGCCATCATTTTCACTTTTGAGAGTCCTGTAGTTTTTCCTTCTGTGCATGCATCTCAGAACACTTCTGGCAATAAAGGAAAGGGTTCGTTTTCTTCTAGTCCACCTGTGGTGCTTGATGTATGTGTGGATCATGCCGTCGCGCAGTCTAGACCCTCTCCTAGTCCTTCATCTGAGAAGGACCCTGTGATCCCCTTCCCTAGAGCTCTTCAGATGGGAAAGGGGAAGAAAATAGAAAATCCAAAAAAGAGGCAGCAGGAAGAGTTCAGCCAGCAGATGATAGATCGCTTTCACATTCAGCTAACTCTTCAGGAGGCTTTGCAACACATCCCTCTACTCCAGCGTTCACTCAGAGACAGCACCACAGTTAGGAGGAAGAGGAGGAACCACCAGTCCGAGATCCATGTGCTGACCAGAGCTACTTGTTTCACGATCCAGAACTGTCTACCGGCCAAGAGGCCAGACTCAGGAGCCCTATATGTCAGATGCCATATCAGATAGCAGAGGTTCGACCGTACACTATTAGACAGCGGTTCATCGATCAACCTACTTCCGACAGCCCTTCTCGACCGCTTCGAGTTGGGCACTCTTCGACAGAGCAGGGCAGTCCTTCAGTTTGCTGATCGATCTGTCAAGAGGCCGAAGGGGTTGCTGAGGGAAGTTGTCAGGGCCTGCAATTCCTTGTGGACTTCGTAGTGCTGGACATAGAGATCCCTGAGTTAGTGACCGATACCCCCATCATTCTCGATCGCCCGTTCTTGGCCACAGCCAAGGCAGTGACCGACCATGATAGCGGGAAGGTATACTTTCGCGTCGAGTGCGAGAGTGTACAAATAGAGACGGTCGAGGACATCAGAGCCAGAGATACAGCATCTCAGAGACTACTTCTGATACAGAGCAAATGACAGATGCAGGGCCAGACATCCACCAGGACTGCGACTTCGGGATTACAGATGACGAGACAGTTTGGGCAGATCCAGTTGCACAGGCCATCCTCTCACCTTCAGAGTCCGCTGATGCAAAGACATCAACAGAGGAGATCTTGGAGAGCGCATTCCTAGTCTAGGATACCGTTCAATCGGTAGAGCCGGTTCTTGACCGCGGGACATATTTATTTTGTGATGATGGTGGTACTTAGGCCACCATGGATGATACAGATTCCTCAGAGTCAGACTTTAACTGGGCAGAGTTTGATGATTTCATACCAGATCTGACTTCTACTGAGCCTACAGCTACGGAGGAGGTAGATGCCGAGCAGAGCAGAGACAGTCCAGCAGGGCAGCCTTCTCCAGATTCAGAGTGTGAGCGAGAGTTTCAGTTCTCCCATGAGGATTTGGCAGCATTCACTCAGAGTTTTCAGAGGCCAGATCCACCAGCACCCAGTTGTCCAGAGCTGAAGCCACTTCTTGCGTCGCTGAAGTATAGGTTCCTTGCGGGTGAGCATGAGATGTACCCAGTCATTATCTCTGCCGATTTGACTGGAGAGCAGGAATCTTGTCTGATGGGGGTTCTTGAAAAGAACCGCAAGGCGATAAGATGGAGCGTAGCCGATCTCCAGGGGATAAATCCGGCCCTGTGCTCCCACCATATCTATCTCGAGGATGAGGCGAAGCCGTCGTGTGAGTTCCAGCGGCGGCTGAAACCGAATCTGAGAGAGGTTGTCATGAAGAAGATCTCGAAATGGTGGAGCGCCGATTTTATCTACCCCATCTCCGACTCCAAGTGGGTCAGTCCGTTGCATGTGGTACCCAAGAAGACGGACATCACTACAGTAGTCAGCGAGTCTGGAGAGGAGATCGCTACCCGGGTACCCACTTCTTGGCGGGTCTGCGTGGATTACAGACGACTCAACTAGGCCACCAAGAAGGATCATTTCCCCCTGCCGTTTATAGATCAGATCATTGAGAGACTGGCAGGGAAGAGCCATTACTGTTTTCTGGATAGGTACTCCAGCTACAACCAGGTGGCCATCGCTCCTGAGGACCAGGACAAGACTACCTTTACCTGTTCCTTCGGCACATACGCCTTCCGACGCATGCCATTTGGGTTATGCAATGCCCCTGCGACTTTTCAGAGATGCATGATGCCGATCTTTTCGGACATGGTGGGGGAGTGCTTGGAGGTCTTCATGGATGATTTCTCGATCTACGACGACGGATTCGACTCCTGTCTTGACTGCCTAGATCGAGTCCTTCAGCGATGCATTGAGGTTCACCTTATGCTGTCTTGGGAGAAGAGTCAGTTCATGGTGATTCAGGGGATGGTGCTTGGCCATATCATCTCCAACAGGGGCATGGAGGTTGATACGGCCAAGATAGATGTCATTAGAAAACTTGCACCGCCGTCCAATTTGCGGTAGTTACGGTCTTTCCTTGGGCACGTCGGTTTCTACCGACGCTTTATTCAGGATTTCAGTAGGATTGCCCGACCGTTGACTAACCTGCTGATGAAAGACACCGAGTTCCTTGCCGATGACAAGTGTCTTTCGTCGTTTGAGACTCTCAAGAGATGTGTTGTTGAGGCTCCTGTCCTCCAGCCGCCTGATGAATACTCATTCATCACTCTTTATTCTTATATTTTAGCTACAAAAACCTTTGCAAATGCATGTATATAGTTGTAAATACAAATAATTACCAAAAGCATGCATTGTGTAAAAAACCTATAACTAGCATGTTTTTGTGCAAAAATAAAAGAATAAAGATTAAAAAGAAAAAGAGGGAAATATTTAGAATAAATATTGAGCAACCTAACCCAAAGGAGGGCTCAGCATGGGCCTGACCGCATAAAAGCCAAAGTAGAGGGAGATAGGGGCTCATGTGTGTAAATATATATGTAAATAAAATAAAAATATTTTCCTCACAAAAATAGACTCAAATTGGTTTGTAAATACTTGTACATATTTATAAATATAGAAATAAGATAAAAATATAAAAATTAAAAAGAAACTAAAAACATCACTCATCATGTACATAGACCATCCACCATTATATTTATTTAGCCTTATAAATAAATAAAAATTAATTTCTAAAATTTTTGTAAATATTCTATATTATATAGTGTAAATAAATTAAATAAAAACAATTAAAACAAAAACAAAATAAAAATCACAAAATTTAAAACACAAAAATATATTGTAAATATACCATGTATATATATGTACATATGTATTTATTTCACCTATGTAGATAAAAAATAAAAATAAAATAAAAATAACCTTTTATTCCTTATTTTATAATATAAATAAATAAAATATAAAATGGGAATAAAATTGTATAAAAATAATAATTAAAAATCAAAAATTAAAATCCCATATAGTATATATACACATATATATAACCCTGCTATGTATATACCTTATTTTTATTTCGAAAAATTAATTAAAAATCACTAAAAAATAGAAAAAAAATAAAAATATTTCATGTTTTAACTTTTTACAAATTCGGCCATTTGCTACCTTAATTTTCACTTCCAAAAACCAGCCACGTGGCCGCTTCCTACTGGTCCTGGGATTGTTGATTGCCCGGTCAACTACCCCCCCCCCACCCAGGACCACTTCCCACGGATTTAGGCGCCCGACCCGATTTCCCCAATTTTTAGCGCCTAAACCCGATTGATTCCCACCTAAACCCCGGGTCAGATCCGTTCATGACATATCTGAGATCCTTGCCGGAGCTACCGCATCGGGATCCGCGCGCTTCCACGCCCTACCCGCGCTTGTCTTCCCGGACCCTCACCCATATCTAGCTCGAGCTCCGCCTCCACATTTCTCATCTTTGGCCATTCGATTCCACCCCCCGTGAGCTCCAGTGTATGCGTGAGAGTGACAGCTCGCGTCCTGTGCTGTGGAAGCGAGGAGAGGGAGCGTGACCACTGATCCGACGAAGCTTCGCCGCCTTGCTCCGCCACCAGCAGGAGCTCGAGCCTCGGAGGGAGACGCTCCTCGAGGCGACGACCCAGAGCTGCGCAAGCTCATCCCTAGTCTCATCAGCCACCCAGGTAGCCTCTTAGGCCTTTCTTTTTCTTTGATTTTCCATTTCCCCCAAATCGTTGCTCCGCCGTCTTCCGTCGATTCCGTTCGATTCCGACCACCATCTGACCATCGGGCTTCACCATAGCTAGCGCCTCCCTTCCGCGCACCTTCTCCATCCCTCCATCCAACCCAGCTCGCACAGGAGCTGGGATTCGAGCTCCACCGTCCCCCCTTCGCCGGAGCTCGCCCACTTCGACCCTCCGTTCACCGTCACCCCGCCTAGCCGGGTCGAAGCAGTTTGCCCTCGACCCGCGAGCCTTCTGGACTGTTTTGCATGTTTAATGAGGGCCATCTGAGGTACTTTGACATCGAGCCAGGAGGCGGACCTTCGCCGACCTCGCCGGAGCCCTCCAGGGCTCGGTTAGGCTATCTGAGGCCACCAGCAGCTGCGGAGCATCATCGCAGAGCTTCTCCGATCTTCAGGCGCAACAGAGGAGGTCAGGAGCGCACGCCTTGGGCCGACGAACTTCGCCGGCGAACTGTTCTTCCTCGACCCCCGTTCACCGTCCGATCAGACCTCCAGCTCCAGTTTGCATCAGGGCCGTCCGTTCAGGAGCAGCAACCACCGTTTGATCTGAGGAGGATAGATCTGGACCGCCCGATGCTCGAGGGTTAGCCACAGAGAGCCACGACCATTCGATGCACCACGTGGCTTAGCCCCAGCCGTCGGATCACAGCGAGGACCCCAGCCTTGGAGCGCCCGCCGATCTCCACCGTCGATCACTCCACGTGGCGTCCATCCTGCGGCCCGCATTAATAAAGGGTAAACTACCCTTAGGCCCTTCTGTTTATCTCATTTCGCATTTAGTCATGTAATTAGTTAGCATAGTTGTTTAGTTTTTGGGATATTTGCATAGAGACCCTTGTGCTTAGTTTTATTTGCTTATATGCCCCTGTACGTTGTGTGACACGTGCTTCGTCACGTGGCTTTTTGGCTTATTTGCATTATATGCCCCTGTAGTTCTAGATGTTATCAATTGAATGAAAGTTTTTGTTTATTTGCATTTATACCCCTGTGCGTGAAACATTTGAGCATGTGCGTGTATTTTTGGGTTATTTGCAGATAAGCCCCTAGGATTTTGATACTTGTTACCAAATAGCCCTCGGAACTTACTTTTATTACATTTGGGTCCCTGAGTGCCCCAAGCACGCGCGTAGCACGTGTTTTGCTGGGTTAATTGCACCAGACCCCCCAGACTTCCGGGTATTTGCACATAGGTCCTTGTGCATTGTGCCCCCTTTTCATTTTTGAATAAAATAGCAAATTACCTCCAAATCCAACGAAATTGGATACATGGCTCCTGCCATAGTGTAAAATTTTCGAGGATTTCTGGAGACATTTCTGAGTTGATTAGATATTTTTAAAAAATTCAAAAACCTCTATTTTTGTCACTGTCTAACTTTAAATACCCCAAAAAATTATTAAAACTAATTTAAAAATTACAAAAAAAATTGTCTACTGTTTGTTTATGCTTGCTTGATTTTCTAGCCAATTTTGGCTATTTTTCAGTACTGAAAACCACTAAAAATTGAAAAATACTCAAAATCTCATAAACATTATAATAACTAAATTAAAAATCAAAAAATATTAATATAGGTGCCTAAATTTTCCTTGTTTTATTCTCTTTGCAGGAAAATTACCTCCCAGCTAAATTGGGGCCTTTGGATATTTTATCTAGGCCCTCTTAGCTCGGCTGGACAGTACCTCTCATTTCAGTCCTTGTTTGATTTTTAGCAAATTAAATAAATATCAGAAAAATCCCAAAAATTCACCAAAAATACTAAAAATTATAAAATACATAAAAACATTTTTGTTAGAATTTTTGGTTGATTTTTACTACATTTAATAAATTGTTGAAGTGTGTAGTTTCTTTGCTTTTATTACTTTCTTAACACATTAAAAATCCAAAAAAATATAAAATAATTAAAAACCACCAAAAACAACTCTTTTATTTCTTTTTATTTCTTTTTACTACTTCGTAGGCCGAAAGACCAACCCGTGCTCCTTGTGTTCGACCCTGGTCGCTATACCAGGTTAAACTAATAGCAAGACCGCTATCGTATTTTTGATTGATTTTATCTCTCTTGGTGGTCTATTTTTCTTGATCGAGCCTAGCTGAGTGATTGAGGTCGCGACGACCGATTAGACACTTTACCTTAGTCGCTTAGTCGGCTTATCAGAATGGCGTCGTTGCCGGGAAGCACGGCTTAGTAGTTTTTATTTTTATTTTTTTTATTTTTCCTTTTTGTTTTCGCGGCTCTTTCAGAGCTCGCGGCTTTTTCGCGGCTTTTGTTTATATTTTATTTTTGATTTATTTTGTTTTATTTTCTTTTCTTTCGTTTTTGTTTTTGTTTATTTTGAGTGTTTATTTTATTTTGCATTTTTGCATATATACCCTCATTTCATTTTCATTTATTTTTCTTATTATTATTATTTGATTATTTTGGTCTGACCACTTGTCTCTATTTCTTGCGAGGGCCCAAGGACTGCGGAGGCGACTTTCGAGGAGCCGACGCAACCGCAGGACTTGGAGGCGGCTCCCTTCTATACGGAGCCGCAGAAGAGCGTGAGAGGAGAGCTGAGTGGGAGAGGAGTAGATTAGGTTTTATTTTATTTTATTTGATTATTATTGTAATAATACAGGTACTCAGAGACTCGAACTGTGGACTTGACTTAGCGGGTCTGTTTCGCCGAGCACCGGTGTGATCGGGGGACCCTTAGGTGTTTTTCGCGGCTTTTTCGCGGTTTTGTTTTCTTTTCTTTTTAGCTGCCTTTTCCAGTGTTTACGCGGTTTTTATCGAGCCCCTAGACTTAGGATTTTCTGCTTGCTTGTGCCGTAATTAGTAGGGTCCCCACACCTAATTATCTGCCTGTTCCTATAGTGCGCTTAATTGGACCTACTAATAATCAATTAATAAAAATAACCGATTCATCTCCTTCGTAGCCTATGTGTCGCAGCCTGCCCCGTAAAGTGCTTTCTCCTACCCCCGATTTGTCGGGCAGAGGAGGGGTGGGCCAAGACCGGACCCTTTGGCTTGGAGGTCGGTGACCAGTTAGACGGTTCTGCGAGTAGACTTGCTCATCTAGGACTCGGTTTTCATCGCTGCATCATTTAGGTAGTTTATTTTCTGTTTTTAAATTCTGCGCGGATCACTTGCATGTAGAGTGCTGGAGGCAAGGTACGCATTTCTATCTCAGCATGCATCATTGATTTCATCGCGCATCGGCTTTTTCGTCTTCTCCCCCCCGTTTTAGATTAAATAACCAGGAGAACCGAAAAATTCGTTAGGCCTTTGTTTTTATTGAAAAAAATTAAAAAGAAAAACCATAAAATTGGGACTGCTAAGACTATTGACCCTAAAAGACACCTCACTTAAAAACTTGTCTTGGGGAGAGCAACCCCCTCATTGTTTGGTTTGCTTGCGCGAGAGAGTGACCCGCACCCTAGGTAGAGCCCTCCGGTGCTATTTCCAGCTGACTACCGACTCTTCCGTGCGGGCCAGTCGGTTGGAGTAGTATCGGGTATTCTAACAGGTCAGGTAAGCGCTCTGATAGACTATTTGTTCACCTAATAAAAACTGACAAGATAATTTGACCGAGCCTTCACGGTCTTCAGCTCGCGTTGCGTTGGTGCACAGAGGGGTTTGCATTTTGATCATAGTTTTTCCAGATCCCATCCGCACTACTCGACCAGATCACGATGATGGGTAGACGCTCTCTTAGGCAGCCTCTGGCTGCACCGCTTTCGGGCACGTCTACTCATTCATCTAGGTTGGCCCGCGAGAGCCAAGACCAATTCTCCGAGCCCGAGTACGATTTTGCCCTGTTCCCCCTCGACCCCCTTTCTTTCAGTTCTGAGAGATATGAGCCAGAGGAGAGACTCACAGATTTGACAGCACCTGAGTTTGGCTCATTTGATTTTGCAGACGCCATGGCCGGCAGTTCTGAAGATCGCTCCCGTCAACCTGAGCACTTCGTATTGGATCAGGGAGCGATCAACTCCACCCTGATCGCCTCTTTAGAGACTGTCCAGCAGTAGTTGAGAGATCAGGGAGCTTTCATGCTCGACATGAGGAGAGAGATGGAGCAGATGCGAGCAGAGCGCGAGGAGCGTAGAGAGGGACCGAGGATCCCAGAGGATGCAGATGCAGCAGCGGCAGCAGCCGCCGCAGCCGCGGTAGGAGGACCACCGAGACCGATGCGGGAGTTACACAACCCCGGATCGACGCTGACGCACCACTGGGTAGTACTTCCAGCCATCGTGGGGGACTTCAAGTTCCCCCCGAACACCTTGCAGCTACTCCCCCGCTTCCACGGGCTCACGACTGAGGAGCCCCATCTCCACCTCCAGGAGTTTCTGATGATTTGCAGCACTGTCCACGACCGTCAGGTGGACCAGGATACGATCAGGATGATCGCCTTCCCCTTCTCCCTAGCAGACAGAGCAGCCACCTGGTTGAAGCATTTGGGGAAGTTTGTTTACACCTGGGAGCAGCTCCGCACCGAGTACTTGAACAAGTACTATCCACTCGGGCGGACCAATGCAGCGAGGGCCCTGATCAGCAACTTCTCCATGCTCCCCAACGAGCAATTCCATGAGGCATGGGAGAGGTTTCGTGAGCTTACTGACTGATGCCCGCACCATGATATCTCGAAGCCGAACCTTGTGTAGAGCTTCTTCAGCGGGCTGACACCAGAGCTCCAGGGCTTGGTGAATGCTTCTTGTGGCGGGTCCTATTTCGCCAAGGATCACAACCAGGTCTGGGCCATCTACGAAGAGATGGTCGAGAACTATATGGTGATGTCCCAGACCCGGTTGTACACTCAGGGCAGACCCCAGCAGCAGCCAGGACCCGTGCAGTACCAGAGGATAGCACGGGTCGATGCCGGTCCATCCAGTTCATCCACAGTAGCAGCAGCACAGGCAGAGTCATCTGCTGTGGATATGGGTATTATCAGCGAGAAGTTGGACCGCATAGAGCTGATCGAGAAGAAGCAGTGCCAGGGCATCACTCAGATAGAGCAGATGGCACAGACTCTGAGCGACATGAAGACCCAGCTCATGTGTCTCCAGGAGGCACAGACGGCTTCACAGCCCCGTCTTCAGTCGCGAGGCGTACCGGCGGCAGCAGCAGCTCGTCCCAGCGCTCCAGCTCCTTTCAGCAGCCTAGACAGGTTCACCTTGTACAGGCGGAGCCGTACCAGCCGCAGCAGCCCTCTTACCAGTCACCACCATCTCCAGACCTGCAGATGGTGGTATACCAGCCGGATTAGCCTCTGGCAGTACTCCCGCCAGCCCAGTACGACGCAGAGCCGTTGATGGATGTCAACGGGATTTGGTATGACCGTCCTCAGCCTGGGATCCGACGAGACCATCCCGGATTCAGGTGGGGGAGTGGAGGTACCCAGCCCCAGCAGCAGCCATCTGGCCAGGGAGGCCAGTATAGCCAGCAGAGGGATCACCAGCAACAGCAGCCCCTAGCCTACCAGCCACAGCCGCAGTCATCCTTCGTTCCTCGTCCCTATTAGCAGCAGGGACAGTCTTGGAGACGTGAGCAGCAGGCTCACCAGCCACACCAGCAGCACCCTCCTTCTTACCCCTCTCACCAGCAGCAGCACCAGTTCCAGCAGCCTCATCACCAGAGAGGCTACCCGTCGGGCTCCCACGAGAGCCCTGTTTTGGATGACATAGCCCGCCTCCTCACGGACCAGCAGGCTACCTTCAGACGGGAGATGGACGAGTTCCGCCAGGAGATGCGGGACATCGTGAGAGGGAAGGCCGCCATTCCTTCCCAGATAGAGCCGAATCCCAACAGCCTGAAGTGGAAATCTGAGCAGGTAGCTTACATTGAGCACGCCACTCCTAGTGATCCATTTGTTGATACATCTTCGGATCTTTTTGATGTTGATTTTGTTACGCTTAGGAGCGGTAGGACACCAGCAGGCGGCGGCGCCTCGTCTGAGCTACACCATGAGGACACATCTGGGGCACCAGATGAGGAGGAGGAGAGCGGTACTGAGCCGCTCTTGACGATGATGGTGGTACTGATGCCACCAAGGATGCTGATCCCACCGGCAGTACTGAGGCCGCCGCTTCACCAGTTTGAGGAGGTGGTACTGACGCCACCAGAGTAGCCGAGCCAGCACGTGGTACTGAGGCCGCGAGACATCTAGCAGAGCCAGCCCGTGGTGGTACTGAGGCCACCGGTGTTCGTTTTGAGAGAGATGTTGTTTTTCCTTCTGTTGATGTATCTCAGAACACTGTTTTGAATAAAGGAAAAGGTTTAGTTTCTTCTGGTCCCACTGTGGTGATTGATGTATGTGCGGATCCGGCCGTCGAGCCGTCTAGACCTATTCCTAGTCCTTCATCTGAGAAGGACCCTGTGATCCCCTTCCCTAGAGCCCTTCAGATAGGGAAGGGGAAGAAAAGAGAAAAAGACCCAAAGAGCAGGAGGAGTTCAGCCAGAGCATGATCGACAGATTTCACATACAGCTGACCCTTCAGGAGGCTTTGCAGCACATCCCCCTTCTTCAGCGATCGTTGAGAGATAGGACTACAGTCAGGAGGAGGAGGAGGAACCACCATTCAGAGATACATGTGCTGACGAAAGCCACGTGCTTCGCGATCCAGAACCGTCTGCCGGCCAAGAGGCCTGATTCAGGAGCCCCGTATGTCAGATGTTAGATTAGTGAGCAGAGGTTCGACCGGACTCTATTGGATAGCGGATCGTCTATCAACCTCCTTCCGGCAGCCCTTCTCGACCGCTTCGAGTTGGGCACTCTTCGACAGAGCAGGACAGTCCTTCAATTTGCTGATCGATCTGTCAAGAGGCCGAAGGGGTTGTTGCGGGACGTTATCGTCACTATTCAGGGCCTGCAATTCCCCGTGGACTTCGTAGTGTTGGACATGGAGATCCCTGATTCAGTGGCCGATACCCCCATCATCCTCGGTCGTCCGTTCTTGGCCACAGCCAAGGTGGTGACTGATCATGATAGCGGGAAGGTATACTTTCACGTCGAGGGTGAGAGTGTACAAATAGAGACGGTCGAGGACTACATAGCCAGAGAGAGAGCATGCTCAGAGACCAGCACAGATACAGAGCAGCTGACAGATGCCAGGCTAGACATCCACCAGGACTGTGATTTTGTGATCACAAATGATGAGGCAGCATGGGCAGACCCTTCAGCACAGGCCATCCTCTCATTTCCAGACACCGCTGATGCCGAGATAACAGTAGAGGAGAGCTTGGAGAGCACAGCCCTGGTCCAGGATACTACAGAGGCAGCAGAGCCGGTTCTCGACCGCGACACGGTTTCTAGTGATGGTGGTACTGAGGCCACCCTGTGTGACGGTGGTGCTGATGCCACCTTGTTTGATGCAGATCCCTCGGATTCGGAGTCTGATTGGGCAGATTGTGATGACCAAATGCCAGACCTGAGTCCACCTGAGCCTACAGATGAGGAGGAGGTAGAGGCAGAGCAGATCAGAGACAGCACAGTTGAGCAGCCTCCTCCAGATCCAGTTTGCGAGAACTCGTATTCTTTCTCCCAGGCAGATTTGGCAGATTTAGCAGCATTCACACACCTTCTTCCGAAGCCAGATTTGTCAGCACCCAGCTGTCCAGAGCTGAAGCCGCTCCCTACTTCGCTGAAGTATCGGTTCCTTGCGGGCGAACCTGAGATGTACCCAGTCATCATCTTCGCCGATCTGACTGGAGAGCAGGAATCCCGTTTGATGGGGGTTCTTGAAAAGAACCGCAAGGCAATCGGATGGAGCGTAGCAGATCTCCATGGGATTAGTCCATCAGTGTGCTCCCACCATATCTATCTCGCGGAGGGGGCGAAGCTGTCGCGTGAGTTCCAGCGGCGGCTGAACCCCAACCTGAGAGAGGTCGTGATGAAGGAAATATCAAAATGGTGGAGTGCAGATTTCATTTATCCCATTTCCGACTCCAAGTGGGTCAGCCCCTTGCATGTGGTGCCCAAGAAGACGGGCATCACGACTGTGATCAGTGAGTCGGGAGAGGAGATTGCTACACGAGTACCCACCTCTTGGAGGGTCTGTGTTGACTACAGGAGACTCAACCATGCCACCAAGAAGGACCATTTCCCCCTGCCTTTTATTGACCAGATCATTGAGAGACTGGCAGGGAAGAGCCATTATTGCTTCCTGGATGGGTACTCGGGCTACAACCAGGTGGCCATCGCTCCTGAGGATCAGGAGAAGACCACCTTTACCTGTCCCCTCGGTACATATGCCTTTCGATGCATGCCATTTGGGCTATGCAACGCCCCTGCGACTTTTCAGAGGTGCATGCTGTCGATCTTTTCGGACATGGTAGGGGAGTGTTTGGAGGTCTTCATGGACGATTTCTCGGTCTACGGCGACGGATTTGACTCCTGTCTTGACTGCCTAGACCGAGTACTCCAGCGATGTATTGAGTACCATTTGGTTCTATCTTGGGAGAAGAGTCACTTCATGGTGACTCAAGGGACGGTGCTTGGCCATATCATCTCCAACAGGGGCATGGAGGTTGATCCGGCCAAGGTTGATGTCATTAGAAAACTCGCACCGCCGTCCAATTTGAGGCAGCTACGGTCATTCCTGGGGCACGTTGGTTTTTATAGGCGATTTATTCATGATTTCAGCAGGATTGCCCGGCCATTGACTGACCTCTTGACGAAAAACACCGAGTTCCTTGTCGATGACAAGTGTCTTTCGTCCTTTGCGACTCTCCAGCAGTGTGTTATTGAGGCTCCTGTCCTCCAACCGCCTGATTGGTCTCTCCCATTCGAGATCATGACGGATGCCTCTGATTTTGCTGTAGGGGCAGTGCTGGGACAGAGGAGGGATGGAGTTCCATTTGCTACTCACTACGCTAGCCGCACATTGGATTCCGCCCAGCGGAATTATACGGTCACAGAGAAGGAGATGCTAGCCGTAGTGTTCGCCCTAGATAAGTTTCGATCTTATATCATTGGATCTAGAGTGACCCTGTACACAGATGACACCGCCATCAGGTACCTCATGGCAAAGAAGGATGCCAAGGACAGATTGACTAGATGGATCCTTCTACTCCAGGAGTTCGACATTGAGATCAAGGATAAGCCTGGAGTCAAGAATGTGGTGGCAGATCATCTCTCCCGTATAGAGCAGCCTGAGGAGTCTGAGCAGATAGATCCCATTTGTGAGACCTTCCCAGATGAGGCGATCCTTGCTATCGCCTCACTCCCGTGGTATGCCGATATTGTGAACTTTCTCGTTGTTGGGAAAGTCCCACAAGATTGGCCCAGGCAGAGGCTTGAGACCTTCCTTGCGAAGGCCAAGTCCTACCACTGGGAGGATCCCATCCTTTACCACGAAGGAGGGGATAGCGTCTGGCGTCGGTGTATTCCTCAGGAGGAACACCATAGCGTCCTCACTTACTGCCACAAGCTTGAGGCAGGAGGACATCATTCTGGGAGGAGAACGGCATAGAAAGTGCTCCAATCCGGCTTGTGGTGGCCTACCCTCTTCAAGGACTCTGATGAGTTCGTGAAGAGGTGTACTGACTGTCAGAGGATGGGCACTTGTGGACAGCGTGATATGATGCCGATGCAGCCCATTCACTTCTGTGTGGTTTTTGACGCATGGGGCATCGATTTCATGGGTCCATTCCCTAAGAGTCAGGGATTTGAGTACATTCTGTTGGCCGTGGATTATGTTAGTCGTTGGGTTGAGGCTGTCCCCGCCCGAGCCGCTGATGCGAGGACAGTATGCAGATTTTTGAGGAAGCACATCATCACGCGGTTCGGGGTTCCACGAGTTCTGATTTCTGATGGGGGGTCTCATTTCATCAACGACCAGGTAAAGGCCCTTGCTAGCGAGTTCGGTATAGACCATCGTGTTGCTACACCTTACCATCCACAGACGAATGGTCTAGCCGAGGTGTCGAATAGGGAGATCAAGACTATACTGCAGAAAGTCGTCCGCCCTGACCGAAAGGATTGGTCACAGCTTTTGGACTCGATCTTGTGGGCATATAGGACGTCTTTCAAGACACCATTGGGCACATCTCCCTTTCGCCTCGTATATGGCAAGCCGTGCCATTTGCCTGTTGAGTTGAGGCACAGGTCACTATGGGCAGTTACTGATATTCTGATGGATCCAGATGGTGTAGGAGACCAGAGGAGGGCAGAGTTAGCAGCCTTGGAGGAGCTTAGAGATACAACTTTCTCAAACAGCCTACAGTATAAGGAGAGAGTGAAGGAGTGGCATGATTCTCATATCAGCCATAAGCATTTTGAGATTGGACAGAGAGTATGGCTGTTTGATGCGAGGCTACGTTTATTTCTAGGGAAGCTACAGAGCAAATGGAAGGGACCCTACTTGGTCAGAAAGGTACACGACAACGGTAGCATTGATATATCCGAGTTGTCTTCTGAGAGTACCTTTCGAGTGAACGGCAAGCGGCTCAAGCCATTTCTAGATCATGAGCCGCGGGTCGCTGATCTTGCCCCTATTCATTTTGCGTGAGATGTGGTCTTTGACTCACATCTAATGCATCTCACGCCTGAGTTTCACTGTTCTTCCGCCTTGTATAGATCCAGATGTCTATATCACTACATTCTTTAGTCCCACATCACTTTCTTCATCTTGTGATTATGCTATACTTAGGGTGCACTTTACCCTAAGTATAGGGGGGATGTAGGACCTTCGGGTATCTCTTTTTGTTTCCTTCTACCCCTGTTTTTGATGCCTATACTTAGGGATATTTCACCCTAAGTATAGGGGGGGTAGATCCTGTACATTCTCTACTCGGTTTTCCCTTAGTGTACAGCCTGCTATACTTAGGATTACTTGATCCTAAGTATAGGGGGAAGACCCGAGACGTTCTTGACTTTCTATTTCATTCATTCGTCTTTGTATATAGCCTTCCTTTTCACTTCCCTATACCTAGCACGAGTTATGTCTTCTTCATCGCTCTTGACTCTGAGGACATCGTTCGAGCTAAGTATATGGGGGGTGTATATATTCCATATATACTTTAGCCATAACTCGTACTTTGTGTGAGTGCGTTAATAAATAAAATGGCTAAAAACCATAAAAATTAAAATTTTTTCATGTACATAAACTTCTTTTATTTGCACATAAATAGCTAGTGTACAAATTATTTTTGTAAAAATGATTTCAAAAATCTTTTGTGTAAAGCTCGTGTAAATATTTTCTTATCAAAATTATGTATATAGTACAAAATTTTTCCAAAATGTTTTGAAAATCAAAAGTTTGCAAAAATCTTGTGCAAATGTCTGTAAATATCTTTTTGCAAAACTTGCACTTCATGCATCATTCATACATGATTTCCAAACATTTTTCAAAAATTTTGCATGTTTGTAAAATTTGTGTAAATAGCATCTTTTTATACCTATGTATATAGTTTTTCTGGATGATAGTTGACATTTAAACTAGCCTAGAATCAAATTGAGAAATGGAGCTTGATTAAGATCTTAATCTACCTAACTTCTAAGAGGAACCTTATAGGGCTTAGGTCTAAGGCTTTTCAGGTCCATGGTGACTTAATTCTTTGAGTCCACTAGGCTATGATCACATGTCATCTCAATGAGCCTAAGTAGAGCATTTAACAACAACACATGACTCATATAGATTGTGGCTTTACTTGGACACCAGCACTATGCACCGAGCTCTCTACGGATGAGGTGGTGAGGAGGCAGTCTTCCTTGACTTGGGGTAGCATATGAGGGTAGTACTTCTAGGCGGAACCTCTCTTCTTCTTTTAGTGAAGGAAGTGCGTCTCAACTTGGTCTGGTTGCCATGAGGTCTAACGACGGGAGTTGTGGGTTGCAATAAAGCTTCAAAAGAGGGATAGTCTACTGGCTCAAGAGGAAAAACTCCTTGCATATATGCTGCACATGTATATGTTGAATAGATGCACTTGAAAAAAATGCAAAAAGAAAATAACTCCAAAAAAAGTGGTGGGTCTGAGAGAAAATGATAATCCCACCGGAGTATGTATATAGAGTGCAATAAGCAAAGCTTGGTTTCATGATCCACCTGATGTAGCTTGCAGCAGGGAGACTTGGCTACACTGGTCAAGCTCCCAAGGGTACTTGGCTACACTGGCCTTGACCCATTCTCTTCTTCCTCCTCTTCTTGAGCCGGTTGAACTTGAACTTAGAAGGGAATACCCCGCTCCTCGAGGAAAGAGTGGCCAGATTGAGGTCATAGAGTTACCTTGTTGGGGAGGGTTGTCAAGTTGCCATTTCTGAGGTGGAGAGCTTAGACCTCACATTCACAGGACAAGAAAAGATTCATGGTCTTCAGGGTTTGTGATTGATGACTTGTTCTGATCTGGAGCATTGAGGAGTCTTGGTTATAGATTGGTGGAACTTAGAGGCTGTTGAGTTTTAGACTTAAGTTCAAATAAGGTTCTGACACATTAATAATCCAAAGATCTGATCGAGCTCCATACCTCAATTTAATGAAGGCAAGTTTAATAATCAACCTTGATCCATGTACATTCTCTTTTTCTTTTTCTTTATTTCTTTTTCACTTCTTTTTCAAATAAGTGTTTGCTAAGGGACTAGCAAAGTTAAGTATAGGGGGGTGATGAATACTCATTCATCACTCTTTATTCTTATATTTTAGCTACAAAAATCTTTGCAAATGCATGTATATAGTTGTAAATACAAATAATTACCAAAAGCATGCATTGTGTAAAAAACCTATAACTAGCATGTTTTTGTGCAAAAATAAAAGAAGAAAGATTAAAAAGAAAAAGAGGGAAATATTTAGAATAAATATTGAGCAACCTAACCCAAAGGAGGGCTCAGCATGGGCCTGACCGCATAAAAGCCAAAGTAGAGGGAGATAGGGGCTCATGTGTGTAAATATATATGTAAATAAAATAAAAATATTTTCCTCACAAAAATAGACTCAAATTGGTTTGTAAATACTTGTACATATTTATAAATATAAAAACAAGATAAAAATATAAAAATTAAAAAGAAACTAAAAACATCACTCATCATGTACATAGACCATCCACCATTATATTTATTTAGCCTTATAAATAAATAAAAATTAATTTCTAAAATTTTTGTAAATATTCTATATTATATAGTGTAAATAAATTAAATAAAAACAATTAAAACAAAAACAAAATAAAAAACACAAAATTAAAAACACAAAAATATATTGTAAATATACCATGTATATATATGTACATATGTATTTATTTCACCTATGTAGATAAAAAATAAAAATAAAATAAAAATATCCTTTTATTCCTTATTTTATAATATAAATAAATAAAATATAAAATGGGAATAAAATTGTATAAAAATAACAATTAAAAATAAAAAATTAAAATCCCATATAGTGTATATATACCTATATATAACCTTACTATGTATATACCTTATTTTTATTTCGAAAAATTAATTAAAAATCACTAAAAATAGAAAAAAAAATAAAATAAAAATATTTCATGTTTTAACTTTTTACAAATTCGGCCATTTGCTACCTTAATTTTCACTTCTAAAAACCAGCCACGTGGCCGCTTCCTACTGGTCCTGGGATTGTTGACCGCCCGGTCAACTACCCCCCCCCCCCAGGACCACTTCCCACGGATTTAGGCGCCCGACCCGATTTCCCCAATTTTTAGCGCCTAAACCCGATTGATTCCCACCTAAACCTCGGGTCAGATCCGTTCATGACATATCCGAGATCCTCGTCGTAGCTACCGCATCGGGATCCGTGCGCTTCCACGCCCTACCCGCGCCTGTCTTCCCGGACCCTCACCCATATTTAGCTCGAGCTCCGCCTCCTCATTTCTCATCTTTGGCCATTCGATTCCACCCCCAGTGAGCTCCAGTGTGTGCGTGAGAGTGACAGCTCGCATCCTGTGCTGTGGAAGCGAGGAGAGGGAGCGTGACCACTGATCCGGCGAAGCTTCGCTGCCTTGCTCCGCCACCAGCAGGAGCTCGAGCCTCGGAAGGAGACGCTCCTCGAGGCGACGACCCACAGCTGCGCAAGCTCATCCCCAGTCTCATCAGCCACCCAGGTAGCCTCTTAGGCCTTTCTTTTTCTTTGATTTCCATTTCCCCCAAATCGCTGCTCTGCCGTCTTCCGTCGATTCCGTTCGATTCCGATCACCATCTGACCATCGGGCTTCACCATAGCCAGCGTCTCCCTTCCGCGCATCTTCTCCATCCCTCCATCCAACCCAGCTCGCACAGGAGCTGGGATTCGAGCTCCACCGTCCCCCCTTCGTCGGAGCTCGCCCACTTCGACCCTCTGTTCACCGTCACCCCGCCTAGCCGGGTCGAGGCAGTTTGCCCTCGACCCGCGAGCCTTCTGGACTATTTTGCAGGTTCAATGAGGACCATCTGAGGTCCTTCGACATCGAGCCAGGAGGCGGACCTTCGTCGACCTCGCCGGAGCCCTCCAGGGCTCGGTTAGGCTATCTGAGGCCACCAGCAGCTGCGGAGCATCATCGCGGAGCTTCTCCGATCTTCAGGCGTAGCAGAGGAGGTCAGGAGCGCACGCCTTGGGCCAGCGAACTTCGCCGGCGAACTGTTCTTCCTCGACCCCCGTTCACCGTCCGATTAGACCTCCAGCTCCAGTTTGCATCAGGGTCGTCCGTTCAGGAGCAGCAGCCACCGTTTGATCTGAGGAGGATAGATCTGGACCGCCCGATTCTCGAGGGTTAGCCACAGAGAGCCACGACCGTCCGATGCACCACGTGGCTTAGCCCCAGCCATCGGATCACAGCGAGGACCCCAGCCTTGGAGCGCCCGCCGATCTCCACCGTCGATCACTCCACGTGGCGTCCATCCTGCGGCCCGCATTAATAAAGGGTAAACTACCCTTAGGCCCTTCTGTTTATCTCATTTCGCATTTAGTCCTGTAATTAGTTAGCATAGTTGTTTAGTTTTTGGGATATTTGCATAGAGACCCTTGTGCTTAGTTTTATTTGCTGATATGCCCATGTACGTTGTGTGACACGTGCTTCGTCACGTGGCTTTTTGGCTTATTTGCATTATATGCCCCTGTAGTTCTGGATGTTATCAATTGAATGAAAGTTTTTGTTTATTTGCATTTATACCCCTGTGCGTGAAACATTTGAGCATGTGCGTGTATTTTTGGGTTATTTGCAGATAAGCCCCTAGGCTTTTGGTACCTGTTACCAAATAGCCCTCGGAACTTACTTTTATTACATTTGGGTCCCTTAGTGCCACAGGCACGCGTGTAGCACGTGTTTTGCTGGGTTAATTACACCAGACCCCCCAGACTTCCGGGTATTTGCACATAGGTCCTTGTGCACTCTGCCCCCTTTTCATTTTTGAATAAAATAGCAAATTACCTCCAAATCCAACGAAAATTGGATGCATGGCTCCTGCCATAGTGTAAAATGTTCGAGGATTTTTGGAGACATTTCTGAGTTGATTAGATATTTTAAAAAATTCAAAAACCTCAATTTTTGTCACTGTCTAACTTTAAAAACCCCAAAAAATTATTAAAACTAATTTAAAAATTACAAAAAAAATTGTCTACTATTTGTTTATGCTTGTTTGATTTTCTAGCCAATTTTTGGCTATTTTTTAGTACTGAAAACCACTAAAAATTGAAAAACAGTCAAAATCTCATAAAAATTATAATAAATAAATTAAAAATAAAAAAATATTAATATAGGTGCCTAAATTTTCCTCGTTTTATTCTCTTTGCAGGAAAATTACCTTCCAGCTAATTTGGGGCCTTTGGATATTTTATCTAGGCCCTCTTAACTCGGCTGGACAGTACCTCTCATTTCAGTCCTTGTTTGATTTTTAGCAAATTAAATAAATATCATAAAAATCCCAAAAATTCACCAAAAACACTAAAAATTATAAAATACATAAAAACATTTTTGTTAGAATTTTTGGTTGATTTTTAGTGCATTTAATAAATTGTTGAAGTGTGTAGTTTCTTTGCTTTTATTACTTTCTTAACACATTAAAAATCCAAAATAATATAAAATAATTAAAAACCACCAAAAACAACTCTTTTATTTCTTTTTATTTCTTTTTACTACTTCGTAGGCCGAAAGGCCAACCCGTGCTCCTTGTGTTCGACCCTGATCGCTATACCAGATTAAACTAATAGCAAGACCGCTATCGTATTTTTGAATGATTTTATCTCTCTTGGTGGTCTATTTTTCTTGATCGAGCCTAGCTGAGTGATTGAGGTCGCGACGACCGATTAGACACTTTACCTTAGTCGCTTAGTCTGCTTATCACCGCTTGATTGGTCTCTCCCATTCGAGATCATGACGGATGCTTCCGATTTCTCCGTAGGGGTCGTGTTGGGACAGAGGAGGGATGGAGTCCCATTTGTCATTCACTACGCTAGCCATACATTGGATTCCGCGTAGCGGAACTACACAGTCACTGAGAAGGATATGCTAGCTGTAGTTTTTGCCCAAGATAAGTTCATATCTTACATCATCGGATCTAGAGTGACCTTGTACACTGATCATACCGCCATCAGTACCTCATCGCAAAGAAGGATGCCAAAGCCAGATTGACTAGATGGATCCTTCTACTCCAGGAGTTTGACATAGAGATTAAGGATGAGCCTGGAGTCAAGAATGTGGTGGCGGATCATCTCTCCCGATTAGAGCATCTTGAGGATTCTGAGCAGACTGATCCTATATGTGAGACCTTCCCAGATGAGGTGATCCTTGCTATCTCCTCTCTCCTGTGGTACGCCAATATTGTGAACTTTCTTGTTGCTAAGAAAGTTTCACAAGATTGGCCCAGGCAGAGACTTGAGACCTTCCTTGCGAAGGACAAGTCCTACCACTTGGAGGATCCCATTCTTTACCATGAAGGAGGGGATAGCGTATGGCGTAGGTGCATTCCTCAGGAGGAGCACCATAGCGTCCTCTCTTACTGCCACAAGCTTGAGGTAGGAGGACATCACTCTGGGAGGAGAACGGCACAGAAAGTGTTCCAATCCGGCCTATGGTGGCCTACCCTCTTCAAGGACTCTGATGAGTTCGTGAAGAGGTGTACTGACTGTCAGAGGATGGGCACTCGTGGACAGCGTGATATGATGCCGACGTAGCCCATTCACTTCTGTGAGGTTTTTGACGCATGGGACATCGATTTCATGGGTCCATTCCCTAAGAGTCAGGGGTTCGAGTACATTCTGTTGGCCGTGGATTATGTGAGTCGTTGGGTTGAGGACATCCCCGCCTGAACCGTAGATGCTAGGACTGTTTGCAGATTTTTGAGGAAGCATATCATTACATGGTTCGGGGTACCTCGAGTGTTGATATCTGACGGGGGGGTCTCATTTCGTCAACGACCAGGTGAAGGCCCTTGCTAGCGAGTTCGGCATAGACCATCGAGTTGCCACTCCATACCATCCTCAGACGAATGGTCTAGCCGAAGTGTCGAACAGGGAGACCAAGACTATATTGCAGAAAGTCGTCCGCCCTGACCGAAAGGATTGGTCACAGCTTTTTGACTCGGTCTTGTGGGCATATAGGACGTCATTCAAGACACCTTTGGGCACATATCCCTTTCGCCTCGTTAATGGCAAGCCATGCCATTTACCTGTTGAGCTAAGGCATAGGTCACTTTGGGCAGTTACAGATATACTTTTGGATCCATATAGTGTAGGAGATCAGAGGAGGGCAGAGTTAGCAGCCTTGGAGGAGCTTCGTGATACCGCCTTCTCAAACAGCCTACAATACAAGGAGAGAGTGAAGGAGTGGCATGATTCTCATATCAGCCACAAGCATTTTGAGCCTGGACAGAGAGTATGGCTGTTTGATGCTAGGCTTCGTCTATTTCCAGGGAAGCTACATAGCAAATGGAAGGGACTGTATCTGGTGAGAAAGGTACACGATAATGGGAGTATCGACATATCTGAGTTATCTTCTGAGAGTACCTTTCAAGTGAACGGCCAGCGGCTCAAGCCATATCTTGATCATGAGTCGCGGGTCGTTGATGTTGCCCCTATTCACTTTGCGTGAGATGTGGTCTCTTGACTCACATCTATTGCATCTAATGCCTGATTATCACTGTTCTCCCGACTTGTATAGATCCAGTTGTCCATATCATTCCATTCTTTGGTCCCACATCGCTTTCCTCGTCTTTTGATTATGCTATACATAGGGTGTACTTTACCCTAAGTATAGGGAGGATGTAGGACTCTCGGGTATTCTTTTGATTCATTCCACCCCTGTTTTTGCTGCCTATACTTAGGGATATTTTACCCTAAGTATAGGGGGGTAGACCCTGTACATTCTTCACTCGGTTTTCCCTTCGTATACAGCCTGCTATACTTAGGATTATTTGATCCTAAGTATAGGGGGAAAAGCCGAGACCCTCTTGATTTCTATTCTTTCATTCGTCTTTGTATATAGCCTTCCTTTTCACTTCCCTATACTAAGCACGAGTTATGTCTTCTTCATCGCTCTTGACTCTGAGGACATCGTTCGAGCTAAGTATAGGGGGTGTGTATATATTTCATATATACTTTAGCCATAACTTGTACTTTGTGTGAGTGTGTTAATAAATAAAAATGGCTAAAACCCCAAAAATCCATAAAAATTAAAAATTTTCCTGTAAATAATCATTCTTTTATTTGCACATACATAGCTATTGTACAAATTATTTTTGTAAAAATGTTTTCAAAAACTTTTTTGTGTAAAGTTTGTGTAAATATTTTCTTTTGAAAAATTATGTATATAGTACAAAATTTTTCCAAATTTTTTTGAAAATCAAAAGTTTGCAAAAATCTTGTGTAAATTTGTGTAAATATTTTGCAAAACTTGCATTCATGCATACATTCATTATTTCAAAACATTTTTCAAAAATTTTGCATGTGTGTAAATATTGTGTAAATAGCATCCTTGTATATATTTGTATAGTTTTTCCTGGATTATAGTTGACATTTGAACTAGCCTGGAATTAAATTGGGAGATGGAGCTTGATTAAGATCTTAATCCACCTAATTTAAGAGGAACCTTATAGGGCTTAGGGTTAAGGCTTTTCAGGTCCGTGGTGACTTAATTCTTTGAGTCCACTAGGCTATGATCACATGTCATCTCAATGAACCTAAGTAGAGCACTTAACAACACACACATGACTCATATAGACAATGGCTTGACTTGGACCCGCACTTTACACCGAGCTCTCTACGGATGAGGTGGTGAGGAGGCAGTCTTCCTTGACTTGGGGTAGCATATGAGGGTAGTACTTCTAGGCGGAACCTCTCTTCTTTTTTTAGTGAAGGAAGTATGTCTCAACTTGGTCTGGTTGCCATGAGGTCTAACGACAGGAGTTGTGGTTGCAATAATGCTTCAAAAGAGGGACAGTCTGCTGGCTCAAGAGGTAAAACTCCTTATGTATATATGCTGCACATTGTAAATATGTTGTATAGATGCACTTGAAAAAAAAATGCAAAAAGAAAATAACTCCAAAAAAGTGGTGGGTCTGATAGAAAATGATAATCCCACCGGAGTATGTATATAGTGCAAATATGCAAAGCTTGAGATTCATGTCCCACCTTATGTAGCTTGCAGCAGGGAGACTTAGCTACACTGGTTGAGCTCCCAAGGATACATGGCTACACTGGCCATGGTCCATTCTCTTCTTCCGGATGAACTTGAACTTAGAAGGGAGTACCCCTCTCCTCGAGGAAAGGGTGGCCAGATTAGGGTCATAGAGTTACCTTGTTGGGGAGGGTTGTCAAGTTACTACTTCTGAGGTGGAGAGCTAGAACTCACATACACTGTACAAGGAAAGATTCATCGTCTTCAGGGTTTGTGTATGTAGACTTGTTCTGATCTGGATTGTTGAGGAGTCTTGATTATAGATTAGTGGATCTTAGAGGCTGTTAAGTTTTAAACCTAAGTCTAAATAAGGTTCCAACACATCAATAATCCAAAGATCTGATCGAGCTCCATATTTCAATTTAATGAAGGCAGGTTTAATTATCAGCATTAATCCATGCATTTTCTCCTCCTTTTCTTTTTTTTTATTTTTCACTTCTTTTCAAATAAGTGTTTGCTAAGGGACTAGCAAAGTTAAGTATAGGGGGGTGATGAATACCCATTCATCACTCTTTATTCTTTTATTTTAGCTACAAAACCTATGCAAAACATATTTAGATAGGTGTAAATAGCAATAATTGTCATTCAGCATGCATTGTGTAATTATGAATAATTAGCATGTTTTTGTGCATAAATAAAAGAATAAAGAAATAAAAGAAAAAGAGGGAGATATTTAGAATAAATATTGAGCGACCTAATCCCAAGGGAAGGCTCAGCATGGGCCTGACCGCATAAAAACCCAAGTAGAGAGAGATAAAAAAGCTCAGGTGTGTATATATATCTGTAAACAAAACAAAATTTATTTTCCTCTTATTCAAATAAAAATGGGTTTGTATTTATTTACATATATTTGTAAATATAAAATTAAAATAAAAATGAGAAAAATAAAAAGAAATAAAATTCATCCCTCATTGTCCATATTCACCATGTACATAGAATCACTTATATATTTATTTCTCCATTTAAATAAATAAATAAAAATCCCATAAAAATTGTACATACTCTATATTTCATGGTGTAAATGAATAAAATAAAAACCATAAAAAAAGAAATAAAAATAAAAATCAAAGCCTTCATTGTATATATACCATATATGTATATAAATAAAACTATTTATTTAACCCTTGTAAATAATTAATAAAAATAAAACAAAAATATCAAATTATTCCAAATTTTATTCTATAAATAAATAAAATATAAAATTGGAATAAAATGTACAAAAATAAATAATTAAAAATCAAAAAGTAAAAATGTATAGTGTATATACCTATATATAATAATCATATTTTGTAAATACCTAATTTTTATTTCAAAAAAATAAATAAAAATCACAAAAAAATAGTTTATAAATAAATAAACATTTTTTTATGTTTTAACTTTTTCCAAATTCAGCCATTTACTATTTTTTATTTAATTTCTAAATATTTAATACATGGTCGCACCTGATTGGCCCACGGGGGATGTTGACCCCCGGTCAACTCCCCCCTTGGACCACCAACCCGCGAATCCTGCGCTTTGACTCGATTTCTCCCTATTTTCACTGCTTGATCCAACCACTAAAACCCTAAACCCCGGGTCCTAATCCTTCCCTGCAGATCCGAGATCCACGCTCGGAGGTTTGCATTAGGGTCCATGCTCCGAATTCCTCGCCCGACCCTCATCTAGTCGGACCCCTAGCCGTATTTAACCCCAGCTCCGCCGCACCATTCCACTCATCTTTGGCATCGCCCCTTCCACCCAGGACCTCCACCCGATACCCTAGAGTGACAGCTAGCCGTCTGAGTGTTGCAGAGAGGCGGAGGACCACCGCGTCACTGATCCGGCGACGTTTCACCACCGTGCGCCACCCAGAGCTGCGCCTGAGCCTCGAGCCGTCGACGTCCCTCGAGGCGAAGACCAAAAGCTCCAGGAGCTCATTCCCAGTCGACCACAGCCACCAGGTGAGCCTAGTTCTTTCCAGATTTCTTGAATTTCTGATTTCGCCCAAATCCATCTTTCGCCGTCGTTCATCGATTAGTCCCATTCCGACCATCGTTCCGTCCATCCAAATCGACAATCATTATCTACATATCCCTCCCCACGTTCTTCACCCGTCCATCCAACCCAGTTTGCCCCGGAACTGGGAGTCGATCTCCCTCGCCGTCGCATCGCTGGAGATCCTCCGACCCGATGCGCCAGCCACCCATTTTGCCTCTAACTGGGTCGAGGCACTTTGCCCTCGACCCGGCGAGCTCTCTGTGTTGTTTTCCAGGTCTGAAGAGGCCCATCTGAGGGTCGAAGATTCGCCACATGAGCCCAGCTCTGCCACCGTCGCTAGGGCTCCTTGGAGCTCCTTGGCATCATCGGAGGACCCTTCAATCGCGGGAGGCCGTGACGATTCGACTCCACCCATTTGCAGCCCCCGAGGAGGTCCAGCACAGCTGTGGTGCTCCGACGAAGTTCGCCGGAGCCTTGTTCTTCGAGGACCCTCAGCCACCATCCGATTAGCTCCTTTGCTCCAGATTCGCTCAGAGCCGTCCATTTGAGGAGCAGCTGACACCGTTGATCCATTTGGGAGTTGATCAGCGATAGGGTGCCCATGATTCCAGAGCATCCGATCAGCTACGTGGCACTGCCCCCGTCGTTAGATCCGAGCCAGCGTTCCTTCGTTGAGGTGCAGAGCCTCGCAGTCGTTGGATATACCACGTGGCCTCTCCTCAGCCCTTGGATAATAAAGGGTAAATTACCCTTAGGCCCTTTTCCTTTTTGTCTTTATTATTCAGTCCTGTAAATATTATAGATGCTTCATTTTATTTTGGTTAAATTGCACTTAGGACCTGGTTGTTTACTCTATTTGCATTTTTACCCCTGTGTATATGAGACACGTGCTTCGTCACGTGGTTTGTTGGTGAATTTGCATGTTTTGGGCTGATGTTTGGAATTGTTATTGAATGAAATATATTTCTTGATATTTGCACTTATACCCCTGTGAACACTTTTTTTTTGACATGTGTTGAATTTATTTGGGTATTTTGCAATATCTTCCCTGGACTTTTAGCACCTGTTGCTAATAAGTCCTTGGAAGTATTTTTATTGCATATAGGTCCCTCAGTGCCCAGCCCACGTGCCGCGCGCGTGGGGAACTTGGAGAAATTGCACGAGGACCCCCTGATTTCTGGTTCTTTTACTTTTTAGCCCTCAGACTTTATTTTTATTACGAACAGGTCCCTGTGCACTATGGGCTCTTGTTTGTTTTAAATAAAATATCAATTTTTATCCAAATTGAGTGAAAATTGGACATGTGGCTCCTGCCACTGTGTAGAATTTTCACCAATTTTTGGATACATTTTCGAGCCTTTTTATTATTTTTAAAAATTCAAAAATAGCCCTTTTTGTCTCTGTTAAGATTAAAAATTCATAAAAAAATATTAAAACCTTTTCAAAAATTACAAAAAAAAATACGTTTTGTGTGTTTTTATGTTTTGATTTTCTGGTCATTTTTGGTTATTTTTTGACTTATAAAAATTATAAAAATTGAAAAACCCCTAAAAACTCATAAAAATTCTAAAAAATCATAGAAAATTCAAAACTTCACAAACTTTTCTTCTGAATTTTCCTTTTTTTATACTTTCCATAAAAAATACCTCCAGGCCTTGAAAAGACCATTTGATATTTTTAAGTGGTCTGTGAAGCCTGATTGGACAGTTTTCCCGTATTTTTGCCTTCTTTCATTTTTATAAAATTCCATAAGAATCATAAAATTCTCAAAAATTCACCAAAAACAGTAAAAAATCCATAAAACCTAAAAATATTTTTATTTGAATTTTTGGACTATTTTTGAGTAGTTAAATAATTGGTTAAAGTAGTGTGTTTTTATTGTTTTATTATTTTCTTCATAATTAAAAATCCCAAAAAAATATAAAAATATTAAAAACCACCAAAAAATATTTGTTTTTATTTTATTTGTTTCACGACTACTTCGTAGGCCGCAAGGCCAACTCGTGCTCCTCGAGACCGACCCTGGGAGCTATACCAGGTCAATCCCATAGCTAGGACTGCTATTTGTTTTTCTTCGTGTTTCGATCTTTATTTGGTGGTCCGATTTTTGTTTCTTGTTGAGCTCTGAGTCCCATGCGACTGAGGTCGCAACGACCTTAGTGACACCTGATTTACCTTAGTCTATCGGGCGGCTCATCAATTTTCCTTCTTACTTAAGATGCCTTTTGTTATGCGGCTCGTCAATTTTCCTTCTTACTTAAGATGCCTTTTGTTATGCAAATTAGTTAGCCTACTACAACTATTTCAGTTTCCATGGGTGATGTGAACATTGATAGGTATATGCTTTTATGCTAATTGATGTTCTACATTGTTCTCCAAGCCATGAAGGTGTTAGAAGCAAAAGAAATGCATTGAGAAACATATTTTGGTTTATATATCAAAAGGGTTATGATAAACATTTGGTTAACATTTCAATTGTCATACTAGGTTCAGTAAATGAAGCTTAAATCAATATCAATGCTCAAGCCAGAGGATAATAAGAACATTTATATTTCAACATGCACTGCCTCTGCTCCTCGTGTCATGTACCTGCACAAGAGCAAATCACAAGCAATCTGGACTTATTTTTCTCTATGAACGGCAAGACTTAATTAGTCATTGATTTTGTTGCTATACATATTTGTGTGTTAGTCTTCTTACTTGTACCGGTCCATAACATTCTGTTTGCCCATCAGAGCTCATTCCTCAGCATTCAAAGAGCCCAATTACAAAAGCATCTAAAACATAGATCCGACGTTGGGCATGCACCTACAAACTATTACAAATAACCAACATTTGCAAGGTCTTAATAACCAGATCCGCTCAATGCAGGGGAATTTGTAGAATGATCATGGTAACGGACTGATCTCAACAAAAAACTAGTGTTACTAGTGTTTAACAAATAAGGTTATCAACGACTAGGGCAAGGCAAATGGAGCCGGGGTACCTTGAGATTTGGCGGTGACTGGCGGTGGATTTCCTCAACGGTGAAGGATGGACGACGGCTGGTGACGGATCTCCTCGATGGAGGCAACAAAACAAGACGGGAATCGTTGCAGATCGCCGCTGCGTCGAGTGCCGGAGACAGAGGATCTGATCAACATTGAGAATGGGGGTGAGAAAGGGGAGGAGAGGGGTTATATGACGGCGGCTGCGAAGAGAGAGGTTGGAATGGCGAATAGGGTTTTGTATAGAATGGGAATATGGTTTTTTTCATAAGGGCTATGTCTATGTGGACTTTCGCAATGGATTTAGGTGACATATATCTGTCACAGTAAAATCTGTCATCTAAATTCCGTCGTCGAAACTTAATATTGTTGTAGTGAGTGTTGTAGTGAGTTTCTTGCCTTTTCATTGAAAATGGAACACATGTTCTGACATCGTAGAAATACAACTTTTTCATCTTAGTTATATTCAACTAAAATGTGAATGTGTAGTTTGTTTTGGAGGATATAAATAAGGTTATTCATTTTTATTTTTCCAAATAAAAATACAAAGATATGTGTTATCATTTTTTACAAATAGAGATAAATATTTTGAACCATTATCATTTTCCTTGGCGATGTAGATGATGATATGCACTTTCTTTTTTCCCAATTACATATAAGAATAATGACACGTTTTTCTTTTTTTTTGCAAATATTGATATCATTTTTATTTTTTTATATGGACACAGATATGATTATATAATTTTATTAAGGATATGAGTACATGTCCATCCTTAAATTGGAAGCATGTTTAAAAAGGATGTGGATCCAGACTTACTTGCATTTCTCTCTTATTTCATACATCTTCAACCAATTTGGTAAATACAGATAAAGATGTCCGGTTCTCTTCTTTTGTTAATACATATGCATGTTTCTAGTTATATATAATATATGAATAATATTTCTTTAGGATATGAATATAGTTATGGTTGTACACTTGCAATTATTATATAATATATGATTTTTGATATTAAATGTCTACTTTAACTTGAGTTTGTGATGCATGGGAGAATAAGAGCGTGATCTCCTTCGTTTCTTTTATATGTTGTAGATTATTATGAATACTTCCTTACTAGAATGTAAATATTGAATTTCTTATTATACATGCAATCATGTGCAATGGACCTTCCGCCTGTCTCCTATGCACTTTTTTATTATTTTACATTTTTGAGTTTTTATTATTTTCTATTATTATGATTTGATAAATTTTGAAAATATTTTTATTTAAAACCAATTCTAGATAAACGAATACAACATCTAAGAGTTTTTATTTTTACAACAAGCATAAAATCATCGAAGAATAAAGTTGAAAATGTTTCTGCTTTTAATATTTAAAAGTGTTTGTGAATTATTTGGGATTTTATATATAATTATGGTATTTGTAGTAAAAGATTATTTAAAAATTTGTGTAAATGATAAATTATAGGTTCCAGCTACCTTAAAAATACCAAATAATAATATTTTTTAGTGTAGGTATTTTTAAGGTAACATATCCACTTATCTATAGAAGTATCTATTTTCTATATCTTTCGAATTCTTATGAATTTTTAAAGGATTATTTAAGGATTTTTAGATTTTTTTTTGCTTTCAAGAGTATTTAATTTTTTTTGCAAGATTTTTTGTATGTGAAAAAAATAAAAGATACACTTTAAATTTTTGGGAATTTTTCATGCACTTTTTATTTTAAAGATTTTTTGAAGATGATTTTCACTTTTTATGTTTTTATTTTTGTTAAATATAAAGACAATAAATTTGAAAACAAAAGATATGGAAGATGTATGGTAGATAGATGAATGCTAGTTAACTATTCGGTGGCCTAAGATGAAGAAATGTGCATCCTATAAATCAATTAATGAATTTAATGAGAAGTTAATTTCAATCCTAAGGTGCAATATATGTTTTTTAAAAGTTATATTACATGTGGGTACACTACATATTTAGCAATAAAGTAAGTTTCAAGCATAGATTCCCTTAGCTTAATTTTATACTACTGATTAAGTAAGCACCTACTAACAATTATTAAAAATAAATTCAAGGGCTAGATGTAAATATATATACAAACAATATGAAATTGGGTTATTTTAGTTCAAGTTCCTAAAAATGTGAACGAATTTAATGAAATTTAGCAACCATAGTAGCGCATTATGATAGCAATGTAGTCGCAAGATAGTGGTAGAGTAGTCACAAGCTATGGAGACAACTATCGAAGTTGTCATATTGCTCGTTAATTGGTCCAGTTGTGGTCGATGATTGGTATCTTTTTGTTGTACCATTGTGGTCACAAAGTAGTGTAATCGTGGTCGTAAATTAGTCAAAGGAAATCGATGAAGTTGTGACTATATCTAGACTATGTGTGAATACTATGGCGACTATATTAGCAATCACAATGTAATCGCAGCGCATTTACGACCATGATGAGGCTCTGTGAACTGGGACTGGAGATTTGAGTCTAAACTTGATTTGATGAGGCTCTGTGATGCCCACGAATCCAGGATACCCGTTTACACAACAGTCGTAGTGTCATGTTCGCTAGAGACCGCCATCAGGTTATTTGAAAATGAGAGAAATTTTTTCACATTTCAAATGACATTCACAATTAACTAACAATCCTTAGAATAACAATGTATCATCAATTTATATTACATTAATTTCCATATAAATTTACATGTAACAAAAGAAACTGCATTGTGTACATGTATCCCAAAATGTAATAGAAGAGAAAGAAAAGCATTTACATTATCTTGAAAAAATCTAAACCATGTGTACCGTCAAGAGTAACTATGGGAGCTTGGATTCAGCTGTTAGATTACTGCATTGAAGGTATTTTACCTGCAATCCATATTTTAGGGAGAAAAGAGTATCAACAAAAGCTGAGCATAATATAATCAATAAAAAATAACATGTAATTCAGTGGCTCCAAAAGAAAGCAAGTAGATAGAGTATGACAATTAAATTTACCGAGCTACTTGCATGGAAATTGGTTTTCAAGTTGTTCTATATGTGAATCTCCTGACTTACTCATCCTACCTCAATTACCCATATTTAGCATTTTCATATATTGATTATATGATCCATATTTAAGCTATAACCTTTTTATTAATTATAGGTCATGTCTGATGGATCTTGGCAATGTGGATGATGAGTCTCTATTCTGATCTTTGTCTTTGTCTAATCTCTTAGGCTTAGTAGATAGACTGTGATCTTGTTCTGGGTATGACCTCACACTATGGCTCTAAGGCATGAAGAATACCTTAGGGTTGGGGGCCTCCGTAGGCATGCGGTGGAGTGTAATGCATCCTAACTAAGTTCTCAACGCGTCCACTAGCTCCATCTAACAACCGCAGTTTCCAGTATATAACTATATAAGATTTCCATTCTTCCCCATCCTATTTCAAATTTAAGTGTAGATGATGTGCCTCGTTCTGATTCTTTTCTTGTTACATTTTTCAAGCTCGGTGGATAATATGTGGTCTTGGTTTGGGTGAGACCTCACACTATGACTCTAAGGCAGTAAGGAAGCCTTAGGGTTGGGGTGCCTCCACAGGCATGTGGTGGGGTAAAATGCATCCTAACTGAGTTCCCAACACGTCCACTAGTTTCTCTAACAACAGTGGTAGTATCTCTTAGCCTGATAAGAATGATTTTCATAATAAGATCTTTTCTCTTCTCCAGGACCTACTGGCGGAACAGTAACTAGCTCAATTGAAACCAAACTCAGTTGTAACCAAACTCAACTGTAGCCAAGCTCAATCTGTAATTAACTCTCAACTGTAACTAACTCTCAAGAACATTAAGCAAAAGTCAAGCGGTGAGAAATCCTCCGAAGAGACCTTCCGTTTTGCCCTCCCAGTGGAAGTGTGGTTCAGGAAAGGGCTAGGCCTACTCCAAAACTGTGCTCCTAAGACAGGGGAGAGACTTTCTGGAACAAGTCACTCCAAATGGGCTTGACCGGTATGGGCAAACGAACTCATAAGAACAAAATCGAGGGCCCTCTAGCCTAGGCACCCTAAAGAACACAAAGTTAGCGGAACTGGTCAAAAAGAAAATATGTGGATCCCAGAGAGGTGGAAAATTGTGAGCGCTAGCAAAAAATCGAGAAAAGACTGTGATCTGAGACCCACGCACTAAACGATCGCTACCCTAACTGGGCTTCCTATCTTCCTCCCAACTAAGGGTCGTCGCACCCTCGCACAGTCAGGTGTAAGGGTCACCATGACTAGCACTCTTAATTACCATCATTGATTTACCATCACTTACTTGATTCCTCTTCCTCTCTCAATCTCTATTGTGGTTAACTTTACAGATCTAGGCATCTTGTCAATAATCTTATTTAATAATGATCCATAGTTAGCGATTCATACTTAAAGGATTGATCACGAAGATTCTCAGTCATTGATTACAGATTATCGCATAAGATGACGACTTGATTATTGATCTAGATTTTATAAGTCACTTGTATGAAAATAGACTAATGATTTTATTTTTCAAATCATGAGATTAGAAGTTGTTCATTAGATTTGCATTCAAATTTATATCTATGTTAGATTCTAGACTTTTCTTATTTAAATCATGGGATTAAAAGTTACTCATTAGATCTTGGATTTAAGTTCAAATTAGTACAAATTTCCAACTCTTTTCTTGTTTAACTCATTAGATTTAGAGCTAGTTATTATATCTAAATTTAATCTCAATTTCATGCTAATTCATCCCCAAATCTCTCAATTTTAACCATGAGTCATTGGCTAATTAGTGATCTATAATTTGATCTTAATTGCATGTTAATCACTCCAAATCTCTCATATCCACACTCAGCATCTTGTGAGTATCTGATATGATAATATCATGGCTGTTATAGTGTACTTAGCTTGTCCCTGCTCTTATCTGACATGAACGCAAGCATTCGGTGTTGTTTGATTCCCCGAGCAGGTGATTATTCTGAATCTGACGTCCTTGGTTTTGTATATTTTGTTCTATTTAACAACCGATGTCATGGTTGTTTGATATTCAGGATCAGAGGAGATGTGATCACTTTAGTCTTTATGTACTTTACTTATGCTGTGGACTTCAATTTTTGGGTCTCATTTTTGTGTTCGAATGAACTTGGAATGCATTTGTTGTGATCTTTTTTTAATCCCTATCAGATGAACATAATTTATGCTATGATAATGTTATCTTATATCTCTTGTGGTTGGACGGTATGCTACATTTAATTTGATTTGTTCATATTTATTTTTAAATTTTGAGAGAACCATCTTAATATAAGTTGGCATTGTACTTCTGTCCAATCAAACTTGATCTTAGGTCTCGTTAATATCTGGTTGGCGAGTTTTGTTGCATATATATGATGAGTTCATATATGTTACTATTTTTATACTTAGTCTTTGTGGGAAAGTTGCATATGCGTGTTTGTGGGTCTGCATATACCTGTTATGGGTTTGCAAACAAAGGAAATATTTCAATAACTTTAGTTACATAAAAATAGGACTTGAACATAGCTTGATTAGCATATAAATCATGATCCCTTCTTTGAAAATTCATAGCCATAATCCAGTTATAACTTATAGCTTAATATGTATGGGCATTTATACTCTGATGAATCCATGTTGGATTATCATAATTCTCTCTTTTTATCCTCGAAAATAAGAATCTCATGACAAATCTTTCTTAATTATGCATCTTTGGGAATATATCAATCACCTATAAATAAAGCTAACCCCAATTTTATTGTATTAATTACTAACACTTTTCTTTATTTTCTATTTTATTAAAAACACCTAAAATTTAGATCAAATATTGTATATATTTATTTGGGTTTTTATCAGTTGTGCCCCTCCGAGATATCGCAATATCAGTTATGCCCCTATCTTTTTAATAATATCAGTTGTGCCCCCGACTTCTTGCCAATATTTCACTTTTGCCCCTCGGAGGGGCATAACTGATAAAAATCTTTTATCAGTTATGCCCCTCCGAGGGGCACAAGTGAAATATTGGCAAGAAGTCGGGGGCACAACTGATATTACTAAAAAGATAAGGGCATAACTGATATTGCGATATCTCAGAGGGGCACAAATGATAAAATCCCTATTTATTTTGATCTCAAAAAGGAAATTAAAAAGAAAAAATATAGAAACCACAAAATCAAGTGTTTTTAAGTCTCTAAAATGCTTGCAAAAATTCTTCTTCTTTGTATAAATGACATATTTTGGGTTTTTGACCAACAGAAAACTTGTAGACCTCATCGAGATCTACAACTTTCATGTTTTGGCATTTTTATAGTTAAGTCTCTAACTATTTCTTTTTTAATTTTCCTTATTTTTCTTATTTTTTGATTTTTCTGGAGCGGCCACGTGGCGCTCTCTGGAGCGGCCACGTGGCGCTCTCTGGAGCGGCCACGCAGCCGCCTCTCCTTGTGCCCCCTGCCACCCTTCTACACCGTCTGATTATCTTCTATGAGCCTGCATCTCAACCGCCCACTTCCAGTTGATTCTCAGCCCTCAGATCTGTCTTCCGGATCGCATCTTCACCGTTCCTTAGTGCCTAACTCCTGTCCACCCGATCTAACCACATCTAGTGGCTCAGAAGTAGCCACATCATCTCCCCTCTTTTCACTGTTGATCTGTCCTTCTGCTCCGCATCTTAGTCGCTCATCTCCACCCCTTACGTAGCTATTGGATCAGATCTGAAGATCTGATCAAAGCCCCTCGTACGCGCCCCCTTCCTGACTGTTGGATCGTAAGATCCAACGGTCTACAAACCCTCTTCCTCCTCCAGTCACCTCCTTCCCCGGATGTTACGCCTTGTGCCACCTTCGCCCCCTTCCTACCACCTCTCCGACCATCCCCTCTTCAATTCAAGCCCACCTTCATGTTGCCCCCATATCCACCTTCTCTGCGCAACCATCATTACCCTCAATGCCCGCCTTCAAGTCTCACTATAACCGTTGAAACCTTGCCTGTAACACTAGCCTACTCCATCTATAAAGCATTCTCCTCTGCCCACTTCTCAGATGATCCACCACTCACAGGGCTGCTTCCCAGCTTCTGCCACCCTTAGATGATAGCGGAGGAAGGCAGTCGAGGCGACGATGGCCACACATCCCAGGTGTGATCCATGGCGAATCGCCATGTATGCTCCGCCTCTTTGGTGGATGCACGAGCATCGAAGCATGGTCAACCTCATCATGTGACGACCCGAGAACCTCCGATGCTCAGCCCATATCGTACCCTTTGCCATCCGCCAACCTGCTCCAATAAAGGCACATCCCTTTCCTCATTTCTCCTTTGTTTTCTCTTAATTTTCTCGTCGCACGTGATGATTGTCGCCTCCACCTGACCATCCCCTCACCTTCATCGCACAACCATCCTCCACGTCAACTGTTCCGCTCGCCATTTCCCTTCTCCAGAGCCACGATCATCTATGCCTCACCTCCTCTTTGCTTCGCTGGAGAGAGAGCTCAGGTCCTCCATTCTCTCACTCCGATTGGGACCCCACTTCTTTCACGATCACCCCACGTGCACGCTTCGGCTATGAACTAACACTTACAGGTCATTTCTTCTTTCAATGGTTGAACTTTCGCCGGAGCCTAGTTTTAGAGATCCCCCTCTGATGACCTCTCATCGCCACGACGATCCAGATAGCTCCGACTGTCCTCCGTCATCCGAGCGCCAATGCCTAAGGAAGCTTCTCTGATCTTCAGGGCACACAGAGGAGCAAGGCGGAGCCCCGTGTGCTTTGTCGCAGTTTCAGATATCATTTCCCATCGTGCGGATGAGAATAAGGAGCTTACACGTACATGTATCGTCCGATCCTCACGATCGGACAGCTTAGAAGCAACCACGTCACCAGCCCAAGCCTGCAGGCTCGCTAGACTCGAGCCGCTCGCCCGAAGCACTCCACACCAGCCACGTATCCACTGAAGCTGCCTGAATCTGAACCTCGCCCCGTGCGCCTGCTTGTGTGTGGGTGGGGTTATTTGCAGAGATACCCCCGGCCTTCTCTAAAATTACATCGAGGTCCCCAGGCGTGTGCCTCACGTGCATGCTTGGTATAATTTATACAGAGGCCCTACCAGTTGTGGGATATTGTAGAAAAGCCCCCATGCTTCATGGAAAATTTACATGGAAGCCCCTCCAGGTTTTGGATAATTGCAAATAGGTCCCTCTAGGGACCTATTTGTAATGTTTATATTTTATTTTTAATGCATTTTTATTATAGTTATGCCTTTGCACTATTTCTTTAATATCTTGAGCATTTAGACTCCATTTTAATTGATTTCAGTATCATTTTACAGCTTGTTTCACTCTCTATCTAATGACATAAATAATTTTATATTTTGACACTCAATTAAATATCTTTTACAATCTCTAGTGTTGCATGCTCTCTATTTCGAAAAGCCATTAATTACTTTGTGATGCTCATTCTGACTCTGAAATTGATCTCCAAGAACTTGCTCTTTGATAAATTTATTTTTAGGCATATTTGTACATTTTTGTCTTGCATAGTTATTTGCATCTCATTAATTGTGTGCATGAATTGCATCTCTTTTAATTGCATTTAAAAATCAAGCAAAAACGCATGCATCATTTGCTTCCATTGTTCTTGCATCATTTTATCTGCATATCATTTTGCATATCACATCTGCATGAAGACCTAAGATTAGAAAATAATCACTCATCAGTTAAGCAATAATTTTTGATAAATAGACTAAGAGGCTAGTGTCCCAGTATTCGACCTTGGTAGACTTGCCACGTAAAATAACTTCCACATATTCGAATTTGTGGTTTTTGATCGATCGATTTTCATCTCCTATACTATAATCATCGAAAATTAAAGAGGCGGTATTCGAGCTCATCATACTCTTATTCAGTCTACTAGTCTTTTCTATATTTGATCTTTTCCAGAAGATTTGCATATAGTTGGTTTATGGATTTGCATCTATGCATCCTAATTGCATGATTGTTATTGATGTCAACTAAAAAGATCTTGTACATCTAATAGAATGGTTGTTGTTAAATAGTATCTCACATTTCTGACTTGATCAAATAACTATCTCTGATCGCACTTTGTAGTACAAGAAAATTCTAACGGCTGCAATATATTCAACAACATATACTATGCAATTAAGAAAATTTAACCTCGGAAAGTATTGTTGATTACTTGCAAACAAACTATTGTTTGTGGATCAGTAAAGACCAAATTTAGGATGCAGATCCTTTATACTTCAGAAGCATACAGATTACATACAAGATTCTCAATTTTCATCCTTTTAAAGTTAAGGTCAGAAGCTAAAATTTTGGATAGAAAATCAGATGTGTGCAATGACGTAAATGACAGCAAGAGAAGGTATAACTGTACCTTTGATCTCCAAGATTTGGAGATCAAAATGCATGCATCAGGGGGCTGAATTGGAGGCTCCAGCAGCAGCTTTAATGGAAGAGAAGAGCAGCTCCAACTGGGGCTGCACTTGGAGCAGCAACTCCCTAAATTTGGAGCAACAAGAGGGCTTCAAATGGAGCAGTAGATGCTTCAGAACATCGTCTCTAGCTGTTGTGATTGTTGCTCCAACTGCTCCAGGGGAAGAAAAGGAGGAGCAACAACTTTAGGCAGTTGAAATGGAGGCTCCAACAACTGCTTTGAATTGTTGGACAACAATTCCAGCAAGTTTGGGGGCTCCCATCGGCTGGAGTTTGGAGAGAGAGAGAGATTAAGAAGGGGGAGGGGTTGGTGTTTATATAAACAACAGGGGTCTTTGGATTTGACAAATGGAGAGGAATTGGGTTCCAAGTAGGGAGAAGAGAAGAGCCAAGTGGTGGCTGATACTGATCTGTTGGAATTGTATTTATTTGTTTAAACCATTTTCTCTCTCTTATACGGAACACCAAAGTAATCCATATTTGCATCTCGAATCTATGATTCTGCTGCTCAATATCTCGTTTTGATCGTTTCTAAATGACGATCAAAATGAGTATAATATTCATACTTTTCGGATCCAAGATGGTTTCGAAAATTGGTGAAATATGGTCTTGATTTGTGACTATTTTTTATTGAAATTATCAAACAACCTCTAATCGACGAATAGTTATTTTATTAAATCGATTTTCTGGTGGTCTCGGTTTGTTAGCGATTCAGTTTTTGCGTCGCAACTTTTTTCGATGACATACATTACGATGCGATCAACTTTTAGTCAATTGCATCCGAACGAGATTCGATTTGCGATTTACAGATCGATCTGAGTTTATTCAATATTAGTTGAATACTAATCGGTCATGTAGACCCATATTTGGGTCAGGTTCAGTTCATTCGAATTCGAGTGTCACAAGCTTAAGGATGGGATAAAGTCGATGAAGGCTTCATGAAACCTGAGTGTCGGCAAACCATAGCCAGTATGCGAACAAGTTCTCATGCTATCTGTTGATATTGACATATGTGCCAGGGTGTGATGAAATTAAATAATCGTTGATCATCATGCACTAACTTGGTAAAAGCAAAGTAGCTAGCCTAAAAAATAAAAGAAAAGAAATGTGAATTAAAATAGCTCTTAAATACAAAGTCAAACACAAATAGATTCCACCAAAGGCGAGCGCTCTTACCCATTTCAAAGTATCCACTTGGACCAAAGCTAATTAGGCCAAATAAATCAGGCTAGTACCTCAAAAAGGGCTCTGCATCGTAAGCAATAGAAGTCTAGGTGTAAGTATATTAGATACTTAAAGAAGACAAACCCTAGTGTACTCCCAGGAAAACAAGTACAAGCGACTCAATATCCCTTGACTGACACATTGATCAACAATCAAAAATACATGTGTTGAATAATAAGGCACTCGAGAGAATCCTTGTTCCAATGAGAGGGAGAGAAGAAAATACTCAAACCCATGACGTCCATCAACTGGCATTTCAACTACACTTGCAAGTTTAACAAACTACTGAGATGGTAGACTGAATGCAAGAACTGACTTGTTCCCTAATGTTGAGGATTAGGTCTAGAGGAGAGTCTCCTGGACTGGGACCATGTGTGACATCTCGACTCAACTCTCATGATTGCAGTACACTAAATATCATATTCTTACATTATATGTACATACAGAGAGTCTAATAATTAGATAAGTTGGATTCCTTTTGACTAGAGCTTGGTTGAGCACGGAATTTTAGGATCACTCAAGTCATGGGTCCTTGATGAATCGAGCCTTGAAAATTCATATGCATTGTCAAGGATTAATCCGACTCTTTCATTCTTTAAAATGCTCGAAGATGAGTGATGAATCCGTGATTCTCACTCTTTATTCTTTTATGTTAGCTCTCTTCTTGGCAAAATACCTTATAAATACCTGTAAATATAATAACTTAACTTCATGCATGCTTATGTTAATATTGCATATTTAGCATGCATTTCTGGCAAAAATAAAAGAATAAAGGAAAGGAAAAAAGAATGATGTATTTAGAATAAATATAGAGTGACCCAAACCTTAAGAGAAGGTCAATACTTGACCAGATCGCAAAATAAAATAAGTAGAGAGAGATAGCGTCTACTATTGTATTGTATATATCACAAACACTTGTGCATATTATTTATTTATTTATTTTTGATAGAACAAAAATTATTTTATTCTTTTACACTCTTGTACATAGTGTTAATAATATTAAAAGTATAAAATAAAAATCAGAAAAAGGAAAAATAAAATCATCCAACCTTTGTATAAAAGACACATGTACATATCACAATCATTATTTACCCTTAATAATTTATAAAAATAAAATAAAAATTATTTATGCTTTTAAAAATATGTTGTAAATAAAAAATTATAAATAAGGGTATTTGTATAAAAATATAGATATTTGTATATAATACATAGGTATAATATACCTATATATAATACTATATACTATATATACAGTAATTTATTTTTCATAAAAATAATTAAAAATCATAGAAAATAGTTTATAAAATAATGAACATTTTTTATTTTATATACTTTTAAATTTAAAATCATTTATTATTGTTAATTCATTTATCTTTATTTATCTTCCTATTTTGTCATCTAGCCTATTTTCTCTATTTCCTAGCTCGTCTATGATTGGTTCACTTCAGCTATGTTGACCTCGGTCAACTGGTCCCCCCCCTCATTTTGGTCTCGCTGAATCGAGTTTGTTTCATTTCGTCAATTTTTTCTGACCCGATCCAATCGAGTCCTTCTTCGATTAGCATCCCCGATTAAAGGGGCGGGCCCCTAATCCACGCTCGATCTTCATTCCTCAGATTCGCATCTCGGTTCGCGGGTAATCACATGATTCTTCTCGAACCTAGGACACCTATAAAACCCTCTCGCCCTCCTCCTTTTCACGTACCTTCAGCTGCTCCACCAATTTGGTTACGTCAACCTTCCCTTTTCAAAGTGACAGCCGAGAGAGGGAGCGGGTGAGAGTAGCATTCGGAGCGTAGCACCCCAGGTCTGGCGACGTTTCCGTCCAGCTCCACCGTAAGGAGCTCCCAGCCTCTGGTCGCGCCACCCATCGAGGCCATCACCGCCGTGGACTTCGTCCTCCACCCCAGGCTCCAGCATCTACCTATAGGTACTCTACATAACTCGATCTCCTTTGCATTCTTTTCGCCATTCCAGATTCACATCTCGCATCGACAGTCACCTAATATCCCTTCTGCCACTTCGCTCCACCCCTCGCACACCCCATGCAACTCACGCTTGCTTCTCCATCAACCTACGCGCTCTGTCCCTCGATCTAACCATCGGGTTGGAATCAAACTTCATGTTGACTCCTTAGCATGTCACCGACCTGAACCATCCACCTCCCCTATTTACGATAAGTTTGTGCCTAACCCTTCACCAGAGTTCTATCTCCGAGCAAGCGTGTAACCTTGCAGGTCTAGCGTCCAAAGACCTCCAATCAGGAGGAGATCCCGTGCCTGCATCCATGTCTGAACGCTCCAGCTCTCCACGCCTCGCCAGAACCTTCTCAGCAGTCTTGGCTCCTTCTGAGCATCTCCATCACTGCGGATAGACATCAGCCATCGTTCGCCCATCCAAGCATCTCCAGGGGTCGTCCACATCGCGTGTATTTGCCGATTGAAACTCGCCGGAGGTGAGTTCTTCATCGATTCATCCAGGCGACCTCCCGACCGTTGGATCCAACTCCCTCCCAATTCTAATCGCCATCATTCAAGATCAAGGGAGCCTGGACCATTGGATCCATCTAAGGATCATGCCAGAACCATCCATCGTCAAAGGGGCATCTCCATATCCTGACCGCCCATCCATAAGTGAAGCGCCATCATCCGTTGGATAACGCCTTAATAAGGGGTAAACTTCACTTAGGCCCCTTTTGTTTTGCATTTATTTTCTAGTCATGTATATATTTGTCGCAGTCATTTTACTTTGGATAGTTGCAGTTTAGACCTCTAGTTTTTAACATTTGCATTTTAGTCCCTCTCAATCTGTAGCACATGTGTTACCACGTGTCTTTTGGATTATTAGCATTTTGTAGCATGAACTTTTTGGAGTTATGCGTTGAATTCTAAGTTTTTAAATTTACAGTTATGCCCATGTGAATCTGGATCACGTATGGTGTACGTTTGAGTGGGATTTTTGCAGCACTGACTTCGAACTTTTATATTGTGTTATTCTTTGTTCTGTGAACTTAACTTATTTACAAACAGGTCCCTGTTAACTGTGCCTACTTGCACCGTGTATTTTGGATTTAATAAATAGCAAATTAATTCGAAAAATCCCATAAAATTACCATTAACTCCTGTTAGTGTGTAATATTTTCTATGATTTTATTGGATTAATTGATTTGCATTATATATTTTTAAAAATTCAAAAACTATTGAAAAGTGTCATGTCTAAATTCAAAAAATCATAAAATATCGAAAAATACTTTAAAAATTCTATAAAATTCTTGTAATTTCCTTTGTGTGTGTTCTATTTGTAGTGTTAATTTTGTTTGAAAAACCTTTATAAAAATCCTAAAAATTACAAAACACCTAAAAACTCATAAAAATCATATAAAAATATAAAAAAATCCAAAAAAATCCATTTTTATTTTCTATTTGTATATTTTAATTCATATTTTATTATAAAATTGCTATCCAGGATTTTAGGGTATTTTAAATATTTTCCATTTGCAATTCAGCCCTGGATGTGCACTGTTTGCATTTTTAGCACATTTTTATTTTTATAAAACTACAAAAACATCAAAAAATCCCAAAAAAATATCTAAAATATTTTAAACCTTAAAAACCCAAAAATATTTTTATCTTAATTTTCTGAGTATTTTTAGCTTTAAAAAATCCAAAAAGATTATTGTGCTTGTTTATTCTTCTTGTTAATTTTGTTTCTTGTTTAAATTTAAAAATTTACAAAATCAAAAACATCAAAATTGTTTTATTTTGAAAATTTGACAATTTCATAATATTTCCGTGCTCCTTGTGTTCGACCATGGTGGCCATACAAGATAAATAAAAATAGCGAACCGCTTACATGTTGTGATTGATTGATTTCTTCCGAGTGGTTTACTTCTTCTCGTTGATTACGACTTTGTTATTCATGTCATAATGACCCTTGGTTACTTGTATACTTAACCCGAGTAGCCGAGCCTAGTCATCAGAATGGCACCATTGCCGGGAGCAAGGCTTAGTAGTCATTTTTCACTTTTACCCATTTTTGTTGTTTCTATTTGTTATAACTGTTCTTTGACACCTTTTTGTTTCATTTTTTGTGCGAGAAATCGCCTGAGGATGCTTCGGTTTTCTTTTGGAGGCACCTGTACTGGAGGAGGAGCAGAGGAGCTAGAGGCTAGTTATAGCTTATAGAGTAGTTTGTTTCTATAGAACCATATTATTATTGTAATAATTAGACTCTAGATGCTCTTGTAGACACTTAGACATTTCGGGGTCTGTTGCGCTGAATACCAGTATACGCGGGGGACCTCACCACAGTTTTCGTGTTTTGTTTTTATCACCTTTTATTTTCTTTTGATTCTCGAGGATTTAGCCCCTAGATTTAGGATTTTTGTTGATTGTGACATAATTAGCTAAGGCCCCACACCTAATTGCTTATTGATAGGCCAAAATTCCACTAATCCGGATCAGGTCAAATTATCACTCGGGTCGTTGCGACCCGGATCGATGAGAATCTCAGCTCAATCAAGAAAATGAGGTTCAGACCACCAAAATCAGATAAAAAATTAATCAAACACGATAGTGGTCCTGCTATTAGATTGGCCTGGTATAGCGACCAGGGTCGAACACAAGGAGCACGTAATGGCCTTGCGGCCTACGAAGTAGTCTAAAAAAAAGGAATAAAATAAAAGACAAGTGTTTTTGGTGGATTTTAAATTTTTATAAATTTTTTTGGATTTTTAATTAATTAAGAAAATAAGAAAACAAGTGAATAAGCCAAATACAAACAATTATTAAAGCACTCAAAAATCAACCAAAAATTAAAGTAAGAATATTTTTATGTATTTTATGTTTTTTACTGTTTTTGAGTAATTTTTGGTATTTTTCTGATTTTTATTCTATTTTCTAAAAATAAAACAAAGCAAGAAAACAAGCACAATGTCCAGCCAAGCTTGGGGGACTTAGATAAAATATCTAAAAATCCCTAAAAAGCCTGGAGGTAATTTTCCTGTAAAGAAGAAAATTTAAGGAAAATTCATCCACTAGAATTATTGTTTTTGGATTTTTAAATTAATTATTAAAATTTTTATAGAGTTTTTAGTGTTTTTCAATTTTTATGAGTTTTATTTAATGAAAAATGACCAAAATTGGTCAGAAAATCAAACAAGGCAAAATACACACTAACTAATTTTTTTGTAATTTTTAGATATATTGTAATATTTTTGTTGTTAATTTTTAAGTCAAACAGTAAAGAAAAAGCTTGTTTTTCAATTTTTAAAAATAGTAAATAAAACCAAAAATGTCTCTGAAAATTCTAAAAAAATTTTACAACATGGCAGGAGCCATGTATCTAATTTTCATTGAATTTGGAGTTAGTTTGATATCTTATTAAAAATCAAAACTTAGGTATAGTGCACATGGACGTAACTGCAATTAGAACAAAACCCTGGGCCCCTTGGATAACAGGCCTGAAAAGTATAGGGCAAGGAATGCAAAATGTCCCCCGGGCCACGCACTATACACATGACTCAGGCCTGGGGGACCTAATTATCATTCCTATTTATAAAAATATAAATCGTAACAAGCCGAAAACACAGGGTAAAGACTGCAAATGTACCAAAATATTCACGTGTCGATGCACGTGTCCACAACTGGCAGGGGTATAAATGCAAATCAAATAAACAGGAGCGTCCTCAGTGCAAGATTTACAAAAATAAAAGAACTAAACTACGTATTTACAGGACTAGAAAATAAATACGAAAGCTAGAGGGGCCTAAGAGCAAATTACCCCTTATTAAATCTCGAGGGCCGGATGTGCGCCACGTAGCAGATCTGACGGTGGAAATGGTGCAACGCACAATGAAGGGAACCCTCGGCGAGATCGAGCGGCTGGGATGCTCCCACGTGGAAGATCAGACGGCGGTGCTGCGACGTGGGTCTGCGAAGGGGGTCTGGCTCGGATCGTACGTGAGAGGTGTAGCCACGTAGGTAATCAAACGGCTGCAAAACATCGTGGCTAAACCTCGCTGGATCAACGGTGGTGATCAAACCTCCAAGGATCTGGCGGTATCTACTGCTCCGCAAATGGACGGATGTGATCTGATCTGGAGCGTCGAGGCCGATCGGACGCCTGGGGAGGATGATGGAAGAACAGTTGGCCGGTGAGCTTCGCCGGCCCGATACACGCACTACGGTCCTTCCCTGCTGCTCCTGGGATGCGGAAGAGCTCCGTCGTGAAGCTCTGCAGCTGATGACGGTCTCCGATGGGTCGGACCACCACCAGAACGGCCCCGCGACGGCGGTGGCCTGAAGCTCTTGTGCTTGAGCTGTTGGCCTCCAGATGAGGCTCTCCGGACGACGTCACCTGCACAGGAAGCAAGATGGGTCGAGGGCAAACTGCCTCGACCCGTCAGCGTGCGCGAATAGTGGAAGATGCGTCGATATGGAGGCCCTCCGGCGAGCGGCGGAGGTGGAGAGCCGAGGTCCCTGCTCCGGGGCGAGCCAGGGGGGATGGGTAGGTGTAGAAGATGCGGAGGAGGCTCGTGAAGGTGGCGGCGGTGTCAGATGGGCTGATGGGTGGTCGGAGTGAACTGGTGAAGGCGGCGGAGCTACAAAAACAGTAACCTAAAAAATCTAATCTACGCTAAACTAAAGGCTAAAGAGACTACCTGGTGGAGGCTATCGACTGGGCTGAAGCGTGGGGAGCTTATGGGTCATTGCCTGCAAGGGGTCGTCGTCTCCCCGAGGCTGGGCGCGCTCGCGGCGGCACACAGCGGCGAAGCCACCGGATCAGAGGTCTCTTGAGGTGCTCGAGCCTCGCTTCCACTCCGGCGGGCACAGCTGTCACTCAGGCACACCAGAGGAGCTCCTTGGCTGCGAGTGGGATGTCCAAAGATGAGGAACAAGCCGGTCGGAGGCGATGCTATATATGTCCAGGGGTCCGAGAAGAGATGGATCGGGCGAGACGCACACGACTCGGATCCCTCAGACCCACCCCGGGCGAGGATCTGGAATAAACAAGGATCAATCGGGGCCCGGGGTTATGGTATTAGGCTGTCGGATCGAGTGGGAAGAAAAGGAAGAAATCGGGTCGGGCACCAGATCCACAAGGGAAGTGGTCCACAGGGGGGAGTTGACCGGGGGGTCAACATTCCACCGTGGACCAATCAGAGTCCGCCAGCTCAATATTATTTGATTATTTATTTTAAAATAGTAAATGATCGAATTAAGAAAAACTTAAAACATGAAAAATATTTATTTTATTTTTTTCTATTTTTTGTGATTTTAATTGTTTTTTAAAAGTAAAAATAAGGTATTTACATGATAGAGCTATATATAGGTATATATACAATATAGGGTTTTGATTTTTTGATTTTTAATTAATTATTTTTATACATTTTATCCCCATTTTATATTTTATTTATTTATATCAGAAAATTAGGAATAAAAAGGTATTTTTATCATATTTTTATTATTTATATACAAGGGTGAAAATAAATAGATATATACATCTATATACATGGTATATTTACAATGTTATTTTTTATTTTTAATTTTGTTCTTTTTATTTTGTTTTTGTTTTAATGGTTTTTATTTATTTATTTACAACATAAAAGATAGAATATGTACAAATTTTATGGAAATTAATTTATTTATTTATAAGGTGGAATAAATAAAGATAGGGGAATATATACATGATGAATATGCACAAGGTAGAGTGTTTTTGTTTTCTTTTTGATTTTTTTAATTTTTATTTTGATTTTATAATTATAAATATCTACAAATATACACAAGCCACTTTTATTGTATTTTTAAAGGAAAATATTTTTATTGTATTTACAGGGATATTTACACATATGAGCCCCTATCTCCCTCTACTTTGGCTTTTATGCGGTCAGGCTCATGCTGAGCCCTCCCTTGGGATTAGGTCGCTCAATATTTATTCTAAATATTTCCCTCTTTTTCTTTTTGTTCTTTATTCTTTTATTTTAGCACAAAAACATGCTAATTATTAGTTTTTACACCATTCATGCTTTTGGTAATTATTGGTATTTACAAATATATACATGCATTTGCAAAGGTTTTTGTAGCTAAAATATAAGAATAAAGAGTGATGAATGAGTATTCGTCACCCCCCTATACTTAACTTTGCTAGTCCCTTAGCAAACACTTATTTGAAAAAGAAGTGAAAAAGAAAGAAAAAGAGAAGAATGTACATGGATCAAGGTTGATTATTAAACTTGCCTTCATTAAATTGAGGTATGGAGCTCGATCAGATCTTTGGATTATTAATGTGTCAGAACCTTATTTGGACTTAAGCTTAAAACTCAACAGCCTCTAAGTTCCACTAATCTCTAATCAAGACTCCTCAATAATCCAGGTCAGAACAAGTCATCAAACACAAACCCTGAAGACCATGAATCTTTCCTTGTACTGTGATGTGAAATGTAAGCTCTCCACCTCAGAAATGGCAATTTGACAACCCTCCCCAACAAGGTAACTCTATGACCTCAATCTGGCCACTCTTTCCTCGAGGAGCGGGGTATTCCCTTCTAAGTTCAAGTTCAACCGGCTCAAGAAGAGGAGGAAGAAGAGAATGGACCATGGCCAGTGTAGCCATGTATCCTTGGGAGCTTGACCAGTGTAGCCAAGTCTCCCTGCTGCAAGCTACATAAGGTGGATCATGAATCTCAAGCTTTGCTTATTGCACTCTACATACATACTCCGGTGGGATTATCATTTTCTCTCAGACCCACCACTTTTTTGGAGTTATTTTCTTTTTGCATTTTTTTAAGTGCATCTATACAACATATACATGTGCAGCATATATACAAGGAGTTTTTCCTCTTGAGCCAGTAGACTATCCCTCTTTTGAAGCATTATTGCAACCCACAACTCCCGTCGTTAGACCTCATGGCAACCAGACCAAGTTGAGACGCACTTCCTTCACTAAAAGAAGAAGAGAGGTTCCACCTAGAAGTACTACCCTCATATACTACCCCAAGTCAAGGAAGACTGCCTCCTCACCACCTCATCCGTAGAGAGCTCGGTGCAAAGTGCTGGTGTCCAAGTAAAGCCATTGTCCCTATGAGTCATGTGTTGTTGTTAAGTGTTCTACTTAGGCTCATTGAGATGACATGTGATCATAGCCTAGTGGACTCAAAGAATTAAGTCACCATGGACCTGAAAAGCCTTAAACATAAGCCCTATAAGGTTCCTTTTATAAATTAGGTGGATTAAGATCTTAATCAAGCTCCATTTCTCAATTTGATTCCAGGCTAGTTTAAATGTCAACTATCGTCCAGAAAAACTATATACATATATACAAAGATGCTATTTACACAAATTTTTACAAATGTGCAAAATTTTTGAAAAATGTTTTGAAATCATGAATGGATGAATGCATGAAGTGCAAGTTTTGCAAACGTATTTGCACACATTTACACAAGATTTTTGCAAACTTTTGATTTCAAAACATTTTGGAAAAATTTTGTACTATATACATAATTTTGATATGAAAATATTTATACAAGCTTTACACAAAAGATTTTTGAAAACATTTTTACAAAAATAATTTATACAATAGCTATTTATGTGCAAATAAAAGAATGTTTATGTACATGAAAAATTTTTTAATTTTTGTGATTTTTAGAGTTTTTAGCCATTTTATTTATTAACACACTCGCACAAAGTACGATTTATGGCTAAAGTATATATGAAATATATACACACCCCCCTATACTTAGCTCGAACGATGTCCTCAGAGTCAAGAGCGATGAAGAAGACATAACCCGTGCTAGGTATAGGGAAGTGAAAAGGAAGGCTATATACAAAGAAGGATGAATGAAAATAGAAGATCAAGAAGATCTCAGCTTTTCTCCCTATACTTAGGATCAAGTAATCCTAAGTATAGTAGGTTGTACACGAAGGGAAAACCGAGTGAAGAATGTACAGGGTCTATCTATACTTAGGGTGAAATATCCCTAAGTATAGGCAGCAAAACTTTCGGGGGTAGAAAGACACGAAGAAAATAGACAAATATATACAAGGTGGAGGGGCATCACTCCCCCTATACTTAAGGTGAAGAACCTTAAGTACAGGCAACATAACAGAAGTGATGAAACAGAACGGAAGAGCAACCCGGTGTTTCCACCCCCCCTATACTTAGGATGAGGAATATCCTAAGTATAGCAAAGATAATCCTAAGCGAGACCTGGGGTGAAAACAAGAACGGAAGAAAGAAAGATCAAAGTAAGATGAAACACGTATATACAAAAGAGTACAATGTTGAGGTGCCTCTCAACAAGCGCTAGTTTTTACGCCCCTAGCTGGGCGCAAAGGCTAGGATAAAGCAGTATGCAAGTTCTAAACGGCATCGGTAAGGCGAATGCCCGTACTGTCGTCCCAGTCTCTGTATGAGAACAGCGACGAACTCCAAAGTGTAAAGTAAAACACCCAAGTATGCAATCAAGCGGGTGTCTGCTACCGGCCAAAGATATGGAGGTAAGTGATCGGGATCCGGTAGCACAAAAGAAATCAGCAGCTCTGGGTCAGACTGGAGTGAGAGTATAGAGCCGAAGAAATCAAACGTGGAGAAGGCTGGATCAGTAATAGAATCCTCCACGTCAATTAGTGTCTCGAACTGGTGTGGACAATTAAGATCAGGAGACTTTCTAAGCAGACTGATATCCGATGCATAAAATAGAATCAGATCAGGCAAATCATCGAATATCTCCAGAATGGGCTCATCCTCGCGAGGGTCGTCGAGATGAGAAGACTCAGAATCAGAATGATCTAAAGACTCGGTTTCGTGTTCCGCCAGATCTGAAACACTCTCAGGAGGTGAAACCGAGTACTCATAGTGTGTGGCATCCTCCCGCAGATACCCCTCGGGGAGAGATGCAAGATCAGAAGTGAATAGAAGAGGATCAAGATCTAGATGGGCATCTGTGCTGCTATCAAGTATCCACTCAGTGCATCAGGCTGCATCATCATCGGAAGTGTCGCTCTCGGCAATCTGGAAGCAGGAGAAGGTACTGGTCAACATCGCGGATGCTGGCAAAGTGTCTGCGGCTGATCCTCGCTCTCGGCTATGCTGGCTGCCAACTGGTCCTCAACAAAGGTGTCTATCTCATCAGAGTGGAGGACAAAAGGCTCGAAGACGGGACTCTCTGTGTCTGTACTCTCAAAGTGGTGTCCATCATCGAGCTGTGGCTGTATATATAGGTATATACAATATAAATTTTTGATTTTTAAATTATTTTTTATACATTTATTCCAATTTTATATTTTATTTATTTATAGAATAAAATGTGGAATAAAAGTGTATTTTTATTTTATTTTTATTAATTATTTACATATGTGAAATAAATAAGTATATACATATAGTTACATGATATATATACAAGGTGAATTTTGATTTTTATTTTATTTTTTTATTTTATTTTTATTTTTATGATTTTTATTTTATTTAATTACACCATGAAAATATTTTTATGGGATTTTAATTATTTATTTACAAGAGGAAAATAAATAGATGTGTGGTTCTATGTACATGGTATATATACAATGAATAAGGGAATTTTATTTATTTTTATTTTTTGTTTTATTTATTTCATTTTTATTTAATTTTGTATTTACAGATATGTACAAATAAATAAACACCCATTTTTATTATTTTTATTAAGAGGAAAATAATTTTATTTATATACAAGTATATGTACACACGTGTGAGCTTCCCTATCTCTCTCTCTCTACTTTGATTCTTTTGCGGTCAGGCCCATGTTGAGCCCTCCCTTGGGATTAGGTTGCTCAATATTTATTCTAAATATCTCCCTCTTTTTCTTTTATTTCTTTATTCTTTTATTTATGCACAAAAATATGCTAAATATACATATTTACACAATGCATGCACTTTGACAATTTATGCTATTTACAAGAATATACATGTGTTTTGCATGGGTTTTGTAGCTAAAATAAAAGAATAAAGAGTGATGAATGGGTATTCATCAGTGGTCGAGGGGGAACATGGCAGAGTCAAACTCGGGTTCGAAGAGCGGGTCTCGGCTCTCGCGAACCAACCTAGATGAGCGTAGTGCTCGAAAGCGGTGCAACCAGAGGCTGCCTAAGGGTCCTCCAACCCATCATCTTAATGTGGCAAGTAACGGCGGATGAGATCTGGAAAAATACACAAGATCGGGTAAGCAAACCCCCAATTCACCTACTCACGTAGAGCTGATGACCGTAAAGGTTCGGTATTTTATCTTGTCAATTTTATTAGGTGATCAGAAAGTCTTTCAGAGCGATTAAGTGAGCTGTTGGGAATCCAACACTCCCAGGAGACTGTCCCAATCCCAAGGCTAGATCTTTCCCAGCCAGTAAAAGTCGCGGACCATTTACTGGCTACCCGATCGACTCGCTCCGTTAAGGATATCGCGACTTGCTTTACCGAAAACCAGAGCGATCCTCACTGGAGAACGACTAACCCGAAATCAGTACTCTGAGGAGAGGTCGGATGTAGCTCTAGCCTAGTGTGGGGGTCACTCTCTCGCTCATCCAAATCATACAATGAGGGGATTACTCTCCCAAGGCAATTTTTTAAGTGAGGTGTCTTTTAGAGTCAAGTGTGTCTTAGCAATCCCAATTTTATAGTTTTTCTTTTTTATATATTTTTCAAAGCAAACAACGCCTAACGTATTTTTCGGTTCTCCTGATTATTTTAAGTCCAATAATAGGGGGAGAAGTCGAAAAAGCGGATGCACGATCAAACATTATGATGCATGCAGAGTAAGAAATGCGTACCAGACTCCAGCTCTCTACATGCAGAGTGATCCACGCATAAAATAAAATACTGGAATAAAACTACCTATATGATGTAAGAAGAAATCAGCCTTAGATAAATAATTTCTACTCAAATATAACAGTAGCTAACGGGTCAACAAGAGGGGTCGGGGTCCGGTCTTTGATGTCGATCGGTGTCTGCCACAACGGATCCTGCCAGCGATGTATACGGCCTCTAGCGGTACACGACCCCTCAGGTGACCGAGTTAACTTTTTCTTTGTGATCTAATTAGTAAGGTCCAATTATCAATCTATAGGAACACGTAAGCAGTTAGGGTTGGGCCTTAAGTAATTACGTCATATTCAAGCAAAAATCCTAAGTCTAATGGCCAAAAGCTTCGAGAATCAAAAATAAAAGAAAAATGTGGTCAAAAACAAAGTCGGTGAAAATCTGTGGTGAGGTCCCCTGAGCACACCGGTGCTCGACGAAACAGACCCTGAGATCACACCAAGTTTGAGTCCTGAGTCTGTCCTATATTATTACAACAATAATATGACTGGAATAAACTAAGCCTAAACTACAATACAGCTCCCAAGATTCTGCTCCTCCTCTCCCGCGCTCTCCTGCGGCTTGATGTAGAAACGAGCCGCCTCCAAGTCACTCGGGTGCCTCGACTCTCTGAAGATTGCCGCCCTCGCTCATCGTGCCCTCGTAAGAAAGGCAGAACAGAAAATGTCAGTCCATAGTTATTAGAAATAAAATAAAAGGAAAGGAAAGGAAAATAAATGAAATGAAATAAATACAAATTAAAAACAAAGAAAATAAAATAAAAAGAAATAAAACAAAAACCAAAACAAAAATAAAAGGAAAAGAAAATAAAAAGAAGAAAAATAAAAATAAAGCTAAAAAAGGGAAAACCGACTACTAAGCCGTGCTCCCCGGCAACGGCGCCAATGGCGCCTACTTCTGGGGGAGGATGCGGAGGTCGGCAGTGCGTGCAGGAGGAGCAGGTGCATGGGGAAGGGTTGGGGGTGTTGCTTTGCGCTCGTGGGCATGAGCGCGCGGGCGACACGAGGAGGCATGCGACCACACACGGACTGGACAAGGAGCGAGGTGGGGTGGCGGTCGAGGGCATGAGTGCGCAGGCAGCACGAGGAGGCGCGCAGAGCAGGTCGACCTGTGGGGTTGTGGGTGGGTGACGGTATGTGTGTGTGATGGCTTGCTGCCGCTGGTGGCGCAAAGGAGGCCAGGGGTCGGCGACTTGGAAGGCCGCGGATGGAGGGCAGCGGGAGGTGCTGGCACGCAACGTGTTGAGGGACATGCGGCTACCTGGAGGGGTGAAGGTGTGCGTACGGGAGGCAAGGGGTCGGCGGCAGGCTCCTGGTGGTCGCTGAACTACAGGACGTGGCAGGGCGAGGGAGCAGCCCGCTGCATGGTGGATGGAGGACGACCGCAGGTGGCTGCAGCGGTGCAGAGTCAGGGACCGTGCGAGGCGGCTGCTGCTCTGCGCGCGGGTGGCTGGGGGATGACTGGAGGTGCGCAGGGACGGAGGGCGCAAGCGCGACTTCTCTTGTCCTTTTTAAAAAAAAATTGAATTTTTTTTTGTAAATAAAAAATAAAAATATAGGAATGAAGAGGTGGTGATGATGATAATGACAATGATTGGGATGATTGGTGGTGATAGTGATGGTATGATGAAGATGAACAACAAAAATTGTTTAGATAAAATAAAATAACAAGGAAAAAAAGAAGAAATACTTACCTGAGATTTTGCCGAGGGTGAGGAGCAGCTACGCTGGACTCCTGTCATCGTCTCAAGAAGGTCGGCGAAGATGGACCTTCGAAGTTGAAGCAGTTTCCTATGAGGGATGGTTGCGATGAAGTGGTTGAGACCACCTCGGATCTTGCCTTGGAGAGGTCGTTGCTCGAGGAGGATGCTAGGTCGTTGTCACCGATGGAAACACTCCAAGCTCGCTCTCTTTTTCGTTGAAACACGGAATGACAGATGAAGACAATTGAAGAGGATGAGGGAAATAAAAGAGGAGGAAGATGAGGGGAAGTTGGAATAGAAGTGGATTGGAAGTTGGAGGAGTGGTGGAAGATGAGGGGAGAATGGAAGTTGGTGGCTTGGATGGGAAGTTGGAGTAGAGAAGAAGTAAAAGGGAAAATATAATAAAAAAATAAGTAGACTACTAAAAATAATGAAGAGAAAAGAAAATAAAAGTAGAAAAAAACATAAAAATTAAAATTAAAATGGAAAATAAATAATAAATTAATTTGAATAAAAAATAATTAATTAATTAAAATAAACTAAATTACAAAAATAATATGAAAGGGGTGACACGTGGCGGATCCAGGAGCGGCCATGTGTCGTTCCCAAAAAATTCAAAAATTAAATGTAAATAATAATAAAAAAAGAATAAAAAGGGGTCAAATCAAAAAGTCATCAACACGAAAGTTACTCGTCTCAACGAGATATACAACTTTCTTGAAGGATCAAAAATAAAAAATCATCTATACAAAAAGTATTTTTGGGGTTACCTTATAGGTATAAAATATCGTATTTTTATCTTTTACATATTTTTTGTCAATTTTAAATAAGAAAAAAATCAAAATAAAATTAGAGAAAATATGAAAGAAATATTTACAACTTAATCTAGTTTTTTGGATTTTTAATAACTAAAAAAATAAAAAGATAAAATAAAGGGTATTTTGGTCAATATAAATAATAGGGGCCCAAAACCCAAGTTTCACATATGGACTCTGATTCTTTTAAATTTGGTCTAGTTTTGAAGGTATTTGAATGTATATTACTTCAAAAGTGAGTAGTGATCTATTGGAGACTATATGAGAGAGATATTCACATTTTAAGGTTCTTAGTCTCAAACTAGGCTTCGGGTTTTATTGATCAATTTTATAAGTTAGTAGTTTTTGATATTTTCCTTTATTAGTGTTAGTAATATATACATTATAGAGTTGATTTTATTGGATTTGGGGTTAGTATAAAATAAATACAAATAGGTGAAGTTAGCTAATATACAGGTGAATATGTAAAAGTAAATTTGGCTTCTTAACTAATGCAAATATACATGCTAAAATGCGAACATTAATTCTAAATACATGAATGCGAAAAATGCACAACAAATGGAGATATGCATCTAATTACTCGAGAATAAAGCTCTATTTTCAACTTTTAGAGTAATGAATCACATATTCATCAGTGGTTCCATCACTCGATTTTTTTTAAATTCCGCTTCCCCGAGCGACTAGTATGACTAGTCGCTCCCGATCGCATACGATGTGATCCTCACGCTTCCGTGATGCGCTTGAGGATTTCCCATATCCTTCATTTTTTAGCCATAAACTGAAGAGATAATTGAAGATGAAACACGCGTACCTCTTCGAAGGAGTTGATGGGTGGTCATACTACCTGAAAGGTACTTATTCCATGTGTCAGAAGAGTCTGACACTGATCCAACTTCATTTGATGAAGCACGTGCAGATCATGACATGGATAGATGGATGCTAGCTGTGAAGTCTGAAATAGAATCCATGCATAAGAATGGTTTAGGGATACTAGAGGATCCAACTAAAGGGGTGTTTTACCCATTTGGTGTAAATGGAACTTCAAGAAAAAGAGGGGACCTAATGGGAAGATAAAAGAAATTCGAGGCATGACTTGTAACCAAGTGCTATACACAGAGAGAAGGCATTGATGACCCGCAAAATCACCTCTTTAATATAGTGATATTATCGTATCACAGGACAAAATTTTAGATCTAATAGAATCGACCACATTATGGCAATAAATTTTACTTGGAAAGCATACCAAGGTCGAACACATGGACACAAGCCTCCTCATTGATTAATCAGAGATTAATGTTTAAAATGAGCGATTTATTCCCTTGGTCTCCCAATGCAAACAGAATGACATATATACACACAACAAGGCAAAATATGTTGCAATATGAAACACAAAATGGACAAGACAAACAAATGCACCATATGTATAAAATGATGCACAAATAATGCAAACAATAATTATGCAACATTCATATAATGCATGCTACAGAATGATGAAGAAACATCAAGCATTTTTTATTTTAATTTTATGCAAAAATAAATGTGATGCAATGTGCAATGAAATGTGATGCATGGGATGAATGAACAATATGCAATTTTTATTTTATTTTAATGCAAATTAGAAGTTATGTACTATGCGATACTATGCAAATTAATGCAAACATAATGAAGCAAGCAATTATCCCCTTAGTTAGATTAGTCATGGAATAAAAAGAGATCCAATTTTAGTGTTATTTGAAGCACAAAGATAAAACATAGATCAAATAATGGCATTTAAATAAAGAGCATTCAGCACATTAATCATTTAATTTAACACATTGAATTAAGTGTCGACTTAGAGAATAAAATATTCCATTATGTATACGTAGAGCATAAAGTTAGCAACAAAATGGAACCAAAATCACTTGATTCGGAGTTCTTATGCTCAAGATATTAATAAAAGAGTCTAGAGGCATAATTGCAAAAACATAGAAATAAAAGAGATAAAATATGCATAATGGTCCTTCATAGGGGTATTTTGTAATATGTGAAATCTGATGGGACCCCTTTGTAATTTTCCCAGGCACGCCATGTGAGGCACACACGCCATGGAGGGGCCAATATGCAAAATGGAGAACTTGGCGGGGTGGACTGCAATTTTCCCAATTCGCACACGTATGAAAGGTTTGCGGGCTAGGCTCATACAGTAAAGCTAAGGCTTGGATGTAGGATTGGCACCGCTACAGGTGCCTTGGGCCATGTGGTGGCCTAAGGTGCTTCGGGCTGGGGCTCAGTTCCAGCGAGCCTCCGTGCTTCGACATTGACTATGTGGCTTCAGCACAGCCATTGGATGTCAATCAGAATGCTGCCATTCAACACCAACTATACCTCCTGGGCAATTCTCCTTCGCCGCATGGTGGCGGCACGTTTGGAGCTCCGATGTGGATTCCAGAGCTCCACCACCATCGACCGTACATGTTGAAAGTCAGGGCAGCTACTGGAGTTCCTGTCGATGAAGGTTGGAGCATGGAGGAGACATATGGCATGCTGGAGTCGGCCAACGAAGGCCCATCGTGTGAGGTGGAGCTCTAAAACAGAGCTCCGCACGAAGCCCGGCTAATGAAGGGGGGACCTGCATAAAAGGTTAGTTTGTGTATAATCGAAGTGGTGTTGGATGGTATGGTAGGTTATTACTGGAGCAGGCGGATCCTTCGCCTCTAGTGGAAGAGATGGCCTAGGGTGGTCGGGGGACGTGGAGGAAGGGATAGACGATTTCGACCTCCCGCGAAGGAGAGACAGGCCCAGCGAAGATGGTGGTGCGTTGAGTTGAATGGGGGGAGTGAGGGTACATCTAGAAAATAACTGAAAACCTAAGAAAAATAAGAAGGAAATCAAACATGCTTAGAGAAGATGTCGGAGCGGAGGAAGGCTTGGGTTGTGGCTCCATTGGAACCTCCGGTCATCACTCCATCTGAGCAGCCATGCCAGAGTGCTTGAATAGTGGCAAAGCCACCATGACTTGGCTGTGGCGGACAAGGATTACACTTGGAGGGCGACGACCATAATGTCCCTTCGATTCCACCTCCTCCTCTCACGAGAACGGGAAGAAGGGCTAGGAAAAGTGTGAAACCCAAGGTTTTAGCACCGCAACTTGGTCAAGTTGGTGATGATCAAATAGATACAGTCCATTAAAAAAATTATGAAAAATTCAATTTTGATCTAATTGTATAAGAGAATAGCTTATTGGATGCATATCGTCGTCAGTATTCCAACGCATCAGAAATTTTACAAATCGAACATCGGATGAATGAGATACAACCATTTTAGTGAAGATGGGTCAAGTCTGAAATGGTCATACGAGATTTGAGCGAGATCCACCCAAGGATCCGCCCTAGCCCGATTCTTAAAGAAATAAAAGACCCATTAGGTTGCTCTCTCCTCTCATTTGCAAACCCTAGCCACCACCTATGATCTCCCACCTCTCAAGCTCCTTAGCTCTATCATAGCGTCGTTGAGGTTGCGAATCACCATTATTTTTTAAAGAGGAGCTTTTCCCTCGTCGTCCTCTATACGGATCTACAGTTAGAAATGTAAGATCACCTCTTCTTTTTCAAGTATTTAATGATTTTATTTATGTTATAGAAGTAAGAAAAGGATCTTTGTGATTTAGAGATTATCGTGATCATGATAATATGTGGAGGACTGCTTAGAATGAAGACATGATATTGCAAGCGAGAACAACCATATAGGTACGATCCTCTTTCCTTTTTGTGTGATTTTATCACCGGGCATGTGTCCCATGGACCTTCGTGTCCCTCTTGCTGGATGGGTTTTCCCCCTTGATGTGTCGTTCATGTGATCTGTAGTTCACCGTCTATTATGATTGAATACCATTGAACCATAGGGGATTCTTTTGGCACGAATTATGCTACAATATTTGTTAATGGAGATCTAGTGATCCTTATCGACTTGAATATATAATTAGTAAGCATTACTATCGAAGTTGAAATCTTAATTTCCCTTCAAATATATAGGATAAGATATCATCACTACACTCGAATAGTGGTGTTTTATTCAACATTAATCAAAATAAGAGTACGTATTTTTCTATCACCACAAATTCTACGTCAATCAAGGTTTTAAAAACCGAACCGGACATCAAACTGAGAATATATCGGTTTTTGGTTTTTATGGTCGAACCAATGGGACCGATCGGTCTAACCGGTGATGACGCCAGCAGTTCAAGGAAATCGGAAAAGACCGAACCGTTGTAATGTTGGTTTGGTTCATATGGTTCAATCGGGTCGAACCGGATTAGACCGGTATATCATACAAATAAATACGAAAAATGCTACATCATATCCTTCTAGAATTTGTTTACTCTTGTCCTTCCAAGTTTTTACAGTAATACTTATACCTCTATTTTCAATACAATTATATGTGTCCCATATATTTTTACAAAATCAATAGTAGTAGCCTTTTATTTGTACGTTTATACTCCCAATTTATACCAAAATAAGGATAATATTATGAATTTTTAAAGAAAATATAGGAGCAGAAGTAAAATTTCTTAAAAGTTAGGGTATAAATGTTCTTAAAAAAACTCAAAGTGCATAATAATCATAATTTGTAAAATTTATATAAATACATATAAGTGATGTAAAAAATTAATAATTTTAAATTTATTTGAACTCTAATTAACGATAAGTGTTGTCAATTTATTGCTTCTCATAGTATGACTATGACAATGTCTTCTTCGTTTGTTATTGTTATAGGCGGACAATCTCATACACAATGTGAGAAGAGAGAGGCAATGCTCATATGGCATGAAGGGACAAACAATAATGAGCCATTGGCACATGTGAAGGAGAAGAGATAAAAATGTACTATAATACGGGTTAGAATGAGACTAGATTATGAATATTTCTGAAGAAGTTTGCATTTTGTTGATTTATTGGAAATTTTTTTTGTCAAAAATCAATGGTTGAACCGGTGGTTTGGTTTAATTGGTTCAACCGGGTTTAAGTGGTCCAACCGGGTTTTGACTGGTTTTTATTTTCTGAATAAAAATCGGGTGGTTGGACCGTTTTTCCTTCGGTTCTTGGTTTAACCGGTTCAACCGACCGGTTCGGTTCGGTTTTTAAAACCTTGACGTCAATACTTATAACCTGAATGGATAATCATGCCTTTTTATGTAGTTTTGGAATGTTCAAGACAGTTACAGATTTATGTTCACAACATGAAAGTGCAACATTCGAGATCTGTTGCTTTGCACAAATTGTAACTCTAAATACAAGATAATTCAAAATGTCCAAATTTTCATAATCCATTAATAGAGGGATGCCAACTAAGCATTATAGTCTTACTTTTTTTTGGAGAAAAGTCTCACCAGGCTAATTTTCCTATGAGAAAGCATTGATATCCATTCTTATCTTTTTCATAATTACTAGTTAAATTTCTCCCTCTTACATATATTTGTGTGCCGTTAAGTTGTATAAATACTTCAATTTATTATTTTAATGTCAATTGGAAATAGGAAGATGCAGAAAATAACATCTGAAATTCATGGTGTACTAAATAGTGGATTGCCATCTCATCTCTTGTTAATTAATATAGGAAACGTAACAATTTATTGGGCTATAATTGAGGTTGAATCATAAATGTAATATTGGTAAACACCCTTTGATGTTAATATTTGATTTTTACATTGTAGGTAGTGTTGGTTGGAACCAACTATTCTCATTCTATTTTATTAGCTTAAACAGCCATTTAAGTGACATGCAATAAATAAAATTATGGTGAAATATTAGACGTTACATGAAGAAATCATCCAACATAAGTGATGTTTTTCTTTGGTATTTGGATTACTTGACGTAAGTTTTTGCCTAAAATCATTCGTTTATATATGTTCGAAACAATTACCTTGTGAATTGATCTAGTCTTAATTGATAACTCCTGCAAATCTGAATGGTTGGGTGACATGTAGTTGATAGTGTAAGTATATGAACTACTCATCTATTGGCTTCTTGATTACATAATTATTACATGTAAAAAATGCTGCATACATTGAAGGCATACATTTAGAGGTATAGTATATAGTCGTTCTTGTTCTCAACTAGGTCTTGTTATGTAATCACCACACTCCTACAAAGCACTGCCACTACCAAATCATATAATAAGTGCACCCTTGTTATATTTTGACTCTATCATATTATTTTCTTGTCTAGTAAATAATTCTTCATAACATGAATTGATAAGTTTTGGTTGTCATTGGATTTTTAATCGTTGAGAATGCTTCTATTTTTTTTAATCTTAAAAATCACATGCGTGTTTAAAATCATGCAATCGTTGTCTACGATTGTTAAAAAATTAAAATTATTATAACATTAATCTTAAGACCGGGGAGTATATTTACTAGTCACTTTCCATGAAATATATGCATACGACAAAGACGTACATAACACTTTATTGGGGGTCATCTCATTGTGGTTGAGCTTTTAGTTTATCGTAGAATAGTACAAGGACTTTAAGATGGAAGCCATCTTATGAGTCATCATTTGAACAAGAAGATGAAGGATAACTATCCACGATAAGAGATGTATCTATCAAGACTGTTAGAGGATATAAGCTAACATGAATTGATGTTACCCCACCATTAACTTTGTTAAATAGAGAGGAAATACTAGATTTAAATTACGAGTTTTCTTTTCTTATATGAATGGAATTCCTTGGGAGGTTTAGCCAAGTTGATCAACAAGGTTCCCACTTAGTGGAGACTTGGGTGTTGCATACTTACGTGTACTTAATTAATATGAATGATTGATGATCAGTGTACATAACTGCAATTATACATTGTTGCGAACTCCAACCCACATGAGGAAATCCTAAGATCATAGTGATATCGTTCTTAAGTGTGTGTATTTATACAATTAATAAATAAAAGTAAAATTGAGTTATCACTATGTCAATGTTTGTTGCATGTCTTGTGCTTAGAGAAATTAGCATACCTGAGAGTGGGGCGCAACTCTCATGGTCCTGGTGAGTCTTGGATGGAGTGTTAGTTCTCATTCCGTGGGTCTATCGGTGTGCTCCGCGACTCTGTCGGTTGAGCGTAGTACTATCGGTACGGTCGGTGAGTCCGTGTCCCTAGTACGACACTCGAAGTCTCGTACTTTGTCACAAGGGTGTATCCGATGCGGTCCCGTTTGGTCGCGGTGTACTCGTTCCCAGGTATTCCCCTCGTGGCGGGTAAACTGGGGAAATGGGTTGAAGTTGGAGTTGGTGTTGGTTGCTTGAGTTGGTTGCTCCAGTGCACGATTTGACTGTTGAGATGATGTTTTTATTGTTTAAGCTCAACCTAAATGATGAAAATATGCTTTGAATAGTATATCTTTGTGCTTCTGCGTATATGATGATCCCAAACAATGGATGCAGATAAATGTACAATTATGAACTCATGATATGAATAATAATACTCGAACTTGTAGAGTACATGTAGTATATCATAATGTAACATCTAATAACTTGTTTACAAATGGTTCGGATAGTAAACATAAATTACAAAAAAAAATATAATGGAACATGAACGTCCCTCTTTTTACTCTTTTACACTTTCTGCTTAGTGTAATATTAGCATGTTTTAGCGTTACTGAGCTTTTTGCTCATACGTACTTCTTTGGGGACCCATCTAGGTTTTACAGGTTGTTGATCAACAGCAGTGACTTGATCTTCCGCAATTTGTACAAGACCCAGGGTACAGTTTCACTTGTAGAGATATACTAGTTGTTGTTATGCTTTTGTAGCTTCTACAGTTTAAGTTGTTAGTCATGAAAAATATATTTTGGGGACTCTATTGTAAATTTCTAAAAAAATTTAGAACCATGAATATGTAAATGTCATTGGAGCATTTTATTATCTGCTTTCCTGCTTTACATTATGAATGTTAACCATGATGTATGAATGTGGCTATTGTTGAGTATCTGGATCCTAGGGAGATAGGTCCGACGCCTTCCCCGTGGAGCGGGGCGTCACAGATGGTATCAGAGCAAGGATACTCCATTAGCCATTATTTATACGTTATGATTATTATTGGTAGTCAAAATATCCAGATTATATTGGAGTTTCCTGACTTTGATATATAATCCAAAAGGAACGGTTTCCCAAAAGAGTCCTAGGATGTAAGACATTAGATATCTAGAGACTAATCAGCATAACTGATTCATGCATAATCATGTCGTTCTGATTCCGAGATGGCTAGGCAATTGGCAACGATGATGGATATGCTCCAAAGTATGGACAAGAGACTACAGACCTTAGAGAAAAGACTTGATGGATTTGAAGAATCGATTCGTACCCTTCAGAGCAAGGGTAGTACTAGAGTTCCATTTCTCCCTTCATCCACTGAGGATATTTTTCAGAAACATCAGAAAATCTTTGCTAGTTATTACAAGGGTCAAGTACCAGAGTTTGTAGGAGATACTATTCCTGAGGATGTTGATGTTTGGTTAGAAAAGATTGAGAAGGTCTCAAGATTATTGAAGCACCCGAAAACTGTTGGGTGCCATTTGCTGAATATTCCTTGAGCGGGCATGCAAAGAGGTGGTGGAGCGCTTTATCACGACATTTACCACATCCCTTGACTTGGAACACTTTTGTGGTGTCATTTAGAGAACAGTTTCTTCCTGATTTTTGGTTTAGGAGAAAAAGGAAAGAATTGGATGAGCTGAAACAAGGATCGATGTCAGCTAGAGAATATCAGATCAAATTTGATGAGTTAGCACGGCATTCGCCCATGCTTAAATTATGTGAGGATGAACGAATTCTAAAGTTTTGGTGTGGACTTCGCCTCGACATTCAGCATAAGCTCTTTGTTTGTCGACCATCCACTATCCGCGAGATAGTAGAAGTCATATCTCGCATGGAAGACCTACATCACGATAAGAAATTTAAAAGGACGTATTTAAATGAAAATGGCAATGATGATCGAGAAATTTTGATGCCTTATCCAACCACTGTTCACGATTCTCTGCCTATGGAACTACTGAATGATGAGATTACAACAAGTTCCACTGCAAATGGAGCAAGGGGAAGTACTCAATCTCGAAGATGTTATACTTGTGGCCAGAGGGGCCATAGTCAAGCTGAATGTTCTCGGTGAGCCAATAGTGATGTTGTCTCTGCACTTGGTGAGTATCCACATATTGATGAAAAGGAACAAAAATATACTCACGACATGTGGCTGATGTAATGAAACTGATGATTATAAGATATTTTGGTAATTCCAAATGAAAAATCTTGTTAGACAACGTGTTTTAAGTGTATTATCATGAAAGTTGTTCCTTGTGTATTGCTTGGTAGTGCATGGTATGCCTATACAAACAATACTGACATACGGACTATATGCTTCTTGATGATTATAATTATGGTGATACTTAAATGACTTAGTACTTTCTTAAAGGATGATAATCAAAATGAGTTCAAAGGTTGATAAATGCCAAATCATAGTTATGTGATATAGAGACTCGGATTAGGTAGTCTACACTAATTTGTAGACAAGATTAGGGATGGAAAGAGATAGCTTGATTCTTTTTAAGATTGTTATTGCTGGCTATGAGAACACATTTATTTTAGGGATTTTTACCCGGCAGACCCTATAAACTTCGCCAATCACCTCCACGACCTTTGAAACAACCTAATTCCCCCCTCGACCCCGTAAACTTGTCAACTCTTACCCCATGAACCCTCCGAGTAATATGTTTTAAGCCCATGGAGATTCTTAGGGTAATTTACAAGGTCGATGGGGTAATTACGTTGTGCAAAAGGTCGTAGAGGCATTTTAAAATGTTTATAGGGTCTGCTGGATAAAAATTCCTTTATTTTATCTATAATAATTAAAGGTGATAACTCTATTTTTTTAATATTCTTATAACTGAGTAATGTTTATAATTTTTTTGTTATCGTCGATCACGATAAAAAGGTCCTATCATGATTACAGACCCATTTCTTGAGTAATAAGGGGAATACTTTAAGAGTGTTATCACTGAAGGTGATAACCATAATCCTTAAAGATTGTTATCGTTGACCATGATAAGAAGGTTCTATTAATATTGTTATCACTCTCGTGATAAATAGAAATTGAATATGGATGCATCTTCTTGAATAATAAGGGGAATATTCTAATATAGTTATCATCGAAGGTGCTAATGGCAATCTTTTAAGATTGCCATCGTCAACCTTGATGACAAAGATATTATCAAGATTGTTATCACTCTCGTGGTAAGTGGAGTGCGGACGTGGGTGTATCTCTTAAAGAAATAGGAAGAGTTCTTTTAAGATTGTTATCACCTTCAAGCTAAGAAAGATGCATATTAGGAATTTTCTTTTCAAAAGTTATAACCTTAAGGTCTGTAGATAGCCTTTTGCATATCGTAATAGACACATGTCCTTTACCAATAATATCTCTACATGATTTAATGGATATTAGGTATGATATCGTGGATGTATATAACATATGTTATGAACTAAGAATACTTGCAACTTCTACTATTCTCTGAAGTCTCGAGGACGAGACTTATTTTAAGATTGTTATGATGTGAAACTCAAGGTTTTAACACCGCAACTTGGTCAAGTTGGTGATGATCAAATAGTTACAATCCATTTAAAAATTTATGAAAAATTCAATTTTAATCTAATTGTATAATAGCATAGCTTATTGGATGCGTATCGTCGTCAGGATTCCAGCGCATCTGAAATTTTACAAATCGAACATTGGATGAATGAGATACGACCATTTTAGTGAAGATGGGTCAATTCTGAAATGGTCATACGAGATTGAGCGAGATCCACCCAAGGACATGCCCAAGCCCGATTCTTACAGATATAAAAGACCCATTAGGTTGCTCTCTCCTCTCATTTGCAAACCCTAGCCACCACCTATGATCTCCCACCTCTCAAGCTCCTTAGCTCTATCATAGCGTCGTGGAGGTTGTGAATCACCATTATTTTTTAAAGAGGAGCTTTTCCCTCATCGTCCTCTATACGGATCTACAGTTAGAAATGTAAGATCACCTCTTCTTTTTCAAGTATTAGTGATTTTATTTATGTTTTAGAAGTAAGAAAAGGATCTTTATGATTTAGAGATTATCGTGATCATGATAATATGTGGAGGACTGCTTAGAATGAAGATATGATATTGCAAGCGAGAACAACCATATAGGTATGATCCTCTTTCCTTTTTGTGTGATTTTATCACCGGGCATGCGTCCCATGGACCTTCGTGTCCCTCTTGCTGGATGGGTTTTCCCCCTTGATGTGTCGTTCATGTGATTTGTAGTTCACCGCCTATTATGATTGAATACCATTGAACCATAGGGGATTCTTTTGGCACGAATTATGCTACAATATTTGTTAATGGAGATCTAGTGATCCTTATCTACTTGAATATATAATTAGTAAGCATTGCTATCGAAGTTGGAATCTTGATTTCCCTTCAAATATATCAGATAAGATAGCATCACTACACTCGAATAGTGGTGTTTTATTCAACGTTAATCGAAATAAGAGTACACATTTTTCTATCATCACAAATTCTACGTCAATACTTATAACCTGAATGGATAATCATGCCTTTTTATGTATTTTTGGAATGTTCATGACAGTTACAGATTTATGTAAAATGTCCAAATTTTCATAATCCATTAATAGAGGGATGCCAACTAAGCATTATAGTCTTACGTTTTTTGGAGAAAAATCTCACTAGGCTAATTTTCCTATGAGAAAGCATTGATATCCATTCTTATATTTTTCATAATTACTAGTTAAATTTCTCCCTCTTACATATATTTGTGTGCCGTTAAGTTGTCTAAATACTTTAATTTATTATTTTAATGTCAATTGGAAATAGGAAGATGCGGAAAACAACATCCGAAATTCATGGTGTACTAAATAGTGAATTGCCATCTCATCTCTTGTTAATTAATATTGGAAACGTAACAACTTATTGGGCTATAATTGGGGTTGGATCATAAATGTAATAGTGGTAAACACCCTTTGATGTTAATATTTGATTTTTACGTTGTAGGTAGTGTTGGTTGGAACCAACTATTCCCATTCTATTTTATTAGCTTAAACGGTCATTTAAGTGACATGCAATAAATAAAATTATGGTGAAATGTTAGACGTTACATAAAGAAATCTTCCAACATAAGTGATATTTTTCTTTGGTATTTGGATTACCTGACGTAAGTTTTTGCCTAAAATCATTCATTTATATATGTTCGAAACAATTGCCTTGTGAATTGATCTAGTCTTAATTGGTAACTCCTGCAAATCTGAATGGTTGGGTGACATGTAGTTGATAGTGTAAGGATATGAACTACTCATCTATTGGCATCTTGATTACATAATTATTACATGTAAAAAATGATGCATACATTGAAGGCAAACATTTAGAGGTATAGTATATAGTCGTTCTTCTTCTCAACTAGGTCTTGTCACGTAATCGCCACACTCTTACAAAGCACTGCCACTACCAAATCATATAATAAGTGCACCCTTGTTATATTTTGACTCTATCATATTATTTGCTTGTCTAGTAAATAATTCTTCATAATATGAATTGATAAGTTTTGGACAGTTAGTTGTCATTGGATTTTTAATCGTTGACAATGCTTCTATTTTTTTAATCTTAAGAATCACATGTGTGCTTAAAAATATGCAATCGCTGTCTATGATTGTTAAAAAAATTAAAATTATTATAACATTAATCTTAAGACTGGGGAGTATATTTACTAGTCACTTTCCATGAAATATATGCATACGACAAAGACGTACATAACACTTTATTGGGGGTCATCTCACTGTGGTTGAGCTTTTAGTTTATCGTAGAATAGTACAAGGACTTTAAGATGGAAGCCATCTTATGAGTCATCATTTGAACAAGAAGACGAAGGATAACTATCCACGATAAGAGGCGTATCTATCGAGATTGTTAGAGGATATAAGCTCACATGAATTGATGTTACCCCACCATTAACTTTGCTAAATAGAGAGGAAATACTAGATTTAAATTACGAGTTTTCTTTTCTTATATGAATGGAAGTCCTTGGGAGGTTTAGCCAAGTTGATTAACAAGGTTCCCACTTAGTGGAGACTTGGGTGTTGCGCACTTACGTGTACTTAATTAATATGAATGATCGATGATCAGTGTAAATAACTGCAATTATACATCGTTGCGAACTCCAACCCACATGAGGAAATCCTAAGATCTTGGAGATATCATTCTTAAGTGTGTGTATTTATAGAATTAATACATAAAAGTAAAATTGAGTTATCACTATGTCAATATTTGTTGCATGTCTTGTGCTTAGAGAAGTTAGCATATCTGAGAGTGGGGTGCAACTCTCGTGGTCCTGGTGAGTTTTGGATAGAGTGTTAGTTCTGATTCCGCGGGTCTGTCGGTGTGTTCCGCAACTCTGTCGGTTGTGTGTAGTACTACTGGTACGGTCAGTGAGTCCGCATCCCTAGTACGTCACTCATCAAAGTCTCGTACTTTGTCACAAGGATGTATCCGGTGCGGTCCCGTTTGGTCGTGGTGTACTCGTTCCCGGCTATTCCCCTCGTGGCGGGTAAATATGGGAAATGGGTTGAAGTTGGAGTTGGGGTTGGTTGCTTGAGTTAGTTGCTCCAGTGCACGATTTGACTATTGAGATGATGTTTTTATTGTTTAAGCTCAACCTAAATGATGAAAAGATGCTTTGAATAGTATATCTTTGTGCTTCTGTGTATATGATGATCCCAAACAATGGATGCAGATAAATGTACAATTATGAACTCATGATATGAATAATAATATTCGAACTTGTAGACTACATGTAGTATATCATAATGTAACATCTAATAACCTGTTTACAAACGGTTGGGATAATAAACATAAATTACAAAAAATATATAATGGAATATGAACGTCCCTCTTTTTACTCTTTTACACTTTCTGCTTAGTGTAATATTAGTCTGTTTTTGCTCATACGTACTTCTTTGGGGACCCATCCAGGTTTTACAGGTTGTTGATCAACAGCAGTGACTTGATCTTCCGCAGTTTGTACAAGACCCAGGGTACAGTTTCACTTGTAGAGATATACTAGTTGTTGTTATGCTTTTGTAGCTTCTACAGTTTAAGTTGTTAGTCATGAAAAATATAATTTGGGGACTCTATTGTAAATTTCTAAAATTTTTGGGAACCATGAATATGTAAATGTCATTGGAGCATTTTATTATCGGCTTTACATTCTGAATGTTAATCATGATGTATGAATGTGGCTATTGCTGAGTATCTGGATCCTACGGAGATAGATCCGAGGCCTTCTCCGCGGGGTGGGGTGTCACAGATGGTATCAGAGCAAGGATACTCCATTAGCCATCATTTATACATTATGATTATTATTGGTATTCAGAATATCCGGATTATATTGGAGTTTCATGACTTTCATATATAATCCAATAGGAACAGTTTCCCAAAAGAGTCCTAGGATGTGAGACATTAGATATCTAGAGACTAATGAGCATAATTGATTCATGCAGAATCATGTCGTTGTCTGATTCCGAGATGGCTAGGCAATTGGCAACGATGATGGATATGCTCCAAAGTATGGACAAGAGACTACAAACCTTAGAGAAAAGATTTGATGGATTTGAAGAATCGATTCATACCCTTCAGAGCAAGCGTAGTACTAGAGTTCCATTTCTCCCTCCATCCACTGAGGATATTTTTCAGAAACATCAGAAAATCTTTGCTAGTTATTGCAAGGGTCAAGTACCAGAGTTTGTAGGAGATACTATTCCTGAGGATGCTGATGTTTGGTTAGAAAAGATTGAGAAGGTTCTCAAGATTCTTCAAGCACCCAAAAACTGTTGGGTTCCATTTGCTGAATATTCCTTGAGCGGGCATGGGAAGAGTTGGTGGAGGGCTTTATCACGACATTTACCACATCCCTTGACTTGGAACACTTTTGTGGTGTCATTTAGAGAACAGTTTCTTCCTGATTTTTGGGTTAGGAGAAAAAGGAAAGAATTGGATGAGCTGAAACAAGGATCGATGTCAGCTAGAGAATATCATATCAAATTTGATGAGTTAGCACAAAATTCACCCATGCTTGAATTATGTGAGGATGAACGAATTCTAAAGTTTTGGTGTGGACTTCGCCTCGACATTCAGCATAAGCTCTTTGTTTGTCGACCATCCACTATCCGCGAGATAGTAGAAGTCATATCTCGCATGGAATACCTACATCACGATAAGAAATTTAAAAGGACGTATTTAAATGAAAATGGCAATGATGATCAAGAAATTTTGATGCCTTATCCAACCACTGTTCACGATTCTCTGCCTATGGAACTACTGAATGATGAGATTACAACAAGTTCCACTACAAATGGATCAAGGGGAAGTAATCGTTCTCGAAGATGTTATACTTGTGGCCAGAGGGGCCATAGTCAAGTTGAATGTTTTCGGTGAGCCAATAGTGATGTTGTCTCCGCACTTGGTGAGTATCCACATATTGATTAAAAGGAACAAAAATATACTCACGGCATGTGACTGATGTAATGAATCTGATGATTATAAGATATTTTGGTAATTCCAAATGAAAAATCTTGTTAGACAACGTGTTTTATGTGTATTATCATGAAAGTTGTTCCTTGTGTATTGCTTGGTAGTGCATGGTATGCCTATACAAACAATACTGACATACGGACTATATGCTTCTTGATGATTATAATTATGGCGATACTTAAATGACTTAGTACTTTCTTAAAGGATGATAATCAAAATGAGTTCAATGGTTGATAAATGCCAAATCATAGTTATGTGATATAGAGACTCGGATTAGGTAGTGTACACTAATTTGTAGACAAGCTTAAGGGCGGAAAGAGATAGCTTGATTCTTTTTAAGATTGTTATTGCTGGCTATGAGAACACATTTATTTTATCTATAATCATTAAAGGCGATAACTCTATTTTTTTAATATTCTTATAGCTGAGTAATGTTTATAATTTTTCTGTTATCGTCGATCACGATAAAAAGGTCCTATCATGATTGCAGACCCATTTCTTGAGTAATAAGGGGAATACTTTAAGTGTTATCACTGAAGGAGATAACCATAATCTTTAAAGATTGTTATTGTTGACCATGATAAGAAGGTTCTATTAAGATTGTTATCACTCTCGTGATAAATAGAAATTGAATATGGATGCATCTTCCTGAATAATAAGGGGAACATTCTAATATTGTTATCATCGAAGGTGCTAATGGTAATCTTTTAAGATTGCCATCGTCAACCTTGATGACAAAGATTATATCAAGATTGTTATCACTCTCGTGGTAAGTGGAGTGCGGACGTGGGTGTATCTCTTAAAGAAATAGGAAGAGTTCTTTTAAGATTGTTATCGCCTTCAAGCTAAGAAAGATGCATATTAGGAATTTTCTTTTCAAAAGTTATAACCTTAAGGTATGTAGATAGCCTTTTGCATATCATAATATACACATGTCCTATACCAATAATATTTCTACATGATGTAATGGATATTAGGTATGATATCGTGGATGTATATAATATATGTTATGAACTAAGAATACTTGCAACTTCTACTATTCTCTGAAGTCTCGAGGACGAGACTTATTCTCAGATTGTTATGATGAGAAACCCCAGGTTTTAGCACCGCAACTTGGTCAAGTTGGTGATGATCAAATAGTTGCAGTCCATTTAAAAATTTATGAAAAATTCAATTTTGATCTAATTGTAATATAGCATAGCTTATTGGATGCATATCATCGTCAGGATGCCAGCATATCTGAAATTTTACAAATCGGACATCGGATGAATGAGATACGACCATTTTAGTGAAGATGGGTCAAGTCTGAAATGGTCATACGAGATTTGAGCGAGATCCACCCAAGGATCCGCCCAAGCCCGATTCTTAAAGATATAAAAGACCCATTAGGTTGCTCTCTCCTCTCATTTGCAAACCCTAGACACCACCTATGATCTCCCACCTCTCAAGCTCCTTAGCTCTATCATAGCGTCGTTGAGGTTGCGAATCACCATTATTTTTTAAAGAGGAGCTTTTCCCTCGTCGTCCTCTATACGGATCTACAGTTAGAAATGTAAGATCACCTCTTCTTTTTCAAGTATTTAGTGACTTTATTTATGTTTTAGAAGTAAGAAAAGGATCTTTGTGATTTAGAGATTATCGTGATCATGATAATATGTGGAGGACTGCTTAGAATGAAGACATGATATTGCAAGCAAGAACAGCCATATAGGTACGATCCTCTTTCCTTTTTGTGTGATTTTATCACCGGGCATGTGTCCCATGGACCTTCGTGTCCCTCTTGTTGCATGGGTTTTCCCCCTTGATGTGTTGTTCATGTGATCTGTAGTTCACTGTCTATTACGATTGAATACCATTGAACGGATTCTTTTGGCACGAATTATGCTACAATATTTGTTAATGGAGATCTAGTGCTCCTTATCGACTTGAATATATAATTAGTAAGCATTGCTATCGAAGTTGGAATCTTGATTTCCCTTCAAATATATCGGATAAGATATCATCACTACACTCGAATAGTGGTATTTTATTCAACATTAATTCGAAATAAGAGTACACAATTTTCTATCACCACAAATTCTACGTCAATACTTATAACCTGAATTGATAATCATGCCTTTTTTATGTAATTTTGGAATGTTCATGACAGTTACGGATTTATGTTCACAACATGAAAGCGGAACATTCAAGTTTTATTGCTTTGCACAAATTGTAACTCTAAATACAAGATAATTCAAAATGTCCAATTTTTCATAATCCATTAATAGAGGGATGCCAACTAAGCATTATAGTCTTACGTTTTTTGGAGAAAAATCTCACCAGGCTAATTTTCCTATGAGAAAGCATTGATATCCATTCTTATATTTTTCATAATTACTAGTTAAATTTCTCCCTCTTACATATATTTGTGTGCCGTTAAGTTGTCTAAATATTTCAATTTATTATTTTAATGTCAATTGGAAATAGGAAGATGCGGAAAATAACATTCGAAATTCATGGTGTACTAAATAGTGAATTGTCATCTCATCTCTTGTTAATTAATATTGGAAACGTAACAACTTATTGGGCTATAATTGGGGTTGGATCATAAATGTAATATTGGTAAACACCCTTTGATGTTAATATTTGATTTTTACGTTGTAGGTAGTGTTGGTTGGAACCAACTATTCCCATTCTATTTTATTAGCTTAAACGACTATTTAACTGACATGCTATAAATAAAATTATGGTGAAATGTTAGACGTTACATGGAGAAATCATCCAACATAAGTGATGTTTTTCTTTGATATTTGGATTACCTGACGTAAGTTTTTGCCTAAAATCATTCGTTTATATATGTTTGAAACAATTACCTTGTGAATTGATCTAGTCTTAATTGATAACTTCTGCAAATCTGAATGGTTGGGTGATATGTAGGTGATAGTGTAAGTATATGAACTACTCATCTATTGGCTTCTTAATTACATAATTATTACATGTCAAAAATGTTGCATACATTGAAGGCATACATTTAGAGGTATAGTATATAGTCGTTCTTGTTCTCAACTAGGTCTTGTTATGTAATCACCACACTCTTACAAAGCACTGCCACTACCAAATCATATAGCAAGTGCACCCTTGTTATATTTTGACTCTGTCATATTATTTGCTTGTCTAGTAAATAATTCTTCATAACATGAATCGATAAGTTTTGGACAGTTAGTTATCATTGGATTTTTAATCGTTGAGAATGCTTCTATTTTTTTTAATCTTAAGAATCACATGCATGCTTAAAATCATGCAATCGCTGTCTATGATTGTTAAAAAAATAAAATTATTATAACATTAATCTTAAGACTGGGGAGTACATTTACAAGTCACTTTCCATGAAATATATGCATACGACAAAGACGTACATAACACTTTATTGGGAGTCATCTCACTGTGGTTGAGCTTTTAGTTTATCGTAGAATAGTACAAGGACTTTAAGATGGAAGCCATCTTATGAGTCATCATTTGAACAAGAAGACGAAGAATAACTATCCACGATAAGAGACGTATCTATCAAGACTGTTAGAGGATATAAGCTATCATGAATTGATGTTTTCCACCATTAACTTTGTTAAATAGAGAAGAAATACTAGATTTAAATTATGAGTTTTCTTTTCTCATATGAATGGAAGTCCTTGGGAGGTTTAGCCAAGTTGATTAACAAGGTTCCCACTTAGTGGAGACTTGGGTGTTGCATACTTACGTGTACTTAATTAATATGAATGATCGATGATCATTGTAAATAAATGCAATTATACATCGTTGCGAACTCCAACCCACATGAGGAAATCCTAAGATCATAGTGATATCGTTCTTAAGTGTGTGTATTTATATAATTAATAAATAAAAGTAAAATTGAGTTATCACTATGTCAATGTTTGTTGCATGTCTTGTGCTTAGAGATGTTAGCATACATGAGAGTGGGGCGCAACTCTCGTGGTCCTGGTGAGTCTTGGATGGAGTGTTAGTTCTGATTCCGCGGGTCTGTCGGTGTGTTCCACGGCTCTATCGGTTGAGCGTAGTACTATCGGTACGGTCGATGAGTCAGCGTCCCTAGTACGGCACTCGTCAAAGTCTCGTATTTTGTCACAAGGGTGTATCCGGTGCGGTCCCGTTTGGCCTCGGTGTACTCGTTCCCGGGTATTCCCCTCGCGGCAGGTAAACTGGGGAAATGGGTTGAAGTTGGAGTTGGGGTTGGTTGCTTGAGTTGGGTGCTCCAGTACACGATTTGACTGTTGAGATGATGTTTTTATTGTTTAAGCTCAACCTAAATGATGAAAAGATGCTTTGAATAGTATATCTTTGTGCTTCTGCGTATATGATGATCCCAAACAATGGATGCAGATAAATGTACAATTATGAACTCATGATACGAATAATAATATTTGAACTTGTAGAGTACATGTAGTATATCATAATGTAACATCTAATAACCTGTTTACAAATGGTTGGGATAGTAAACATAAATTACAAAAAAAATAATGGAACATGAACATCCCTCTTTTTACTCTTTTACACTTTCTGCTTAGTGTAATATTAGCCGGTTTTAGCTTTACTGAGCTTTTTGCTCATACGTACTTCTTTGGGGACCCATCCAGGTTTTACAGGTTGTTGATCAACAACAGTGACTTGATCTTCCGCAGTTTGTACAAGACCCAGGGTACAGTTTCACTTGTAGAGATATACTAGTTGTTGTTATGCTTTTGTAGCTTTTACAGTTTAAGTTGTTTGTCATGAAAAATATATTTTGGGGACTCTATTGTAAATTTCTAAAATTTTTGGGAACCATGAATATGGAAATGTCATTAGAGCATTTTATTATCTGCTTTTCCTTCTTTACATTCCGAATGTTAATCATGATGTATGAATGTGACTATTGCTGAGTATCTGGATCCTAGGGAGATAGGTCCGACGCCTTTCCCGTGGGGCGGGGAGTCACAAAAAGCTCCTCTAATTGGTGGATGAGAATGAAGTGAGGCAGAGGAGGAGTATTTGACGAAGGTCTTATGGTTGTTGCATGAGGTAGAGGAGGGTTTTGTAACAATTGCTCTGAGCCCTAGTAATTACGTTGAGGTGAGTTGATGGCCGAGCGAGGATGACAGAAGTTAGGGCTACGTGGGGGTGTTGTTAGGTTGTAGAGTGGTAGCGAGGTGAGGGTGCTAAAAATGGAAGGGGAGTGGTGGTCGGCGAGGTAATCATGGGAGAGAGGGGATGTTATGGAGGAAGAAGAAGGGGTGTGGGCCGTTCAATATTACGATCCATTGACCAGGAAGAGGGCGCGAGTAAGCAAGCTAGATCAGATTAAATGATGCGATCCAAAGGTAGGGAACGATACGTGGTTGAGTGGATTAGATGCAAGCTGAGGTGTGCGATCATGATAAAGCCCAGTAGAGGGATCATACGGCTAAGGTGTAGGCAGGTGGCAACATGAGGGGCGGGTCGCATGGTGGCTCCAGAGAGCGACATGTGACCTAATGGTTTTATTCAAAAATGGAAAATAAGGAGAACTTCAAAAAGAAATAGAAGGAAGAAAAATTAAAAAAAGTCGAAACGTGAAAGTTGTAGATCTCAAGGAGATATACAAGTTTCATGCCGGACAAAAAATCAAAATCAATCAAATAAATAAAGTTAAAAAAATGGTAAGCATTTTTAACAAATAGAAACACCCTCTTTAATTCTTTTTTGCATTTTTTTGTATTCTTAAATTCTTTGAAGCCAAATAAATATGTACAATATTTATTCTATTTTTTTGGATTTTTTTTGTAAGAAGAAAATAAAGAAAATAAAAGAGGAGTTAATTTTATATAATAGTTAGGATTAATTACAAAAAAGTGCCAATTGTTAAGATGAATTATTGATGATTTTTATTAATTTGTTCAAGCCTAGAGGATAATAAGGAGATATGGTGATGATAAATCAAAGATTCATCACCTCTTATATTTAAATTATGCTCATTGATGACTAGGCTCGGATACTCGGGTTAAGTATACATGTAAACAAGGGCCGTTGTGACTCGAATCATCAAGTCGTAATCAACGAGAAGAAATAAACCACTAAGAAGAAATCAATCAATCACAGCATGTAAGTAGTTTACTATTTTTATTACCTGGTATAGCCACCAGGGTCGAACACAAGGAGCACGAAAATATTACGAAATAGTCAAATTTTCAAAATAAAACAATTTTTGGTGGGTTTTGATTTTGCAACTTTTTAAATTTTAATAAGAAACAAAATCAACAACAAGAAGAATAAACAAGCACAACAATCTTTTTGGATTTTTTTTATAAAGTTAAAAATACTCACAAAATTAAGATGAGAATATTTTTGGGTTTATGAGGTTTTAAAATATTTTTGGTATTTTGTTGTGATTTTTCTGATGTTTTATGGTTTTATAAAAATAAAAAAGTGCTCAAAAATGCAAACAGTGCACAGCCGGGGCTAAATTACAAATTAAAAATATTTAAAATGCCCTAAAACATGGATAACAATTTATGATAACATACAAATTAAAATCTACAAACAGAAATTAAAAATGGATTTTTTGGATTTTTTATATTTTTATAAGATTTTATGAGTTTTTAGGTGTTTTGTAATTTTTAGGGTTTTTATAAAGGTTTTTCAAACAAAAATAATACTGTAAATAAAACACGCAAAAAGACAATTACGAGAATTTTATAGAAATTTTAAAGTATTTTTCAAATTTTTATGATTTTTTGAATTTAGACATGATAATTTTTAATGGTTTTTGAATTTTTAAAAATTATAGAATGCAAAGAAATTAATCCAATAAAATCATAGAAATTATTACACACTAATAGGAGTTAATGGTAATTTTTAGGGGATTTTTTCGAATTAATTTGCTATTTATTAAATCCAAAATACACGGTCCAAGTAGGCACAGTTAATAGGGACTTGTTTGCAAATAAGTTAAGTTCACAGACCAAAGAATAACACAATATAAAAGTCCGAAGTCAATGTTGCAAAAATCCCACTCATAACGTGCTCCACACGTGATCCAGATTCATAGGGGCATAATTGCAAATTTAAAAACTTAGCATTCAACGCATAACACCACAAACGTTCAGGCTACAAAATGCAAATAACCAAAAAGATGTGTGGTAACGCATTGCTACAGACTGAGAGGAACTAAAATGCAAATAGTAAAAACTAGAGGTCCAAACTGCAATTATCCAAAGTAAAACAACTGTGACAAATATTTGCAGGATTAGAAAATAAACGCAAAATAAAAAGGGACCGAAGTGAAGTTTACCCCTTATTAGGGCGCTATCCAACGGATGAGGGCGCTTCACTTATGGATAGGCTGTTAGGATTTGGAGATGCCCCTTCGATGATGGACGGCTCTAACGTGCTCCTCATATGGATCCAATGGTCCGGGCTCCCTTGATCTTGAACGATGGCGATTAGAACTGGGAGGGAGCCGGATCCAATGGTCGAGAGGTCGCCTGGATGAATCGACGAAGAACTTGCCTCCGGCGAGTTTCAATCGGCAAATGCACACGGCGTAGATGACCCCTGGAGATGCTCGGATGGGCGAACGATGGCTGAAGTCTTTCCGCAGCGGTGAAGATGCTCAGAAGGGGCCAAGACTGCTGAGAAGATCCTGGCGAGGCGTGGCGAGCTGGAGCATTCAGACAGGGGTGCAAACACGAGATCTCCTCCTGACTGGAGGTCTTTGGACACTAAACCTACAAGGTTACTTGCTTGCTCAGAGATAGAACTTCGACGAAGGGTTAGAGCGTGAACTTATCATAAACAGGGGAGGTGGATGGGTCAGGTCGGTGATATGCGAAGGAGTTGACCTGAAGTTTGATTCCAACCCGATGGTTGGATCGAGGGACAAAGCGCGGAGATTGACAGAGAAGCGGGCGTGAGTCGTGTAGGGTGTGCAAGGGGCAGAGCGAAGTGGCATAAGGGATATTAGGTGACTATCAATGCGAGATGTGAATCTGGAACGACAAAAAGAATGCAAAGGAGATCGAGCTATGTAGAGTACCTATAGGTGGGTGTTGGCGCCTGAGCTAGAGGATGAAGTCCACGGCGATGATGGCCTCGATGGGTGGCATGACCAGAGGCTGGGAGCTCCTTGCGGCGGAGCTGGACGAAAACGTCGCCGGACCTGGGGTGCTATGCTCCAAATTCTACCCTCACCCGCTCCCTCTCTCGGTTGTCACTCTGAAAAGGCAAGGTTGGAGTAACCAAATTAGTGGAGCAGCCGAAGATACGTGAAAAGGGAGGGCGAGGGGGTTTTATATGTGTCCCAGGTTCGAGAAGAATTGAGCGACTACCCACGAACTGAGGTGCGGATCTGAGGAATGAAGACCGGACGTGGATTAGGGACCCGTTCCCTTTAATTGGGGCGCTGATCGAAGAAGGACTCGATCGAATCGGGTCGGGAAAAATTGGCGAAATAAAATAGACCCTATGCGGTGAGACAGAAACAGAAATGAGGGGGGACCAGTTGACCGAGGTCACCAAAGCTGAAGTGTACCAATCAGAGACGAGCTAGGAAACAAACAAAATAGGCTAGAGGACAAAATATGAAGATAAATAAAGATAATGCATTAAAAATAATAAATGAATTTAAATTAAAAAATGTATAAAATAAAAAATATTCATTATTTTATAAACTATTTTCTGTGATTTTTAATTATTTTATGAGAAATAAATTAATGTATATATAATATACAGTATTATATATAGTATATTATACTTATGTATTATTTACAAATATCTTTATTTTATTATTTTTTTACAAAATAACTTATTTTATATTTTATTTATTTACAACATAATTTAGAATTATAAAATAATTTTTATTTTATTGTTATAAATTATTAAGGGTAAATAATGATTGTGATATGTACATGTGTCTTTTATACAAAGGTTGGATGGTTTTATTTCTATTTTTATTTTTCTGATTTTTATTTTATTATTTTGATATTATTAACACTATGTACAAGAGTGTAAAAGAATAAAATAATTTTTGTTTTATCATAATTAAATAAATAACTAATATGTTCAAGTGTATGTGATATATACAATATAATAGTAGACCCTATCTCTCTCTACTTATTTTATTTTGTGATCAGGTCAAGTCTTGACCTTCTCTTGGGGTTTGGGTCACTCTATACTTATTCTAAATACATCATTCTTTTTTCTTTTCCTTTATTATTTTATTTTTGCTAAAAATGCCCTAAACATGCAATATTAATAGAAGCATGCAGAAATTAAGTTATTATATTTACATGTATTTACAGGATATTTTTCCAAGAAGAAGAGCTAAAATAAAAGAATAAAGAGCGAGAATCATGGATTCATCACCCCCTATACTTTACTTTTGCTAGTCTCTTAGCAAATGCTTATTTTAAAAAGAATTAAAACTCAAAAAGAGGTGAAAAGAAAAAGAATCAAGGCTGATTATTAACTTTATCTTCATTAAATTGGAGTATGGAGCTCAGTCAGACCTTTGGATTATTAGTTTGTCAGAACCTTATTGGGACATAGGTTTAAGACTCAACTACCTCTAAGTTCCACTATTCTATGGTCAATACTCCTTAATAAACCAGGTCAGAACAAGTCTACATACGTAAACTCTAATGACTATGCATCTTTCCTTGTATTGTGTAAGTGATATGTAGCTCCCCACCTTAGAAATGATAAAGAAACAACCTCCCTCAACAAGGTAACTCTTATTCCCTAGTCTAGCAGCTCTTTCCTCGAGGAACGGGGCATTCCCTTCTAAGTTCAACTTCAACCATCTCAAGAAGAGGGAAAGAAGAGAATGGACCGTGACCAGTGTAGCCATGTATCCCTTGGAGAAAGCCAATGTAGCTAAGTCTCCCGCTGCAAGCTTCCATGAGATAAGAAGGTGGAATACATAAGCTTTGCTTATTCACTATATACACTCTGGCATGCATTTTATTTTCAATGAGGCCTGCCCACTTTTTGGAGTTTTTCATATTTTTGCACTTTTTCTTCTTCTTTTTTGATGTGCATATATACAAATATTTACATGGTGCATCATGTACATAGGGAGTTTTTTTCTTCTTGAGCCAATAGACTATCCATCTTTTGATGCATTATTGCAACCCGCATACTCCTGTCTTTAGACCTCAATGCTACTAGACCAGGTTGAGGTGCACATCCCTCCTTAAAGGAAGACGAGAGGTTCTGCCTAGAAGTACTACCCTCGTATGCTACCCCAAACCAAGGAATTCTTCCTCCTCACCACGTCATCTGTGTTGAGCAACATGTAAGATGCATGTCCAAGTAAAGCCATTGTCTCTGAGAGACATGCGTGCATTGTTAAGTGTTCTACTTAAGCTCATCAAGATGATATGTGCTCATAGCCTAGTGGACTCAAAGAATTAAGTCACTAATGGACCTGAAAAGTCTTAACCCAAATCCTATAAGGTTCCTCTGAAGTTAGGTGGATTAAGGTCTTAATCAAGCTCCATTTTTCAATTTAATTCCAGACTAGTTTAAATGTCAACTTTGATTCGAAAGAATATATAAGCAGATATGTACAAAACTCTTTTTGTGCAATTTTTCAAAATATGCAAATTTTTATGAAAAATTTTGAATGCAAGGAAGAAAAAGTTTTGCAAAATATTTACAAACATTTACAAACAAAATTTTGCAAATCAATCATTTTTCAAAATTTGTTTGCTATACATAAATTTGATGCAAAAATATTTATAAATATTTTACAATCGAAGCATTTTTACAAACATTTATACAAAAATAGTTTTTTACAAAAAAGCGATTTACAATCATCTATATAAAAGAAAGATTTTTATGACAACCAAAAATTTTTAAATTTTTTTGTGATTTTTAGTTTCATAGTTTTTAGCCATTTTATTTTATTAACACACTTACGCAAAGTACGAGTTACGGCTAAAGTGTATATATATACAATATATACGACACCCCTCCTATACTTAGCTTGAACGATGACCTCAGAATGATCAAAGAGCAATGAAAGGAAGACATAACTCGTGCTGACTATTAGGAAGTGAAAAGAAGGCTATACTGCAACAACAAATGAAAGAATATAATGAATAGAGGTCGGTGATCCCCCTATACTTAGGATCAAGTAATCCTAAGTATAGAGGTCTGTACAAAAGGGGAAAATCGAAGGTTAGAATGTACATGGTTTACCTCTCCTATACTTAGGGTAAAATATCCCTAAGTATAGGCAACAAAACAGAGGTAAAAAGAATCAAAAGACTAATCACAAGTCTGATACCCCCATATACTTAGGGTAAGGCACACACTAAGTATAGCATAATCATGAGATGAAAATGAGATATTAAACCAAAAAGAATGTGCGATATGGACAACTGGATCTATACAGCTGCGGAAGAGAAGTGATAATCAGGCATGAGATGTAAATGATGTGAGTCAGAGACCACATCTCATGCAAAATAAATAAGGGCAACGCCGATAATCAACGGATCATGATCAAGATAGGGCTTCAGGCATTGACCGTTGACTCAAAAGGTGGATTCAGATGATACTTCAGATATATTAATACTTTTGTTTTCGTGCACTTTTCAGACCATGTATGGTCCCTTCCATTTGCTTTGCAACTTCCATGGAAATAATCTCAACCTAGCATCGAATAACCATACTCTCTGGTTTGGCTCACCCTGTTTATGGCTGATATGAGAATCATGCCATATATTTACTCTCTCCTTGTATTGTAGGCTACTCAAAAAGGTTGTATCTCTCAACTCCTCCGGGGATGCCAACTCTACTTTCCTCTGATCTCCTATACTCTTGGGATCCAATAATAACTCAGTGACTGCCCATAGTGACTTGTGCTTGATCTCCACACGTAAATGGCATGGCTTGCCATAAACGAGACGAAAGGGAGATGCACCCAAAGGTGTCTTGAAGGAATTTTAATAGGCCCACAAAATCGAGTTTAAAAGCTATGACCAATCCTTTCGGTATGGGCGGACGACCTTTTGCAATATAGTCTTAATCTTCATGTTCGATACTTCAGCAAGGTCATTGGTCTGAGGGTGCTATGGAGTGGAAACTCGATGGCCAATGTTGAACTCGTTAGCAAGGTCCTTTACCTTGTCGTTGATAAAATGAGTCCCCCATCAGATATCAAAACTCTAGGTACCCCGAACTGTGAAATGATATTCTTCCTCAAAAATCTGCAAATAGTCTTAGCATCTGCGGTTCGGGCGGGGATGGCCTCAACCCAACGACTCACATAATCCACAACAAGAAGAATGTACTCAAACCCCTGACTCTTAGGGAATGGACCCATGAAATTGATGCCCCATACGTCAAAAACCTCACATAAGTGAATGGGCTACATCGGCATCATATCACGCTGTCCACTAGTGCCCATTCTATGACAGTCAGTACACCTCTTCACGAATTCATCAGAATCCTTGAAGAAGGTAGGCCACCATAGGCCAGATTGAAGCACTTTCTGTGCCGTCCTCCTCCCAGAATGATGTCCTCCTGCCTCAAGCTTGTGGCAGTATGTGAGGACGCTATGGTGCTCCTCTTGAGGAATGCATCGACGCTAGATGCTATCCCCTCCTTCATGATAAAGGATGGGATCCTCCCAATGATACGACTTGGCCTTCTTAAGGAAAGTCTCAAGTTGCTGCCTGGGCCAACCTTGTGGTACTTTCTTGGTGACAAGATAGTTCACAATGTCAGCGTACCATGGGAGAGAAATGATATCAAGGATCGCCTCGTCTGGGAAGGTCTCTGTAATAGGTGCAATCTGATCTGAATCCTCAAGGTTCTCTAAATAGCAGAGGTAATCTGCCACCACATTCTTGACTCCAAGCTTATCCTTAATCTCTAGTCAAACTCCGAGAGTAGAAGGATCCATCTGGTCAATCTGGCTTTGGCATCCTTCTTTGCCATGTGGTACCGGATGGCGGTGTGATATGTGAATATAATCCCTCTCGATCCAAGAATATACGATCTGAACTTGTCTAAAGTAATGGCTATGGATAGCATCCCCTTCTCAGTCACGGTATAGTTCCGCTGAGTGGAATCCAAAGTCCGGCTAGCGTAGTGAATGGCATACGATAATCCACCCCCTTTGTCCTAGCACATCCCCTATGGAAAAATCAGAAGCATCTATCATGATCTGGAATGGGAGAGACCAATCAGGTGGCCGAAGGACAGGAGCCTCGATAACTAATCCTTTGAGAGTCTCGAAGGACACTAGACACTTATCATCTACAATGAACTCGGTGTCTTTCGTTAGCAGATCAGTAAGCGGTCAGGCAATACAATTGAAATCCTAAATGAATCGTCGGTAGAAACCGACATGTTCCAGAAAAAATCGCAACTGCTGCAAGTTGGACAGTGGATTGAGTTTCTTGATGATATCCACCTTGGTCGGATCGACTTCCATTCCCCTGTTAGAGATGATATAGCCAAGCACCATCACTTGAGTCACCATGAAGTGACTCTTCTCCCAAGATAATACAAGATGGATCTCAACACAGCGCTGAAGTACCCGGTCTAGGCAGTCAAGACAAGCATCAAATCCATCGTCGTAGACCGAAAAGTCATCCGTGAAGACCTCTAAACAATCACCCACCATGACAAAAAAGATGGACAACGTGCACCTTTGGAATGTAGCCGAGGCATCACATAAACCAAAGGGCATCCGTCTGAAAGCATATGTCCCAAACGGACAGGTGAATGTCGTTTTCTCCTGGTCTTCGGGTGCTATGGCCACCTGATTGTATCCAGAGTACCCGTCAAGAAAACAATAATGACTCTTGCCAGCTAGCCTCTCGATAATCTGAGAATTGAATGGCATTGGGAAATGATCCTACTTGGTGGCCTGGTTCAACTGTTTGTAGTACACACAAACCCTCTAAGAAGTGGGTACCTGGGTAGCTATCTCCTCTCCATACTCGCTCACAACTGTAGTGATGTCCGTCTTCTTGGGCACCACATGTAATGGACTAATCCACTTAAAGTCGGAGATGGGGTAGATAAAATCGGTGCTCCACCATTTTGATATCTATTTCATGACCACATCTCGAAGATCCGAGTTCATCCATCGCTGGAACTCACACGAGGGCTTAACGTCCTCTTCGAGATAAATATGATGGGAGCACATGTCTAGACTTATCCCCTGGAGATCAGCTACGCTCCATCCAATTGCCTTGCGGTTTCTTTCAAGAACCTCCATCAAGTGAGATTCTTGATCTCCAGTCAAATCCTCTGAGATAATGACTAGGAACATCTCTTGCTCACCCACAAGAATCGGTACTTCATCGAATATGGTAAAGGCTTCAATCTGGACAACTGGGATCTGGCAGATGTGGCTTCTGAAATGTCTGAGTGAAGGCTACCAGATCTGCATGGGAGAACTCTCGCTGTATGTGAAAATCTGGCGAAGACGGACATGCTGGTGTATCTGTCATCTGTACTAGCTCACTCTTCTCCCTAGCTATCGGCTCTGTGGGAATCAAGCATGGCAAATAATCATCAAAGTCATCCCAATCAATACCTGAATCTGAGGGATCTGAATTAGAAGAACATGAAATGTATTCTGCTTCGCTATATGTATCGGGTGCCAAGAGTGTGCTCTCCGAACTCTCGTATGCTACAATTTGTAGATCTGTAGTGTATGATGGCATGACAAAAGCTCGTGATACGGGATCGGACCAAACTGCCTCATCATCTGTAATCACAAAGTCGCACTCCTAGTGGACGTCTCGCTCAGCATCTGTCATCTACTATGTATCGCTCGACTTCTCGGAGCAGGCCGAATCTCTCGCTCTGGTCTCCTCGATTGTCTCTAGTTGTACACTTTCACCCTCGATGTGAAAGTATACCTTCCCACTATCATGGTCGGACACTGCCTTGGTTGTGGCCAAGAATGGACGTCCTAATATGATGGGGGTATCTGTCACAGACTCGGGGATCTCCATGTCCAATACAACAAAGTCCACGGGAAATTTTAGGCCCTAAATTGTGATGACCACATCCTTCAATAACCCCTTCAGCCTCTTGACAGACCTATCAGCAAACCTGAAGAACTGTCCTGCTCTTTCTAAGAGGGACGAACCCGAATTGGTCGAGTAAGGATGTTGGAAGAAGGTTGATTGAGGAGCTGTTGTCTAATAGGGTATGATCGAACCGCTGCTCATGGATATGACATCTAACATATGGAGCTCCTACATCAGGTCTCTTGGCTGGAAATCGATTCTGAACGGTGAAGTAGGTGGCAGGAGTAAGCACATGGATCTCTGCATTATGGTTCCTTCTCTTCCTGCGGATGGTGGTCTTTTATCTCAAATTCTTCTGGAAGAGATGGATGTGCTCTAGTACCTCTTATAGAGTCAAATGTATCTGAAATGGATCTCGATCTATCATTTGTTGACTGAACTCTAGCTATTGTGTCTTTTTTGGATTTTCTGATTTATTCCCCTTCGCTAAGCAATGTGCTTGAAGGAATGGGATGACTGGACCCTCTCCATAGAGACGAGGGTCAGGAATAGGCTCCTGTGCAGGCAAAGGGATAGAATCCATACCAATGTCATCATGCAACTCATATGGACTCGAAGGAGATACATAAACCTTTCCTTTATTCATGTTTTTGTTCTTTTCAATTTTTTCATTTTTTGTGTTTTTCTGGAACTGTCCTGAGATACATGAGAGGATAACACAACTGAAGGAAAAATGGTGGCCTCAGTACCACCTACAACATCTGATCTAGTGGCATCAGCACCGCTCTCTGGTCGGGTCTCTCTCAATAAGCTGGCATCAGTAGCACCGCCTGCATCTGGAATCACGACGGCCTCAGTACCTCCAGCTGGATCATCATCCTTAGTGGCTTCAGAACCACCGTCATCAACATCACATGTTGCATCAGCACCGCTACTATCCTCGTCTAGCGCTCCTGAATCTCCAAGTGGTTGTCGCTCAGACAAGGCATCGCCAACTGGCATCCTACCGCTCCCAAGTGTCACAAAATCAGTATCAAATACATAGGAAGATATATCACCCAAAGTATCACTAGGAGTGGTAGTCTTTGTAATTTGTACCTGCTCAGATTTCCTCTTCAGGTTGTTCGGGTTGGGTTCGATCTGAGCTGGTATGGCAACCTTTCCCTTGATAATATCCTTCATCTCCTGTCGGAACTCATCCATCTCTCACCGGAAGGATGCCTGCTGGTCAGAAAGTAAGCGGGTGAGGTCATCAAGGGCTGGGTTCTCATAGACATGTCCATGAGACCCGGATGGGTTGCCTTGCTGGAAATGAGTATGAGGTTGCTGGTAATGAGGGGGAGCCTGGGAGTACTATTGGTGAGGCTGTTGTGGCTTCCTCCACTATTGACCCTAGTGGTAGGGACAAGGACCCTACTGGTGCTGCTACGGGTACTGCTGGGAGTGATGGGGCTGCTGCGGCTACTGGATGCTCTGTCTGCCCTGAGCTGGAGGATGATGCTGGGAAGAGGTGCCTCCAGTGGACCATCGGAATCCCGGGTGATTACGACGGATCTCGGGCTGCTGTTGGTACTGGTTGTACGAAATCCCATTGACTTCCATCAACAGCTCCTGCTCGAAAGGTAGAGGGGGAAGAACTGACAGGGGATGATCCGGCTGGTAGACCACCATCTGAGTGTCCTGAAATGGTGGTGGCTGGGAGTAGTGTTGCAGTTGCTGGACAGGCTCTACCTAGATGTGGTGAGCCTGATGGTATGTGGCAGAAGGCTCGGTGGAGCTGCTGCTGATGGGATCGACCCGTGACCTGAGACAGGGCTGTGGAGCCGTCTGTTCCTCTTGGCGACGCATGATCTGAGTCTTCAGGTAACTCAGTGTTTTTTCCAACTGGTCGATCTGTGTAAGGCCCTATCACTGCTTCTTCTCAATAATCTCGATGCGGTCCAGCGTCTTGCTGATGATCCCCGTATCAGCAGCTGAGGACTCGGCCTGTGCTGCTGTAGACAAAGTAGAAGGACTGGCATCGACCCGTGCAATCCTCTGATAAGACACAGCCTGTGGGAGGGTCTTCCCCTAAGTGTAAACCCTAGACTGGGACATCACCATGTAATTCTCTGCCATCTCCTCGTAGATGTCCCAGACTTGGTCCTCATCCTTGGCAAAATAGGACCCTCCAAATAAGGCATTCACTAACCCCTGCAGCTCCGGTGTCAGCCCACAAAAGAAACTCTGGACTAGGTTGGGCTTGGATATGTCATGATGTGGACACCGATCGATGAGCTCCTTGAATCGATCCCAAGCCTCGTAAAACTGCTCGTTTGAGATCATGGTGAAGTTGTTGATCATAGCTCGCGCTGCGTTGGTCCGGCCGAGTGGATACTACTTATTCAAGTACTCGGTCTAGAGCTGCTCATAGGTGGTGACATAGCTCCCCAAATGCTTCAGCCAATAGGCTGCACTATCAACTAAAGAGAATGGGAAGGTGATCATCTTGATCGTATCCTCGTCCACGAATCTGTCGTGGACAGTGCTGCATATCATCTCGAACTCTTGGAGATGGAGGTGGGGCTCCTCGGTGGCTAGCCCATGGAACTTGGGCAGTAACTGAATAGTCTGGGGGCAAAGCTCAAAGTCGCCCAGGGTCTCCGGAAGCTAAATCCAACAGTGGGTGAGGGTTGCACCAGGGTTGTGCAACTTTCTCATCGTACATGGCTGTCTGGATGGCTCCTGCAGCTCCTCGGGTCATCCGCCTCCTCCTCCAGCTACTTGTATCTCTCCACCAGTTGGTCTCTGCAGCTCTCCTCTACCGTCTCACATTTTTGCCAGCTCTCATCGCACCTCTGTCATGAATGCTCCATGGTCTCTGATCTGGCGCTGCATCATCTCCAAGGAGGCCAAGAGTGTGTTGTCGATGGTGGCTTGGTCAAGTACATACGTCGTTCCCTGTGGCTGCTCATTGGTGTGTCCCTCACTGCTGGCCATCTCTCAGGTCTCTACAAAGGCAAAATACCCCAACTCAGGTGCCGTCAAGTGGACATACAACCGTGTTGGCCTCTGCTCGGGCACCTCAGGACTGAAAGAAGGGTGGTCGAGGGAGAACATGGTAGTAGCGAACTCAAGTTCAGAGAGCTGGTCTGGGCTCTCTGAAGTTGCCCTAGATGAATGGAAAGGAGTGATCGAAAGTGGTGCTGTCAAAGGTAGCCTAAGGGACCTCCTTCCCATCATCGTGATGTGGGGATTTATGAATATGAGATCTGAATGCAAACAAGATGAGAAGACAACCCCCTTTTTACATATTCAACACTCGAGTTGATGACCGTGAAAGATCGATCGTTAATCTAGTCAAATTTTATTTAGGTGACAAATCAAAATATCAGAGCGATTAAGCGAGCTATTGGGAATCCAATGCTCTCAAGAAACTGGCCCGAATCTTGCAACTAATGTTTCCCAGCTAGTATGGGTGCGGTCCATTTACCGGCTACTCGATCTTCCCAATCTGTTAAGGAAGTCCTGGACCGATTATCGGCTACCTGGTGAAATCCTCACTGGAGAACAATTAGCTACGAGACCAGCAGTCTGAAAGGAGTTCGGATGTGGCTCTAGCCTAGTGAGCGGGTTACTCTCTCACTACAGATAAATCAATCAATGAGGGGGTGACTCTCCCCAAAACAAGATTTTTGAGTGAAGTGTGTTTTAGGGTCAAGTTTGCATTAGCAGTCTCAATTTTATTTTGTTTTCATTTTTTAGGTATTTTCTTAAATAAAACGATGCCTAATGATTTTTTTCGATTTCCTTGGTTGTTTTGAGTCCAATAAAATAGGGGAGAGGAAGTCGAAAAAGCCGATGCGCGATCAAACATTATGATGCATGTAGAGATAAAAATGTGTACCTGTCTCCAGCACTCTACATGCAGGGTGATCTGTGCATAAAAGTAAAGACATAAATAAAACTACCTAGATGCAATGAGGAAATAAACCTTAGACGAGCAATTTCTATTAATCGTGAAGCACAAATATCTAACTCTCAGGAATAAAGTCCAGAGTCCGGTCTCTTATGCCAATCAGTGCCCACCACAATGGGTCCTGCCAGCATTGTATATGACCTCTCTCGGCACGTGGATTCTAATCCCAATAAGTTAACTTTTTAATTTACTTTTAGCTATGTCCAATTACGATCTATAGGAACAGATAAGTGATGAATACTCATTCATCACTCTTTATTCTTATATTTTAGCTACAAAAACCTTTGCAAATGCATGTATATATATTTGAAAATACCAATAATTACCAAAAGAATGCATGGTGTAAAAACTAATAATTAGCATGTTTTTGTGCTAAAATAAAAGAATAAAGAACAAAAAGAAAAAGAGAGAAATATTTAAAATAAATATTGAGCGACCTAATCCCAAGGGAGGGCTCAGCATGAGCCTGACCGCATAAAAGCCAAAGTAGAGGGAGATAGGGACTCATGTGTGTAAATATCCCTGTAAATACAATAAAAATATTTTCCTCTAAAAATAGAATAAAAGTGGCTTGTGTATATTTGTAGATATTTATAATTATAAAATCCAAATAAAAATTAAAAAAATCAAAATGAAAACAAAAACACTCTACCTTGTGCATATTCATCATGTATATATTCCCCTATCTTTATTTATTCCACCTTATAAATAAATAAATAAATTTCCATAAAATTTGTACATATTCTATCTTTTATGTTGTAAATAAATAAATAAAAATCATTAAAACAAAAACAAAATAAAAAGAACAAAATTAAAAATCAAAAATAACATTGTAAATATACCATGTATATAGATGTATATATCTATTTATTTTCACCCTTGTATATAAATAATAAAAATAAAATAAAAATACTTTTTATTCCTAATTTTCTGCTATAAATAAATAAAATGTTAAATGGGGATAAAAATGTATAAAAATAATTAATTAAAAATCAAAAATCAAAACCCTATATTGTATATATACCTATATATAGCTCTATCATGTAAATACCTTATTTTTATTTTGAAAAATCAATTAAAAATCACAAAAAAAAAAGAAAAAATAAAATAAATATTTTTCATGTTTTAAGTTTTTCTTAATTCGATCATTTACTATTTTAAAATAAATAATCAAATAATATTGAGTTGGCGGACTCTGATTGGTCCACGGGGGAATGTTGACCCCCCGGTCAACTCCCCCCTGTGGACCACTTCCCTTGCAGATCTGGTGCCCGACCCGATTTCTTCCTTTTCTTCCCACTCGATCCGACAGCCTAATACCCTAACCCCGGGCCCCGATTGATCCTTGTTTATTCCAGATCCTCGCCCGGGGTGGGTCTGAGGGATCCGAGTCGTGTGCATCTCGCCCGATCCATCTCTTCTCAGACCCCTGGACATATATAGCATCGCCTCCGACCGGCTTGTTCCTCATCTTTGGACATCCCACTCGCAGCCAAGGAGCTCCTCTGGTGTGCCTGAGTGACAGCTGTGCTCGCCGGAGTGGAAGCGAGGCTCGAGCACCTCGGGAGACCTCTGATCCGGTGGCTCCGCCGCCGTGCGCCGCCGCGAGCGCGCCCAACCTCGGGGAGACGAGAACCCCTTGCAGGCAATGACCCAGAAGCTCCCCAAGCTTCAGCCCAGTCGATAGCCTACACCAGGTAGTCTCTTTAGCCCTTAGTTTAGCGTAGATTAGACTTTTTAGGTTACTGTTTTTGTAGCACCGCCGCCTTCACCAGTTCAATCCGACCACCCATCAGCCCATCCGACACCGCCACCACCTTCACGAGCCTCCTACGCATCTTCTACACCTACCCATCGCCCATGGCTCGCCCCGGAGCAGGGACCTCGGCTCTCCACCTCCGCCGCTCGCCGGAGGGCCTCCATATCGACGCATCTTCCACTATTCGCGCACGCTGACGGGTCGAGGCAGTTTGCCCTCGACCCATCTTGCTTCCTATGCAGGTGACATCGTCCGGAGAGCCTCATCTGGAGGCCAACAGCTCAAGCACAGGAGCTTCAGGCCACCGCCGTCGCGGGGCCGTTCTGGTGGTGGTCCGACTCATCGGAGACCGTCATCAGCTGCGGAGCTTCACGGCGGAGCTCTTCCACATCCCAGGAGCAGCAGGGGAGGACCGTAGTGCGTGTATCGGGCCGGCAAAGCTTGCCGGCCAACTGTTCTTCCATCATCCTCCCCAGGCGTCCGATCGGCCTCGACGCTCCAGATCAGATCACGTCCGTCCATTCGCGGAGTAGCAGATACCGCTAGATCCTTGGAGGTTTGATCTCCACCGTTGATCCAGCGAGGTTTAGCCATGACGTTTTGCAGCCGTTTGATTACCTACGTGGCTACACCTCCCACGTCCGATCCGAGCCAGGCCCCCTTCGCAGACCCACATCACAGCACCGCCGTCTGATCTTCCACGTGGGAGCATCCCAGCCGCTCGATCTCATCAAGGGTTCCCTTCGTTGTGCGTTGCGCCATTTCCACCGTCAGATCTGCTACGTGGCGCACACCCGGCCCTCGAGATTTAATAAGGGGTAATTTGCTCTTAGGCCCCTCTAGCTTTCGTATTTATTTTCTAGTCCTGTAAATACGTAGTTTAGTTCCTTTATTTTTGTAAATCTTGCACTGAGGACCCTCCTGTTTATTTTATTTGCATTTATACCCCTGCCAGTTGTGGACACGTGCATCGACACGTGAATATTTGGTACATTTGCAGTCTTTACCCTGTGTTTTCGGCTTGTTACGATTTATATTTTTATAAATAGGAATGACAATTAGGTCCCCCCAGGCCTGAGTCACGTGTATCATGCGTGGCCCGGGGGACATTTTGCATTCCTTGCCCTATACTTTTCAGGCCTGTTATCCAAGGGGCCCAGGGTTTTGTTCTAATTGTAGTTAGGTCCCCGTGCACTATACCTAAGTTTTGATTTTTAATAAGATATCAAACTAACTCCAAATTCAATGAAAATTGGAGATGGCTCCTGCCATGTTGTAAAATTTTCTAGAATTTTTGAAGACATTTTTGGTTTTATTTACTATTTTTAAAAATTCAAAAACAAGCTTTTTCTTTACTGTTTGACTTGAAAATTAACAAAAAAATATTAAAATATCTCTAAAAATTACAAAAAAAAATTATTTAGTGTGTATTTTGCCTTGTTTGATTTTCTGACCAATTTTGGTCATTTTTCGTTATATAAAACTCACAAAAATTGAAAAACACTAAAAACTCTATAAAAATTCTAATAATTAATTTAAAAATCCAAAAACAATAAATCCAATAGCTGAATTTTCCTTAAATTTTCTTCTTTACAGGAAAATTACCTCCAGGCTTTTTAGGGATTTTTAGATATTTTATCTAAGTCCCCCAAGCTTGGCTGAACATTGTGCTTGTTTTCTTGCTTTGTTTTATTTTTAGAAAATTAAATAAAAATCAAAAAATACCAAAAATTACCCAAAAACAGTAAAAAACATAAAATACATAAAAACATTCTTATTTGAATTTTTGGTTGATTTTTGAGTGCTTTAATAATTGTTTGTATTTGGCTTATTCACTTATTTTTCTTATTTTCTTAATTAATTAAAAATCTAAAAAAATTATAAAAATTTAAAATCCACCAAAAACACTTGTTTTTTATTTTATTCCTTTTTTTAGACTACTTCGTAGGCTGCAAGGCCATTACATGCTCCTTGTGTTCGACCCTGGTCGCTATACCAGGTTAATCTAATAGCCAGGATCGCTATCGTGTTTGATTGATTTTTTATCTGATTTTGGTGGTCTGAACCTCATTTTCTTGATTGAGGCGAGATTCTCATCGATCCGGGTCGCAACGACCCGAGTGATATTTTGACCTGATCCGGATTAGTGGAATTTTGGCTCATCAGAATGGCGCCATTGCCGGGGAGCACGTCGTAGTAGTTTTTTTTTATTTTCATTTTCTTTTTGTTTTATTTTTCGCGGCTTTCTGCGGCTTTTTCTGAGTCCGTAGCTTTTCGCGGCTTTTTATTTTTCGCTTATTTTTGTTTTATTTTGTTTTATTTTCTTTTCTTTTCTTTTTGTTTTTGTTTGTTTTTTGCTTGTTTATTTTATTTACCCGTTTTGCACATATACCCCTGTTTAGCTTTTTTGCTATTATTTGATAATTATTCTTAGTTTGACACTTGTCTTCTTTCTTGCGAGAGCCCGAGGACCGAGGCGGCAGCTTTTGAGAAGCCGGTGCAACCGCGGGATTCGGAGGCGGCTCCCTTCTGCACGGAGCCGCAGGAGAACGTAAGAGAGAGGCTGAGTGGGCGAGGAATAGATTAGTTTTTATTTCTGCCATTCCATTTGATTATTTATAATAATACAGGGACGGACTGTGGACTTGGATTTTGTAGCGGGTATGTTTCGCCAAGCACCGGTGTGCTCGGGGGACCCTTAGGTTTTTCGCGGCTTTTTCGCGGTTTTTGGTTTTTCGCGGTTTTTGGTTTTTCGCTGCCTTTTACGGTTTTACGCGGTTTTCATCGAGCCCCTAGCCCTAGGACTTTCTGCTTGACTGTACCGTAATTGAGTAGGATCCAAACACCTAATAGACTACCTGCACCTATAGATCGTTAATCGGACCTACTAATAAAAGAATAATAAAAATAACTGACTCACTCCCTTCGAGCCTACGTGCCGTAGCCTGCCCTGCCAAGCGCTGCTCCTGAACCCGATGTGTCGGTGATGAGCGCAAAATCCGAGCGACTAAGGTAAAGGTACAAAAATGGTCGTTGTGACCTCGGTCACTCAGATGCACTCGATCAAGAAGAATGAACCACTAATAGAGATAAAATAGATAAAACACAAAATAGCGGTCCTGTTATTGGATTAACCTGGTATAGCGACCAGGGTCGAACTCAAGGAGCACGGATTGGCCTGTCGGCCTACGAAGTAGTAAAAAGGAATAAAATAAAAGAACATAATATTTTTAGTGGTTTTAATTTATTTTATATTTTTTTGGATTTTTTAATGTATTAAGAAAATAAGAAAAACAAGTAAACACACACTTCAACAAATTATTAAATGCACTAAAAATCAACCAAAAATTCTAACAAAAATTTGTTTATGTGTTTTATAATTTTTAGTGTTTTTGGTGAATTTTTGAGAATTTTCTGATGTTTATTTAATTTTCTAAAAATCGAAAAGTGGCTGAAATCAAAGGTACTGTCCAGGCGAGCTAAAAGAGCCTGGATAAAATATCCAAAGGCCCCAAATTAGCTTGGAGGTAATTTTCCTGTAAAGGGAATAAAACAAGGAAACTTTAGGCACCTATTTTATTATTTTTGGATTTTTGGTTTAATTATTAGATTTTTTATAAGTTTTTAGGTGTTTTTCAATTTTTAGTGGTTTTCAGTAATGAAAAATAGCCAAAATTGGCTAGAAAATCAAACACAACAAAATAGACTGTCACCTATTTTTTGTAATTTTTAGACACTATTTAATTTTTTTGTGGTTTTTAAAGTTAGACAGTGAAGAAAATAGAGGTTTTTGAATTTTTAAAAATAACAAATGAAAACAATAATGTCCTCAAAAATCCTCGAAAATTTTACACCATGGCAGGAGCCATGTGTCCAATTTTCGTTGGATTTGGAGGTAATTTGCTATTCTATTCAAAAATAAAGAAGGGCACTGTGCACAGGGACCAAAGTGCAAATACCCAAGAGTCTGGGGGGTCTGGTGCAATTAACCCAGCAAAACACGCGCCACGCACGTGCCTGGGGCACTCAGGGACCCAAATGCAATAAAAATAAGTCCCGAGGACTTATTAATAACAGGTACCAAAAGCCCAAGGGCTTATCTGCAAAATACCCACAAATATCACGCACATGCTCAAATAAACCACGCACAGGGGTATAAATGCAAATAGATAAAAACTTTCATTTAACTAATAACATCCAGAACAACAGGGGCATACAGTGCAATTAACCCAAAGAAACCACGTGACGAAGCACGTGTCAGACCATGTACAGGGGTATAATGGTAAATAAAGGCAAGCACCAGGGTCTCTATGCAAATATCCCAAAACTTAAACAACTACTCTACTTAATTACAAGACTAAAAGCGAAATAAAATACTAAAGAGGGCCTAAGGGTAAATTACCCTTTATTACGCGGGCTGTTGGATGCGCGCCACATGGAGGATCTGATGGTGGTGAACGATGGGCGCACCAGATCTCCCCTCCTCGGATCGAGCGGTGATGGTTGCTCCGGAGATGGACGGCCCTGATGGAGTCTGGAGCGGGAGGAGTGATCGAACGGAAGAGGAAGGTCCTCGAAGAACAGACGACCGGCGAGGTTCGCCGGCCTGGTGGTCTCGCTCCGAGGCTCCTCTGCTGCGCCTGAAGGTCGGAGAAGCTCCGCACTGGTGTCCTGCAGCTGGTGATAGGCTCCGATGATCCAGCCGAGCTCCGAGGAGCTCCGGCGAGGTCGGCGGAGCTGCGCCTCCTGGCCTGATGTCAAAAGGCCTCAGATGGCCTTCCTTTAACCTGCAAAGCTATCCAGGAGACTCGCGGGTCGAGGGCAAAGTGCCTCGACCCGGTTAGGCGAGGTGGCGGTGGCTGATGCGTCGAAATGGCGAGCTACGGCGAAGGGGGTAGACGGAGGAGCTCAGCTCCCAGCTCCTGTGCGAGCTGGGTTGGATGGAGGGGTGAAGAAGGTGCGTCGGAAGGAGGCGAAGGTGTCTGTGGGGTCCGATGATCAAATCTATCTACTGGATGGTCGGAATCGATGGAATGCGGCGGAGCGACGATTTGGGCGTAATCGGAAATTAAAGGAAAAGGCGGAGCGAAATGGATACCTGGGTGGACGAGGAGACTGGGGAGGAGCTAAGGAAACTCATGGTCGTTGCCTCGAGGAGCGTCTCCCTCCGAGGCTCGGTGCTCACGCGGGTGGCGGAGCAACGGCGGCTGTGCTCGCCGGATCAGTGGATACGCCTCCACTCCTCGCTTCGACGGCGCCGGACGCAAGCTGTCACTCTCGCGAGTGCGCTGGAGCTCACAGGAGGTGGATACGAATGACCAAAGATGGGGAAATGAGGTGGTGGAGCTCGCTTATGTATGGGTGCAGGTCCGGGAAAAATAGCTCGGGTCCGGCTCCATGGAGCACGGATCCCTAGGATCTATGTCGGGCGAGATTCCCGGGTACCTGGGGAGTGATTAGGAACCTGGGTTAGGCTAAATGGTGCTCGGGTCTGGCAGGGATAAATGGGAGAAATCGGGTTCTCGAACCAGACCCGCGGGTGGTGGTTCTGGGGGGGGGTAGTTGACTGGGCGGTCAACACTCCCCAGGGCCAATAGGAACATGCCACGTGGCTTAATCTAGGAGGTGAAAATTAAGGTAGCAAATGGCCGAATTTGCAAAAAGTTAAAACATGAAATATTTTTATTTTATTTTTTTCTATTTTTTAGTGATTTTTAATAATTTTTTTGAAATAAAAATAAGGTATGTACTATATAGGTATATGTACACTATTAGGGTTTTTAATTTTTGATTTTTAATTATTATTTTTATGCAATTTTATTCCTATTTTATATTTTATTTATTTTCATTATAAAATAAGGAATAAAAAGATATTTTTATTTTATTTTTATTATTTATATACATAGGTAAAATAAATACATATATACACTCATATACATGGTATATGTACAATCTATTTTTTTGTGTTTTTAATTTTTGCTATTTTTATTTGATTTTTGTTTTGATTGTTTTTATTTTATTTATTTACACTATATAATAAAGAATATATACAAAAACTATAAAGATTAATTTTATTTATTTATAGGGCTAAATAAATATGTAGGTGAGTCTATGTACAATGTGAAAGTGATATTTTTGTTCTTTTTTTATTTTCATATTTTTATCTTTTGTTTTTATATTTATAAATATAGACACAAATTTACAAGCCTATTTTTGGTGAGGAAAATACCTTTATTTTATTTACATAAATATGTACACACATGAGCCCCTATCTCCCTCTACTTTGGTTTTTATGCGGTCCGGCCCATGCTGAGCCCTCCCTTGAGTTAGGTTGCTCAATATTTATTCTAAATATTTCCCTCTTTTTCTTTTTAATCTTTATTCTTTTATTTTTGCACAAAAACATGCTAATTATAGGTTTTTACACAATGCATGCTTTTGGTAATTATTCCTATTTACACATATCTACATGTATTTGCAAAGGTTTTTGTAGCTAAAATATAAGAATAAAGAGTGATGAATGAGTATTCATCACCCCCCCCCCCCCTATACTTAACTTTGCTAGTCCCTTAGCAAACACTTATTTGAAAAAGAAGTGAAAAAGAAGAAAGAAAAAGAAAAAGAGGATGTACATGGATCAAGGCTGATTATTAAACTTGCCTTCATTAAATTGGGGTATGGAGCTCGATCACATCTTTGGATTATTAATGTGTCGGAACCTCATTTGGACTTAAGTCTAAAACTCAACAGCCTCTAAGTTCCACTAAACTATAATCAAGACTCCTCAATGCTCCAGATCAGAACAAGTCATCAATCACAAACCCTGAAGACCATGAATCTTTTCTTGTCCTGTGAATGTGAGGTCTAAGCTCTCCACCTCAGAAATGGAAACTTGACAACCCTCCCCAACAAGGTAACTCTATGACCTCAATCTGGCCACTCTTTCCTCGAGGAGCGGGGTATTCCCTTCTAAGTTCAAGTTCAACCGGCTCAAGAAGAGGAGGAAGAAGAGAATGGGTCAAGGCCAGTGTAGCCAAGTACCCTTGGGAGCTTGACCAGTGTAGCCAAGTCTCCCTGCTGCAAGCTACAACAGGTGGATCATGAACTCAAGCTTTGCTTATTGCACTCTATATACATACTCCGGTGGGATTATCATTTTCTATCAGACCCACCACTTTTTTGGAGTTATTTTCTTTTTCCACATTTTTTTTCAAGTGCATATGTACAACATATACATGTGCAGCATATATACAAGGAGTTTTTCCTCTTGAGCCAGTAGACTATCCCTCTTTTGAAGCTTTATTGCAACCCACAACTCCAGTCGTTAGACCTCATGGCAACCAGACCAAGTTGAGACGCACTTCCTTCACTAAAAGAAGAAGAGAGGTTTCGCCTATAAGTACTACCCTCATATGCTACCCCAAGTCAAGGAAGACTGCCTCCTCACCACCTCATCCGTAGAGAGCTCGGTGCATAGTGCTGGTGTCCAAGTAAAGCCATAATCTATATGAGTCATGTGTTGTTGTTAAGTGCTCTACTTAGGCTCATTGAGATGACATGTGATCATAGCCTAGTGGACTCAAAGAATTAAGTCACCATGGACCTGAAAAGCCTTAAACCTAAGCCCTATAAGGTTCCTCTTAAAAGTTAGGTGGATTAAGATCTTAATCAAGCTCCATTTCTCAATTTGATTCCAGGCTTAGTTTAAATGTCAACTATCATCCCGAAAAACTATATACATATGTACAAAAAGATGCTATTTACACAAATTTTACAATCATGCAAAATTTTTGAAAAATGTTTTGAAATCATGTATGGATGATGCATGAAGTGCAAGTTTTGCAAAGAGATAATTACACACATTTACACGAGATTTTTGCAAACTTTTGATTTTCAAAACATTTTGGAAAAATTTTGTACTATATACATAATTTTGATACAAAAATATTTACACAAGATTTACACAAAAGATTTTTGAAATCGTTTTTACAAAAATAGTTTGTACACTAACTATTTATGTGCAAATAAAAGAATGTTTATGTACATGAAAAAATTTTAATTTTTTGTGATTTTTAGCCATTTTATTTATTAACACACTCACACAAAGTACGAGTTATGGTTAAAGTATATATGAAATATATACACACACCCCTATACTTAGCTCGAACGATGTCCTCAGAGTCAAGAGCGATGAAGAAGACATAACTCGTTCTAGGTATAGGGAAGTGAAAAGGGAGGCTATATACAAAGAGGAATGAGAAAAGTGAAGAGGGTCTCGGGTCTTCCCCATATACTTAGGATCAAGTAATCCTAAGTATAGCAGGCTGTATACTAAGGGAAAACCGAGTGGAGAATGTACAGGGTCTACCCCCCCTATACTTAGGGTGAAATATCCCTAAGTATAGGCAGCAAAACAGGGGTAGGCAGAAACAAAAGAAATACCCAAAGGGTCTCACATCCCCCCTATACTTAGGGTAAAGTGCACCCTAAGTATAGCATAATCAAAAGATGAAGAAAGGGATGTGGGACTAAAGAATGTAGTGATATGGACATCTGGATCTATACAAGGCGGAAGATCAGTGAAACTCAGGCGTGAGATGCATTAGATGTGAGTCAAAGACCACATCTCACGCAAAATGAATAGGGGCAAGATCAGCGACCCGCGGCTCATGATCTAGAAATGGCTTGAGCCGATGGCCGTTCACTCGAAAGGTACTCTCAGAAGAAAACTCAGATATGTCGATGCTACCGTTGTCGTGTACCTTTCTGACCAAGTAGGGTCCCTTCTATTTGCTCTGTAGCTTCCCTGGAAATAGACGTAGCCTCGCATCAAACAGCCATACTCTCTGTCCAATCTCGAAATGCTTGTGGCTGATATGAGAATCATGCCACTCCTTCACTCTCTCCTTATAATGTAGGCTGTTTGAGAAAGTTGTATCTCTCAACTCCTCCAAGGCTGCTAACTCTGCCCTCCTCTGGTCTCCCATACCATCTGGGTCCATCAGAATATCTGTAACTGCCCAAAGTGACTTGTGCCTCAGCTCAACAGGTAAATGGCACGGCTTGCCATATATGAGGCGAAAGGGAGATGTGCCCAATGGTGTCTTGAAAGACGTCCTATATGCCCACAAGACTGAGTCCAAAAGCTGTGACCAATCCTTTCGATCAGGGCGGACGACTTTCTGCAATATAGTCTTGTCTCCCTATTCGACACCTCGGCTAGACCATTCGTCTGTGGATGGTAAGGTGTAGCAACACGATGGTCTATACCGAACTCGCTAGCAAGGGCCTTTACCTGGTCGTTGATGAAATGAGACCCCCCATCAGAAATCAGAACTCGTGGAACCCCGAACCGCGTGATGATGTGCTTCCTCAAAAATCTGCAAACTGTCCTCGCATCAGCGGCTCGGGCGGGGATAGCCTCAACCCAACGACTAACATAATCCACGGCCAACAGAATGTACTCAAATCCCTGACTCTTAGGGAATGGACCCATGAAATCGATGCCCCATGCGTCAAAAACCTCACAGAAGTGAATGGGCTGCATCAACATCATATCACGCTGTCCACAAGTGCCCATCCTCTGACAGTCAGTACACCTCTTCACGAACTCATCTGAGTCCTTGAAGAGGGTAGGCCACCACAGGCCGGATTGGAGCACTTTCTGTGCCGTTCTCCTCCCAGAATGATGTCCTCCTGCCTCAAGCTTGTGGCAGTAAGTGAGGACGCTATGGTATTCCTCCTGAGGAATACACCGACGCCAGACGCTATCCCCTCCTTCGTGGTAAAGGATGGGATCCTCCCAATGGTAGGACTTGGCCTTCGCAAGGAAGGTCTCAAGCCTCTGCCTGGGCCAATCTTGTGGGACTTTCCCAGCAACGAGAAAGTTCACAATATCGGCATACCACGGGAGTGAGGCGATAGCAAGGATCGCCTCATCTGGGAAGGTATCTCGAATGGGGTCAATCTGCTCAGACTCCTCAGGCTGCTCTAAACGGGAGAGATGATCCGCCACCACATTCTTGACTCCAGGCTTATCCTTGATCTCAATGTCGAACTCCTGTAGTAGAAGGATCCATCTAGTAAGTCTGGCCTTGGCATCCTTCTTTGCCATGAGGTACCTGATGGCGGTGTGATCTGTGTACAAAGTCACTCTAGATCCAATGATATACGATCGAAACTTATCTAGGACAAACACTACGGCTAGCATCTCCTTCTCTGTAACCGTGTAATTCCGCTGGGCGGAATCCAATGTACGGCTAGCGTAGTGAATGGCAAATGGAACTCCATCCCTCCTCTGTCCCAGCACTGCCCCTACGGCAAAATCGGAGGCGTCCGTCATGATCTCGAATGGGAGAGACCAATCAGGCAGCTGGAGGACAGGAGCCTCAATCACACACTGCTGGAGAGTCGCAAAGGACGAAAGACACTTGTCATCGACAAGGAACTCGGTGTCTTTCGTCAAGAGGTCAGTCAACGGCCGGGCAATCCTGCTGATGACCGTTAAAGTGACTAAGGTAAAGGTACAGAAATGGTCGTTGTGACCTCAATCACTCAGACTAGGTCGATCAAGAAAAATCGAACCACTAATGACAAATCAAGCAATCAAAATACGAGAAGCGGTCCTGCTATATGTTTAACCTGGTATAGCACCCAGGGTCGAACTCGAGGAGCACGGATTGGCCGAAGGCCTACGAAGTAGTAAAAACAACTAAAATAAAAGACAAAATCTTTTTAGTGGTTTTTAATTATTTTTATAATTTTTTGGATTTTTGGTATATAAAGAAAATAAGAAAAACAAAAATAATCACACTTTAACAAATTATTTAATGCATCAAAATTCAACCAAAAATCAAAAAAAAATATTTTTAGGTGTTTTATATTTTTTTATGATTTTGGTGAATTTTTGATAATTTTCTGATGTTTATTTTATTTTCTAAAAATCAAACAGTAGCAAAAATAAGAGGTACTGTCCAGCCGAGCCAAGAAACCCTAGATAAAATATCTAAGGGCCTCAAAATGGCCTGGAGGTAATTTTTATATAAAGTAGATGAAACAAGGAAAATTTAGGTACCAATTTTATTATTCTTGGGTTTTTGATGAATTTATTAGAATTTTTATGGGTTTTTAGTGTTTTTAAGTTTTTAAGGTTTTTCAGTGGTGAAAAATAGCCAAAATTGGCTAGAAAATCAAGGAACACCAACTAAACAGTAGCTAATTTTTAGGGAATTTTTGAGGGGGTTTTTATATTTTTTGTGATTTTTCGAATTAGTCAGTAACAAAAATGAAGGTTTTTGCATTTTTAAAAATATCAAACAAAACCAAAAATGTCCTCAAAAAACCTTGAAAATCCTACACCATAACAGGAGCCATGTGTCAAATTCTCATTGGATTTGGAGGTGTTTTGATATTTTATTCAAAAATAACAAAAGGGTACTGTGCACAGGGACTGAAATGCAAATACCCAAAGTTCTGGGGGTCCCAGTGCAAAATACCCAGCAAAACACGCGCCACGCGCGTGCCTGGGGCACTCAGGGACCTATATGTAAGGAAAATAAGTCCCGAGGACTTATTGGTAACACGTACCAAAAGTCCAGGGGGCTCAGTTGCAAATAACCCAAAATAAAACGCGCATGCGAGAATAAAGCATTCACAGGGGTATATATGCAATTAACTAAAAAGTTTCATTCATTCATAAACATCCAGAACTACAAGGGCATCTACTGCAAATAACCCAAAACAACACGTGACGAAGCACGTGGCTCACAACAGGCAGGGGTATATATGCAATTACACTAAAGCTCAGGGTCCTCTATGCAATTAAACCTAAAACTAAACAACGTATTTAAATATTTACAGGACTCAAACGAAATAAAACAAAGATAAGGGCCTAAGGGTAAATTACCCTTTATTAAGCGGGGGCTCTGGATGCCCTCCACGTGGCTGATCGGAAGGCTGGGACTGGTGGGCGCTCCGGATCGTCCCTTCTCTTGATCGAACGCTGCAGGATGCTCCAGGGATGGACGGCCAAGATCTGAACTGGAGCGAGACGCGGGCGATCGACGGCGGCTGGAGGTCCTGGATGAACAGGCGGCCGGCGAAGTTCTCTGGCCTCGTGAAAGCGTCTCCGGCCTCCTCTGCTGCTCCTGAATATCGGAGGAGCTCCGGCGTGAAGGTGCGCAGCAGCTGATGGTCTCCGATGCCCCAACCGAGCTCGGGGGAGCTCTGACGAGGGTGGCGGAGCTGAAGCTTCTGGTCTGAATGTCGAGAGGCCTCAGATGGCCTCCTCTGGACCTGCAAAACCACTCAGGAGATTCACGGGTCGAGGGCAAAGTGCCTCGACCCAGTTAGGCGTAGTGGGGATGGTCGGTGCATCGGGACGGAGGGCTCCGGCGAAGGGGAAGGACGGTGGAGCCTGGTTCCCAGCTCCTGTGCGAGCTGGGTTGTATGAGCAGGTGGAGAACGTGCGTCGGGAGAAGGCGAAGATGTGGGTCGGGTCCGATGGTCGAACGGTGGTCGGAACCGGGGTGAATCGAAGATATACGACGGCGAGGCGATTTGGGGGAAAATGGAAATCAGATGAAATGGCGAAGCTAAGAGGGTACCTGGGTGAAGGAATAGACTGTGGCGGAGCTAGGGAAGCTCCCGGTCGTCGCCTCAAGGGATGTCTCTGCCCGAGGCTCGAAGCTCGCTCAGGTGGCGGAGCTACGGCGGTGACTCCGCCGGATCAGTGGATTCGCCGGCTTTCCTCGCTGCAACAGGTTGGGGATGCGAGCTGTCACCTCGCTCTCTCTCTGGAGCTCACTGGAAGGCTACGCAAATGGCCAAAGATAGCGTGGGAAGGTGGCTGAGCTCCAGCTTTATATGGCTAGGGGTCCGAGAAGAGCGGGTCCGGGCAGGCTCAGGAGCGCGCGGATCCCGAGGGAGCGGCTCCGGCGAGGATGCCGGATGCAAGGAGGATGATTCGGACCTGGGGTTTGGTATAATGGCGGTCGGGTCAACCGGATAAAAATAGGAGAAGACGGGTCGGGTAGGACGGACCCGGCTCTGGTGGTCCTGGGGGGGAGTTGACCGGGGGTCAACAATCCCCCGTGGACCAATCAGAGCCCGCCAAGCTTTGAGTTTTTATTTAATTATTTTGGGCCAGAAAATGACCGAATTTTCAAAAACTTAAAACATGAAATATTTTTATTTTATTTTTTTCTATTTTTTTGTGGTTTTTAATTAATTTTTGGAAATAAAAATAAGGTATTTACATTATATAGCTATATATAGGTATATATACAATATGTAGGCTTTTGATTTTTGATTTTTAATTATTATTTTTGTACAATTTTATTCCTATTTTATATTTTACTTATTTATAGTATAAAATAAGGAATAAAAGGATGTTTTTATTTTATTTTTATTATTTATTTACATAGGTAAATAAATAGTTATGTACAACTATATACAAGGTATGTGTATAATGTATTTTTGTATTTTTCATTTTATTCTTTTTATTCGATTTTTGTTTTGCTTCTTTTTATTTTATTTATTTACAATATATAGCATAGAATATTTACAAAAAGTTTAGAAAATAACTTTATTTATTTACAAGGTTAAATAAATATATATAGGTATGGTTTATGTACATGGTGAAAGGGTATTTTTAATCTTTTTGATTTTTAATTTTTCTTTCGTTTTTATATTACTAAATATATATATACAAGTATTTACAAGCATATTTTTGGTGAGGAAAACATAGTTTTATATATTTACACAAATATTTACACATGAGCCCCTATCTCCCTCTACTTTAGCTTTTATGCGGTCAGGCCCATGCTGAGCCCTCCCTTGGGTTAGGTTGCTCAATATTTATTCTAAATATTTCCCTCTTTTTCTTTTTAATCTTTATTCTTTTATTTTTGCACAAAAACATGCTAATTATAGATTTTTACACAATGCATGCTTTTGGTAATTATTCCTATTTACACATATCTACATGCATTTGCAAAGGTTTTTGTAGCTAAAATATAAGAATAAAGAGTGATGAATGGGTATTCATCACCCCCCTATACTTAACTTTGCTAGTCCCTTAGCAAACACTTATTTGAAAAAGAAGTGAAAAAGAAATAAAGAAAAAGAAAAAGAGGATGTACATGGATCAAGGTTGATTATTAAACTTGCCTTCATTAAATTGGGGTATGGAGCTCGATCAGATCTTTGGATTATTAATGTGTCGGAACCTTATTTAGACTTAAGCTTAAAACTCAACAGCCTCTAAGTTCTACTAATCTATAACCAAGACTCCTCAATGCTCCAGATCAGAACAAGTCATCAATCACAAACCCTGAAGACCATGAATCTTTTCTTGTCCTGTGAATGTGAAGTCTAAGCTCTCCACCTCAGAAATGGCAACTTGACAACCCTCCCTAACAAGGTAACTCTATGACCTCAATCTAGCCACTCTTTCCTCGAGAAGCGGGGTATTCCCTTCTAAGTTCAAGTTCAACCGGCTCAAGAAGAGGGGGAAGAAGAGAATGGGTCAAGGCCAGTGTAGCCAAGTACCCTTGGGAGCTTGACCAGTGTAGCCAAGTCTCCCTGCTGCAAGCTACAATAGGTGGATCATGAAACCAAGCTTTGCTTATTGCACTCTATATACATACTCCGGTGGGATTATCATTTTCTATCAGACCCACCACTTTTTTGGAGTTCTTTTCTTTTTGCACTTTTTTTTCTTTTTTTTTCAAGTGCATCTGTACAACATATACATGTGCAGCATATATACAAGGAGTTTTTCCTCTTGAGCCAGTAGACTATCCCTCTTTTGAAGCTTTATTGCAACCCACAACTCCCGTCGTTAGACCTCATGGCAACCAGACCAAGTTGAGACGCACTTCCTTCACTATAAGAAGAAGAGAGGTTCCGCCTAGAAGTACTACCCTCATATGCTACCCCAAGTCAAGGAAGACTGCCTCCTCACCACCTCATCCGTAGAGAGCTCAGTGCATAGTGCTGGTGTCCAAGTAAAGCCATAATCTATATGAGTCATGTGTTGTTGTTAAGTGCTCTACTTAGGCTCATTGAGATGACATGTGATCATAGCCTAGTGGACTCAAATAATTAAGTCACCATGGACCTGAAAAGCCTTAAACCTAAGTCCTATAAGGTTCCTCTTAGAAATTAGGTGGATTAAGATCTTAATCAAGCTCCATTTCTCAATTTGATTCCAGGCTAGTTTAAATGTCAACTATCATCCAGAAAAACTATATACATATGTACAAAAAGATGCTTATTTACACAAATTTTACAATCATGCAAAATTTTTGAAAAATGTTTTGAAATCATGTATGAATGATGCATGAAGTGCAAGTTTTGCAAAAAGATATTTACACACATTTACACAAGATTTTTGCAGACTTTTGATTTTCAAAACATTTTGGAAAAATTTTGTACTATATACATAATTTTGATACAAAAATATTTACACAAGCTTTACACAAAAGATTTTTGAAATCATTTTTACAAAAATAATTTGTACACTAGCTATGTATGTGCAAATAAAAGAAGATTATGTACATGAAAATTTTTTAATTTTTGTGGTTTTTAGCCATTTTATTTATTAACACACTCACACAAAGTACGAGTTATGGCTAAAGTATATATGAAATATATACACACCCCCCTATACTTAGCTCGAACGATGTCCTCAGAGTCAAGAGCGATGGAGAAGACATAACTCGTGCTAGGTATAGGAAAGTGAAAAGGAAAGCTATACAAAAAGGAAATGAAAAGTCAACAGGGACCCAGGTCTCCCCCCTATACTTAGGATCAAGTAATCCTAAGTATAGCAGGCTGTATACTAAGGGAAAACCTGAGTGCAGAATGTACAGGGTCTACCCCCCCTATACTTAGGGTGAAATATCCCTAAGTATATGCAGCACAAACAGGGGTAGACAGAAACAAAAGAAATACCCGAAAGGCCTCACATCCCCCCTATACTTAGGGTAAAGTGCACCCTAAGTATAGCATAATCATAAGATGAAGGAAGGGATGTGGGACTAAAGAATATGGTGATATGGACATCTGGATCTATACAAAGCGGAAGATCAGTGAAACTCAGGCGTGAGATGCATTAGATGTGAGTCAAAGACCATATCTCACGCAAAATGAATAGGGGCAAGATCAACGACCCGTGGCTCATGATCTAGAAATGGCTTGAGCCGCTGGCCGTTCACTCGAAAGGTACTCTCAGAAGACAACTCAGATATGTCAATGCTACCATTGTCGTGTACCTTTCTGACTAGATAAGGTCCCTTCCATTTGCTCTGAAGCTTCCCTGGAAATAATCGTAGCCTCGCATCAAACAGCCATACTCTCTGTCCAATCTCAAAATGCTTGTGGCTGATATGAGAATCATGCCACTCCTTGACTTTCTCCTTATAATGTAGGCTGCTTGAGAAAGCTGCATCTCTAAGCTCCTCCAGGGCAGCTAGCTCTGCCCTCCTCTGATCTCCCATACCATCTGGATCCATCAAAATATCTGTAACTGCCCAAAGTGACTTGTGCCTCAGCTCAACAGGTAAATGGCATGGCTTGCCATATACGAGGCGAAAGGGAGATGTGCCCAAAGGTGTCTTGAAAGACGTCCTATATGCCCACAAGACCGAGTCCAAAAGCTGTGACCAATCCTTTCGGTCAGGGCGGACGACTTTCTGCAGAATAGTCTTGATCTCCCTATTCGACACTTCGGCTAGACCATTCGTCTGTGGATGGTAAGGTGTAGCAACACGATGATCTATGCCGAACTCACTAGCAAGTGCCTTCACCTGGTCGTTGATGAAGTGAGATCCCCCATCAGAAATCAGAACTCGTGGAACCCCGAACCGCGTGATGATATGCTTCCTCAAAAATCTGCAAACTGTCCTCGCATCAGCGGCTCGGGCGGGGATAGCCTCTACCCAACGACTCACATAATCAACGGCCAACAGAATGTACTCAAATCCCTGACTCTTAGGGAATGGACCCATGAAATCGATGCCCCATGCGTCAAAAACCTCACAGAAGTGAATGGGCTGCATCGGCATCATATCACGCTGTCCACAAGTGCCCATCCTCTGACAGTCAGTACACCTCTTCACGAACTCATCAGAGTCCTTGAAGAGGGTAGGCCACCACAAGCCGGATTGGAGCACTTTCTGTGCCGTTCTCCTCCCAGAATGATGTCCTCCTGCCTCAAGCTTGTGGCAGTAAGTGAGGACGCTATGGTGTTCCTCCTGAGGAATACACCGACGCCAGACGCTATCCCCTCCTTCGTGGTAAAGGATGGGATCCTCCCAATGGTAGGACTTGGCCTTCGCGAGGAAGATCTCAAGCCTCTGCCTGGGCCAATCTTGTAGGACTTTCCCAGCAACGAGAAAGTTCACAATATCGGCGTACCATGGGAGTGAGGCGATAGCAAGGATCGCCTCATCTGGGAAGGTATCTCTAACAGGGTCAATCTGCTCAGAATCCTCAGGCTGCTCTAGTCGGGAGAGATGATCCGCCACCACATTCTTGACTCCAGGCTTATCCTTAATCTCAATATCGAACTCCTGGAGTAGAAGGATCCATCTAGTCAGTCTGGCCTTGGCATCCTTCTTTGCCATGAGGTACCTGATGGCGGTGTGATCTGTAAACAAAGTCACTCTAGATCCGATGATATATGATCTGAACTTATCCAGGGCAAACACTACGGCTAGCATCTCCTTCTCTGTGACCGTGTAATTCCACTGGGCGGAATCCAATGTGCGGCTAGCGTAGTGTATGGCAAATGGAACTCCATCCCTCCTCTGTCCCAGCACTGCCCCTACGGCAAAATCGGAGGCATCCGTCATGATCTCGAATGGGAGAGACCAATCAGGCGGCTGGAGGACAGGAGCCTCAATGACACACTGCTGGAGAGTCGCGAACGACGAAAGACACTTGTCATCGATAAGGAACTCGGTGTCTTTCGTCAAAAGGTCAGTCAATGGCCGGGCAATCCTGCTGAAATCCTGAATAAATCTCCTATAAAATCCAACATGCCCCAGGAATGACCGTAGCTGCCTCAGATTGGACGGCGGTGCGAGTTTCCTAATGACATCAACCTTGGCCGGATCAACCTCCATGCCCCTGTTGGAGATGATGTGGCCAAGCACCGTCCCTTGAGTCACCATGAAGTGACTCTTCTCCCAAGATAACACCAAATGATACTCAATACATCGCTGGAGTACTCGGTCTAGGCAGTCAAGACAAGAGTCGAATCCGTCGCCGTAGACCGAGAAATCGTCCATGAAGACCTCCAAACACTCCCCTACCATGTCCGAGAAGATCGACAGCATGCATCTCTGAAAAGTCACAGGGGCATTGCATAGCCCAAATGGCATGCGTCGAAAAGCGTATGTGCCAAAGGGACAGGTAAAGGTGGTCTTCTCCTGATCCTCAGGAGCGATGGCCACTTGGTTGTAGCCCGAGTACCCATCCAGGAAGCAGTAATGGCTCTTCCCTGCCAGTCTTTCAATGATCTGGTCAATAAAAGGCAGGGGGAAATGGTCCTTCTTGGTGGCCTGGTTGAGTCTCCTGTAGTCAACGCAGACCCTCCAAGAGGTGGGTACTCGTGTAGCGATCTCCTCTCCCGACTCACTGATCACAGTCGTGATGCCCATCTTCTTGGGCACCACATGCAAGGGGCTGACCCACTTGGAGTCGGAAATGGGATAAATAAAACCTGCACCCCACCATTTTGATATTTCCTTCATCACAACCTCTCTCAGGTTGGGGTTCAGTCGACGTTGGAACTCACGCGACGGCTTCGCCCCTTCCTCGAGATAGATATGGTGGGCGCACACTGATGGACTAATCCTGTGGAGATCTGCTACGCTCCATCTGATCGCCTTGCGGTTCTTTTCAAGAACCCCCATCAAACGGGATTCCTGCTCTCCAGTCAACTCGGCGGAGATGATGACTGGGTACATCTCTGGCTCGCCCGCAAGGAATCGATACTTCAGCGAAGTAGGGAGCGGCTTCAGCTCTGGAATGCTGGGTGCTGGCAAATCTGGATGCGGAAGAAACTGAGTGAAAGCTGCTAAGTCTGCCAAATCTGCCTGGGAAAGTGAAAGCGTACTCTCGCAAACTGGATCGGGAGAAGGCTGCTCAACTGCACTGTCTCTGCTCGGCTCTGCTCCTGCCTCCTCCTCAACTGTAGGCTCAAATGGACTCAGGTCTGGCATCTGATCCTCACAATCTGCCCAATCAGACTCTGAATCCGAGGGATCTGCATCAAACGCGGTGGCATCAGTACCACCGTAAAGCAAGGTGGCCTCAGCACCACCGTCACTAAACATCGTGCTGCGATCAAGGACCGGCTCTGCTGCCTCTATGGTATCCTGAACCAGGGCTGTGCTCTCCAGACTCTCCTCTGCTATCATCTCGGCATCAGCTGTATCTGAATATGAGAGGATGGTCTGTGCTGCCGGATCTGCCCAAGCTGCCTCATCGTCTGTGATCATAAAATCACAATCCTGGTGGATGTCTGGCTCTGCATCTGTCAGCTGCTCTGAATCTGTACTCGCATCTGAGCGGGCTCTCTCTCTAGCTCTGTAGTCCTCGACCGTCTCTATTTGTATACTCTCGCCCTCGACGTGAAAGTACACCTTCCCGCTATCATGATCAGTCACTGCCTTGGTTGTAGCCAAGAACGGGCGACCAAGGATGATGGGGGTATCGGCCACTGACTCAGGGATCTCCATGTCCAACACTACGAAGTCCATGGGGAATTTCAGGCCCTGAATCGTGACGATAACGTCTCGTAATAATCCCTTCGGCCTCTTGACAGATCGATCAGCGAACTGAAGGACTGTCCTGCTCTGTCGAAGAGTGCCCATCTCGAAGCGATCGAGAAGGGCTGCCGGAAGAAGGTTGATCGACGATCCTCTATCTAGAACTCTGCTCACTAATCTGGCATCTGACATACAGGGCCCCTGAATCTGGCCTCTTGGCTGGCAGACGGTTCTGGATCTCAAAACACGTGGCTTTCGTCAGCACATGTATCTCTGAAGTGTGGTTCCTCCTCCTCCTCCTGACTGTGGTCCTGTCTCTCAAAGAACGCTGGAGAAGGGGGATGTGCTGCAAAGCCTCCTGGAGGGTCAGCTGGATGTGGAATCGGTTGATCATGCTCTGGTTGAACTCCTCAAGCTCTCTCTTTTTTGGATTTTCTTTTTTCTTCCCCTTCCCCATCTGAAGGGCTCTAGGGAAGGGGATCACAGGGTCCTTCTCAGATGAAGGACTAGGAAAAGGCCTAGACGGTTCGATGACCGGATCCACACATACATCATGCACCACAGTGGGACCAGAAGAAACTAAACCTTTTCCTTTATTCAAACCACGGTTCTGAGATACATCAAAGCGGGGAAAGACAACATCTCTCTCAATACAAACACCGGTGGCCTCAGTACCACCATGGGCTGGCTCTGCTGCTACTGCTGGTAGACATCTCGCGGCATCAGTACCGCAGGCTGGCTCGGCTGAACTGGTGGCTTCAGTACCACCTCCTTGATCTGGTGAAGCGGCGGCCTCAGTACCGCCGGTGGAATCGGCATCCTTGGTGGCCTCAGTGCCACCGTCATCATCTGGAGCGGCCTCAGTACCGCTCTCCTCCTCCTCGTGTGGCGCCTCTGAAGTGTCCTCGTGGTGAAGCTCAGATGAGGCGCCGCCGCCTGCTGGGGTCCTACCGCTCCTAAGTGTGACAAAATCAGCATCAAATAGATCCGAAGATGTATCATCAAATGGGTCACTAGGAGTGGCAAACTCAGTGTGTACTACCTGCTCAGATTTCCTCTTGAGGTTATTCGGATTCGGCTCGATCTGGGCTGGAATGGCGGCTTTCCCTCTCACCAAGTCCCGCATCTCCTGGTGGAACTCGTCCATCTCCCGTCTGAATGTGGCCTGCTGGTCCATGAGGAGGCGGGTGATGTCATCCAAAGCGGGGCTCTCGTGGGAGCCCGACGGGTAGCCTCTCTGGGGTTGAGGCTGCTGGAACTGCTGCTGATGGTAAGAGGGGTACGAGGAAGGGTGCTGCTGCTGAACTGGGTGAGCCTGATGCTCACGTCTCCACGACTGTCCCTGCTGCTGATAGGGACGAGGACCGAAGGATGATGGCTGGTGCTGCTGATATGCTGGGGGCTGCTGCTGCGGCTGGTGATCTCTCTGCTGGGAGTACTGCCCTCCCTGTCCTGACGGTTGCTGCTGGGGCTAGGCACCACCACTCCCCCACCTGAATCCGGGATGGTCTCGTCAGATCCCAGGCTGGGGGCGGTCATACCAAATCCCGTTGACATCCATCAACGACTCGGCATCGTAGGGGGATGGCGGGAGTACTGCCAGAGGCTGGTCCGGCTGGTAAACCACCATCTGCATCTCTGGAGATGGTGGGGACTGGTAGGTGGGCTGCGGCTGCTGGTACGGCTCCGCCTGTACAAGGTGAACCTGTCTAGGCTGCACAGGGGTGCTGGAGCGCTGGGACGAGCTGCTGCTGCTGCCGGAGTCGCCTCGCGACTGAAGACGGGGCTGAGGAGCCGCTTGTGCCTCCTGGAGACACATGAGTTGTGTCTTCATGTCACTCAGAACCTGTGCCATCTGTTCCATCTGAGTGATGCTCTGGCACTGCTTCTTCTCAATCAGCTCCATGCGGTCCAACTTCTCGCTGATAATGCCCATGTCCGCAGCTGTCGACTCTGCCTGTGCTGCTGCGACTGCGGACGAACTGGATGGACCTGCATCTACCCGTGCTATCCGCTGGTACTGCACGGGTCCTGGCTGCTGTGGCTGGGTCTTCTGAGTATACAACCTGGTCTGGGACATCACCATGTAGTTCTCGGCCATCTCCTCGTAGATGGCCCAGACCTGGTCGTGGTCCTTGGCGAAGTAGGACCCGCCGCAAGAAGCGTTCACCAGACCCTGAAGCTCTGGCGTCAACCCGCTGAAAAAGCTCTGAACTAGGTTCGGCTTGGAGATGTCGTGGTGCGGGCATCGGTCTAAGAGCTCTCGAAACCTCTCCCATGCCTCGTGAAACTGCTCGTTGGGGAACATGGAGAAGTTGCTGATCAGGGCCCTCGCTGCATTCGTCCGCCCGAGTGGATAGTACTTGTTCAAGCACTCGGTGCGGAGCTGCTCCCATGTGTAGACAAACCTTCCAAGATGCTTCATCCAGGTGGCTGCTCTATCTGCCAGTGAAAACGGGAAGGCTATCATCCGGATCGTGTCCTGGTCCACATGGCGATCGTGGACAGTGCTGCAGATCATAAGAAACTCCTGGAGGTGGAGGTGGGGCTCCTCAGTGGCAAGTCCGTGGAAACGGGGCAGTAACTGCAAAGTGTTCGGGGGGAACTTGAAGTCCCCCACGATCGCCGGCACTACTACCCAATGATGCATGAGTGTCGATCCGGGGTTGTGCAACTCCCGCATCGGTCGTGGTGGTCCTCCTGCCGCAGCGCCTCCCGCTGCGGCGGCTGCGGCTGCTGCTGCGGCTGCGGCTGCTGCGGCTCGTGCCTCTACATCAGGTATCTCCTCAGGCTCGCTCTACTGGTCTCGCTCTGCTCTGAGCCTCTCCAACTCTCACCTCATCTCTATCATGAATGCCCCCTGACTGGACTGTCTCAAGTGATGCGATCAGGGTGGAGTTGATCGCTCCCTGGTCTAGTACAAAATGCTCGGGCTGACGGGAGTGATCATCTGAACTGCCGGCTCCGGCCATGATGTCTGCAAAATCAAACGAGCCCAACTCAGGTGCTGTCAAATCAATCAGTCTCTCCTCGGGCTCGTGTCTCTCAGGTAGAACAGAAAGGGGGTCGAGGGGGAACAGGGTGGAGTCGTACTCGGGCTCGGAGAGCGGGTCTGAGCTCTCGCGAGCCAACCTAGATGATGAGGTGGACGTGCCCGAAAGCGGTGCAGCCAGAGGCTGCCTAAGAGACCGTCTACCCATCATCTTGATCTGGCGAGTAGTGCGGATGAGATCTGGAGAAACTATGATCACAAACAAACCACCGGTTTACCAACGCAACGCGAGCTGAAGACCGTGAAAGTTCGGTCAAATTATCTTGTCAATTTTATTTGGTGAACACACAAAATATCAGAGTGCTTACGTGACCTGTTAGGATATCCGATGCTAACCCAACCGATTGGCCCGCACGGAAAAGTCGGTAATCAGTCGGGACTAGCACCGGGGGGCTCTACCTAGGGTGCGGGTCACTCTCTCGCGCATCCAAACCATACAATGAGGGGGTTGCTCTCCCTAATACAAAAATTTTAGGGTGAGCGTATTTTAAGATCAATAGTATTAGCCAGTCCCAATTTTATGGTTTTCTTTTTAATCTTTTTCAAATCAAACAAAAGGCCTAACGAATTTTTCGGTTCTCCTGGTTATTAAGTCCAAAACAGGGGGGAGAAGAAGAAAAAGCCGATGCACGATAAATCAATGATGCATGCCTTGCCTCCAGCACTCTACATGCAATATGATCCGCGCATAAATGTAAAGACAGAAAGAAAACTACCTATATGATGCAACGGGAAAGCCGAGTCCTAAACGAGCAATTTCTAGCGAAGAACCGTCTAACCGGTCACCGACCTCCAAGCCAAAGAGTTCGGTCTTGGCCCGTCCCTCCTCTGTCCGACAAATCGGGGGTAGGAGAAAGCGCTTTACAGGACGGGCTACGGCACGTAGGCTACGAAGGCAAATGAGTCGGTTATTTTTATTAATGATTTTTAAGTAGGTCCAATTAACGATCTATGGGAACAGATAAGCAGTTAGGTGTGTGGATCCTACTAATTACGTCACAGTCACCAGAAATTCCTAAGTCTAGGGGCTCGAGCAAAAACCGCGTAAACACCGGAAAAGGCAGAAATAAAAGGAAAAGAAAGCCGCGTAAAAACCGCGAAAAACCGCGCAAGTCCTAAGGGTCCCCCGAGCACACCGGTGCTCGGCGAAACAGACCCGCTACAGTAGAGTCCAAGTGTCCAAGAGTGTCCTGAATTATTACAATAATAATGAATAAAAATAAAAATCTACTCTAATCCTCACCCACTCAACTCTCTCTCACTCTCTCATGCGGCTCCGCGAAGAAAAGAGCCGCCTCCGAATCCCGCGGTTGCTTCGGCTTCTCGAGAGTAGCCGCCTCGGTCCTCGGGCCCTCGCAAGAGAAAACAGAGTGGTCAGAACCAATAATCAAATAATAATAAAGGAAAAAGAAATGAAAATGAAAATAAAAGGGTATATATGCAAAAATGTAAAATAAAATAAACACACAAAATAAAAATAAAATCAAAAATAACAGAAAAAAAAATAAAAAAAAACACAACAAAAACAAAAATAAAATATGAACACAAACCGCGAAAAGCCGCGAGCTCTGAAAGAGCCGCGAAAATAAAAACGAAAAGAAAATCAACTACTAAGCCGTGCTCCCCGGCAACGGCGCCATTCTGATGACCGTCAAAGTGACTATGGTAAAGGTACAGAAATGGTCGTTGTGACCTCAATCACTCAGACTAGGTCGATCAAGAAAAATCGAACCACTAATGATAAATCAAGCGATCAAAATACGAGAAGCGGTCCTGCTATATGTTTAACCTGGTATAGCACCCAGGGTCGAACTCGAGGAGCACGGATTGGCCGAAGGCCTACGAAATAGTAAAAACAACTAAAATAAAAGACAAAATCTTTTTAGTGGTTTTTAATTATTTTTATAATTTTTTGGATTTTTGGTATATAAAGAAAATAAGAAAAACAAAAATAATCACACTTTAACAAATTATTTAATGCATCAAAATTCAACCAAAAATAAAAATAAAAATATTTTTATGTGTTTTATATTTTTTATGTTTTTGGTGAATTTTTGATAATTTTCTGATGTTTATTTTATTTTCTACAAATCAAACAGTAGCAAAAATAAGAGGTACTGTCCAGCCGAGCCAAGAAACCCTAGATAAAATATCTAAGGGCCTCAAAATGGCCTGGAGGTAATTTTCCTATAAAGTAGATGAAACAAGGAAAATTTAGGTACCAATTTTATTATTCTTGGGTTTTTGATGAATTTATTAGAATTTTTATGGGTTTTTTAGTGTTTTTAAGTTTTTAAGGTTTTTCAGTGGTGAAAAATAGCCAAACTTGGCTAGAAAATCAAGGAACACCAACTAAACAGTAGCTAATTTTTAGGGAATTTTTGAGGGGGTTTTTATATTTTTTTGTGATTTTTCGAATTAGTCAGTAACAAAAATGAAGGTTTTTGAATTTTTAAAAATATCAAACAAAACCAAAAATGTCCTCAAAAATCCTTGAAAATCCTACACCATGACAGGAGCCATGTGTCAAATTCTCATTGGATTTGGAGGTGATTTGATATTTTATTCAAAAATAACAAAAGGGTATTGTGCACAGGGACTGAAATGCAAATACCCAAAGTTCTGGGGGTCCCGGTGTAAAATACCCAGCAAAACACGTGCCACACGCGTGCCTGGGGCACTCAGGGACCTATATGTAAGGAAAATAAGTCCTGAGGACTTATTGGTAACACGTACCAAAAGTCCAGGGGGCTCAGTTGCAAATAACCCAAAATAAAACGCACATGCGAGAATAAAGCATTCACAGGGGTATATATGCAATTAACTAAAAAGTTTCATTCATTCATAAACATCCAGAACTACAAGGGCATCTACTACAAATAACCCAAAACAACACGTGACGAAGCACGTGGCTCACAACAGGCAGGGGTATATATGCAATTATACTAAAGCTCAGGGTCCTCTATGCAATTAAACCTAAAACTAAACAACGTATTTAAATATTTACAGGACTCAAACGAAATAAAACAAAGATAAGGGCCTAAGGGTAAATTACCCTTTCTTAAGCGGGGGCTCTGGATGCGCTCCACGTGGCTGATCGGAAGGCTGGGACTGGTGGGCGCTCCGGATCGTCCCTTCTCTTGATCGAACGCTGCAGGATGCTCCAGGGATGGACGGCCAAGATCTGAACTGGAGCGAGACGGGGGCGATCGACGGCGGCTGGAGGTCCTGGATGAACAGGCGGCCGGCGAAGTTCTCCGGCCTCGTGAAAGCGTCTCCGGCCTCCTCTGCTGCTCTTGAATATCGGAGGAGCTCCGGCGTGAAGGTGCGCAGCAGCTGATGGTCTCCGATGCCCCAACCGAGCTCGGGGGAGCTCTGACGAGGGTGGCGGAGCTGAAGCTCCTGGTCTGAATGTCGAGAGGCCTCAGATGGCCTCCTCTGGACCTGCAAAACCACTCAGGAGATTCACGGGTCGAGGGCAAAGTGCCTCGACCCAGTTAGGCGTAGTGGGGATGGCCGGTGCGTCGGGACGGCGGGCTCCGGCGAAGGGGAAGGACGGTGGAGCCCGGTTCCCAGCTCTTGTGCGAGCTGGGTTGTATGAGCGGGTGGAGAACGTGCGTCGAGAGAAGGCGAAGATGTGGGTCGGGTCCGATGGTCGAACGGTGGTCGGAACCGGGGTGAATCGAAGATATACGACGGTGAGGCGATTTGGGGGAAAATGGAAATCAGATGAAATGGCGAAGCTAAGAGGGTACCTGGGTGAAGGAATAGACTGTGGCGGAGCTGGGGAAGCTCCCGGTCGTCGCCTCAAGGGATGTCTCTGCCCGAGGCTCGAAGCTCGCTCAGGTGGCGGAGTTACGGCGGTGACTCCGCCGGATCAGTGGATTCACCGGCTTTCCTCGCTGCAACAGGTTGGGGATGCGAGCTGTCACCTCGCTCTCTCTCTCTGGAGCTCACTGGAAGGCTACGCAAATGGCCAAAGATAGCGTGGGAAGGTGGCTGAGCTCCAGCTTTATATGGCTAGGGGTCCGAGAAGAGGGGGTCCGGGCAGGCTCAGGAGCGCGCGGATCCCGAGGGAGCGGCTCCGGCGAGGATGCCGGATGCAAGGAGGATGATTCGGACCCGGGATTTGGTATAATGGCGGTCGGGTCAGCCGGATAAAAATAGGAGAAGACGGGTCGGGTAGGACGGACCCGGCTCTGGTGGTCCTGGGGGGGGAGTTGACCGGGGGTCAACAATCCCCCGTGGACCAATCAGAGCCCGCCAAGCTTTGAGTTTTTATTTAATTATTTTGGGCCAGAAAATGACCGAATTTTCAAAAACTTAAAACATGAAATATTTTTATTTTATTTTTTTTTTCTATTTTTTTGTGGTTTAAATTAATTTTTGGAAATAAAAATAAGGTATTTACATTATATAGCTATATATATAGGTGTATATATATAATATGTAGGCTTTTGATTTTTGATTTTTAATTATTATTTTTGTACAATTTTATTCCTATTTTATATTTTATTTATTTATAGTATAAAATAAGGAATAAAAGGATGTTTTTATTTGATTTTTATTATTTATTTACATAGGTAAAATAAATAGTTATGTACAACTATATACAAGGTATGTGTATAATGTATTTTTGTATTTTTCATTTTATTCTTTTTATTCGATTTTTGTTTTGATTCTTTTTATTTTATTTATTTACAATATATAGCATAGAATATTTACAAAAAGTTTAGAAAATAACTTTATTTATTTACAAGGTTAAATAAATATATATAGGTATGGTTTATGTACATGGTGAAAGGGTATTTTTAATCTTTTGATTTTTAATTTTTCTTTTGTTTTTATATTACTAAATATATATTCAAGTATTTACAAGCATATTTTTGGTGAGGAAAAGATAGTTTTATATATTTACACAAATATTTACACATGAGCCCCTATCTCCCTCTACTTTGGCTTTTATGCGGTCAGGCCCATGCTGAGCCCTCCCTTGGGTTAGGTTGCTCAATATTTATTCTAAATATTTCCCTCTTTTTCTTTTTAATCTTTATTCTTTTATTTTCGCACAAAAACATGCTAATTATAGATTTTTACACAATGCATGCTTTTGGTAATTATTCCTATTTACACATCTACATTCATTTGCAAAGGTTTTTGTAGCTAACATATAAGAATAAAGAGTGATGAATGGGTATTCATCACCCCCCTATACTTAACTTTGCTAGTCACTTAGCAAACACTTATTTGAAAAAGAAGTGAAAAAGAAATAAAGAAAAAGAAAAAGAGGATGTACATGGATCAAGGTTGATTATTAAACTTGCCTTCATTAAATTGGGGTATGGAGCTCGATCAAATCTTTGGATTATTAATGTGTCGGAACCTTATTTAGACTTAAGCTTAAAACTCAACAGCCTCTAAGTTCCACTAATCTATAACCAAGACTCCTCAATGCTCCAGATCAGAACAAGTCATCAATCACAAACCCTGAAGACCATGAATCTTTTCTTGTCCTGTGAATGTGAAGTCTAAGCTCTCCACCTCAGAAATGGCAACTTGACAACCCTCCCTAACAAGGTAACTCTATGACCTCAATCAAGCCACTCTTTCCTCGAGGAGCGGGGTATTCCCTTCTAAGTTCAAGTTCAACCGGCTCAAGAAGAGGGGGAAGAAGAGAATGGGTCAAGGCCAGTGTAGCCAAGTACCCTTGGGAGCTTGACCAGTGTAGCCAAGTCTCCCTGCTGCAAGCTACAACAGGTGGATCATGAAACCAAGCTTTGCTTATTGCACTCTATATACATACTCCGGTGGGATTATCATTTTCTATTAGACCCACCACTTTTTTGGAGTTCTTTTCTTTTTGCACTTTTTTTTTTCTTTTTTTTATTTCAAGTGCATCTGTACAACATATACATGTGCAGCATATATACAAGGAGTTTTTCCTCTTGAGCCAGTAGACTATCCCTCTTTTGAAGCTTTATTGCAACCCACAACTCCCGTCGTTAGACCTCATGGCAACCAGACCAAGTTGAGACGCACTTCCTTCACTATAAGAAGAAGAGAGGTTCCGCCTAGAAGTACTACCCTCATATGCTACCCCAAGTCAAGGAAGACTGCCTCCTCACCACCTCATCCGTAGAGAGCTCGGTGCATAGTGCTGGTGTCCAAGTAAAGCCATAATCTATATGAGTCATGTGTTGTTGTTAAGTGCTCTACTTAGGCTCATTGAGATGACATGTGATCATAGCCTAGTGGACTCAAAGAATTAAGTCACCATGGACCTGAAAAGCCTTAAACCTAAGTCCTATAAGGTTCTTCTTAGAAATTAGGTGGATTAAGATCTTAATCAAGCTCCATTTCTCAATTTGATTTCAGGCTAGTTTAAATGTCAACTATCATCCAGAAAAACTATATACATATGTACAAAAAGATGCTTATTTACACAAATTTTACAATCATGCAAAATTTTTGAAAAATGTTTTGAAATCATGTATGAATGATGCATGAAGTGCAAGTTTTGCAAAAAGATATTTACACACATTTACACAAGATTTTTGCAAACTTTTGATTTTCAAAACATTTTGGAAAAATTTTGTACTATATACATAATTTTGATACAAAAATATTTACACAAGCTTTACACAAAAGATTTTTGAAATCATTTTTACAAAAATAATTTGTACACTAGCTATGTATGTGCAAATAAAAGAAGATTATGTACATGAAAATTTTTTAATTTTTGTGGTTTTTAGCCATTTTATTTATTAACAAACTCACACAAAGTACGAGTTATGGCTAAAGTATATATGAAATATATACACACCCCCCTATACTTAGCTCGAACGATGTCCTCAGAGTCAAGAGCGATGGAGAAGACATAACTCGTGCTAGGTATAGGAAAGTGAAAAGGAAAGCTATACAAAAAGGAAATGAAAAGTCAAGAGGGACCCAGGTCTCCCCCCTATACTTAGGATCAAGTAATCCTAAGTATAGCAGGATGTATACTAAGGGAAAACCTGAGTGCAGAATGTACAGGGTCTACCCCCCCTATACTTAGGGTGAAATATCCCTAAGTATAGGCAGCACAAACAGGGGTAGACAGAAACAAAAGAAATACCCGAAAGGCCTCACATCCCCCCATACTTAGGGTAAAGTGCACCCTAAGTATAGCATAATCATAAGATGAAGGAAGGGATGTGGGACTAAAGAATATGGTGATATGGACATCCGGATCTATACAAAGAAGAAGATCAGTGAAACTCAGGCGTGAGATGCATTAGATGTGAGTCAAAGACCATATCTCACGCAAAATGAATAGGGGCAAGATCAACGACCCGCGGCTCATGATCTAGAAATGGCTTGAGCCGCTGGCCGTTCACTCGAAAGGTACTCTCAGAAGACAACTCAGATATGTCAATGCTACCATTGTCGTGTACCTTTCTGACTAGATAAGGTCCCTTCCATTTGCTCTGAAGCTTCCCTGGAAATAATCGTAGCCTCGCATCAAACAGCCATACTCTCTGTCCAATCTCAAAATGCTTGTGGCTGATATGAGAATCATGCCACTCCTTGACTTTCTCCTTATAATGTAGGCTGCTTGAGAAAGCTGCATCTCTAAGCTCCTCCAGGGCATCTAGCTCTGCCCTCCTCTGGTCTCCCATACCATCTGGATCCATCAAAATATCTGTAACTGCCCAAAGTGACTTGTGCCTCAGCTCAACAGGTAAATGGCATGGCTTGCCATATACGAGGCGAAAGGGAGATGTGCCCAAAGGTGTCTTGAAAGACGTCCTATATGCCCACAAGACCGAGTCCAAAAGCTGTGACCAATCCTTTCGGTCAGGGCGGACGACTTTCTGCAGAATAGTCTTGATCTCCCTATTCGACACTTCGGATAGACCATTCGTCTGTGGATGGTAAGGTGTAGCAACACGATGATCTATGCCGAACTCACTAGCAAGTGCCTTCACCTGGTCGTTGATGAAGTGAGATCCCCCATCAGAAATCAGAATTCGTGGAACCCTGAACCGCGTGATGATATGCTTCCTCAAAAATCTGCAAACTGTCCTCGCATCAGCGGCTCGGGCGGTTATAGCCTCTACCCAACGACTCACATAATCAACGGCCAACAGAATATACTCAAATCCCTGACTCTTAGGGAATGGACCCATGAAATCGATGCCCCATGCGTCAAAAACCTCACAGAAGTGAATGGGCTGCATCGGCATCATATCACACTGTCCACAAGTGCCCATCCTCTGACAGTCAATACACCTCTTCACGAACTCATCAGAGTCCTTGAAGAGGGTAGGCCACCACAAGCCGGATTGGAGCACTTTCTGTGCCGTTCTCCTCCCAGAATGATGTCCTCCTGCCTCAAGCTTGTGGCAGTAAGTGAGGACGCTATGGTGTTCCTCCTGAGGAATACACCGACGCCAGACGCTATCCCCTCCTTCGTGGTAAAGGATGGGATCCTCCCAATGGTAGGACTTGGCCTTCGCGAGGAAGATCTCAAGCCTCTGCCTGGGCCAATCTTGTGGGACTTTCCCAGCAACGAGAAAGTTCACAATATCGGCGTACCATGGGAGTGAGGCGATAGCAAGGATCGCCTCATCTGGGAAGGTATCTCTAATAGGGTCAATCTGCTCAGAATCCTCAGGCTGCTCTAGTCGGGAGAGATGATCCGCCACCACATTCTTGACTCCAGGCTTATCCTTAATCTCAATATCGAACTCCTGGAGTAGAAGGATCCATCTAGTCAGTCTGGCCTTGGCATCCTTCTTTGCCATGAGGTACCTGATGGCGGTGTGATCTGTAAACAAAGTCACTCTAGATCCGATGATATATGATCTGAACTTATCCAGGGCAAACACTACGGCTAGCATCTCCTTCTCTGTGACCGTGTAATTCCGCTGGGCGGAATCCAATGTGCGGCTAGCGTAGTGTATGGCAAATGGAACTCCATCCCTCCTCTGTCCCAGCACTGCCCCTACGGCAAAATCAGAGGCATCCGTCATGATCTCGAATGGGAGAGACCAATCAGGCGGCTGGAGGACAGGAGCCTCAATGACACACTGCTGGAGAGTCGCGAACGACGAAAGACACTTGTCATCGACAAGGAACTCGGTGTCTTTCGTCAAAAGGTCAGTCAATGGCCGGGAAATCCTGCTGAAATCCTGAATAAATCTCCTATAAAATCCAACATGCCCCAGGAATGACCGTAGCTGCCTCAGATTGGACGGCGGTGCGAGTTTCCTAATGACATCAACCTTGGCCGGATCAACCTCCATGCCCCTGTTGGAGATGATGTGGCCAAGCACCGTCCCTTAAGTCACCATGAAGTGACTCTTCTCCCAAGATAACACCAAATGATACTCAATACATCGCTGGAGTACTCGGTCTAGGCAGTCAAGACAAGAGTCGAATCCGTCGCCGTAGACCGAGAAATCGTCCATGAAGACCTCCAAACACTCCCCTACCATGTCCGAGAAGATCGACAGCATGCATCTCTGAAAAGTCGCAGGGGCATTGCATAGCCCAAATGGCATGCGTCGAAAAGCGTATGTGCCAAAGGGACAGGTAAAGGTGGTCTTCTCCTGATCCTCAGGAGCGATGGCCACTTGGTTGTAGCCCGAGTACCCATCCAGGAAGCAGTAATGGCTCTTCCCTGCCAGTCTCTCAATGATCTGGTCAATAAAAGGCAGGGGAAATGGTCCTTCTTGGTGGCCTGGTTGAGTCTCCTGTAGTCAACGCAGACCCTCCAAGAGGTGGGTACTCGTGTAGCGATCTCCTCTCCCGACTCACTGATCACAGTCGTAATGCCCGTCTTCTTGGGCACCACATGCAAGGGGCTGACCCACTTGGAGTCGGAAATGGGATAAATAAAACCTGCACCCCACCATTTTGATATTTCCTTCATCACAACCTCTCTCAGGTTGGGGTTCAGTCGACGCTGGAACTCACGCGACGGCTTCGCCCCTTCCTCGAGATAGATATGGTGGGCGCACACTGATGGACTAATCTCGTGGAGATCTGCTACGCTCCATCCGATCGCCTTGCGGTTCTTTTCAAGAACCCCCATCAAACGGGATTCCTGCTCTCCAGTCAACTCGGCGGAGATGATGATTGGGTACATCTCTGGCTCGCCCGCAAGGAATCGATACTTCAGCGAAGTAGGGAGCGGCTTCAGCTCTGGAATGCTGGGTGCTGGCAAATCTGGCTGCGGAAGAAACTGAGTGAAAGCTGCTAAGTCTGCCAAATCTGCCTGGGAAAGTGAAAGCGTACTCTCGCAAACTGGATCGGGAGAAGGCTGCTCAACTGCACTGTCTCTGCTCGGCTCTGCTCCTGCCTCCTCCTCAACTGTAGGCTCAAATGGACTCAGGTCTGGCATCTGATCCTCGCAATCTGCCCAATCAGACTCTGAATCCGAGGGATCTGCATCAAACGCGGTGGCATCAGTACCACCGTAAAGCAAGGTGGCCTCAGCACCACCGTCACTAAACATCGTGCTGCGATCAAGGACCGGCTCTGCTGCCTCTATGGTATCCTGAACCAGGGTTGTGCTCTCCAGACTCTCCTCTGCTATCATCTCAGCATCAGTTGTATCTGAATATGAGAGGATGGTCTGTGCTGCCGGATCTGCCCAAGCTGCCTCATCGTCTGTGATCACAAAATCACAATCCTGGTGGATGTCTGGCTCTGCGTCTGTCAGCTGCTCTGAATCTGTACTCACATCTGAGCGGGCTCTCTCTCTAGCTCTGTAGTCCTCGACCGTCTCAATTTGTATACTCTCGCCCTCGACGCGAAAGTACACCTTCCCGCTATCATGATCAGTCACTGCCTTGGCTGTGGCCAAGAACGGGCGACCAAGGATGATGGGGGTATCGGCCACTGACTCAGGGATCTCCATGTCCAACACTACGAAGTCCACGGGGAATTTCAGGCCCTGAATCGTGACGATAACGTCTCGTAATAACCCCTTCGGCCTCTTGACAGATCGATCAGCGAACTGAAGGACTGTCCTGCTCTGTCGAAGAGTGCCCAACTCGAAGCGGTCGAGAAGGGCTGCCGGAAGAAGGTTGATCGACGATCCGCTATCTAGAACTCTGCTCACTAATCTGGCATCTGACATACGGGGCCCCTGAATCTGGCCTCTTGGCTGGCAGACGGTTCTGGATCTCAAAACACGTGGCTTTCGTCAGCACATGTATCTCTGAAGTATGGTTCCTCCTCCTCCTCCTGACTGTGGTCCTGTCTCTCAAAGAACGCTGGAGAAGGGGGATGTGCTGCAAAGCCTCCTGGAGGGTCAGCTGGATGTGGAATCGGTCGATCATGCTCTGGTTGAACTCCTCAAGATCTCTCTTTTTTGGATTTTCTTTTTTCTTCCCCTTCCCCATCTGAAGGGCTCTAAGGAAGGGGATCACAGGGTCCTTCTCAGATGAAGGACTAGGAAAAGGCCTAGACGGTTCGATGACCGGATCCACACATACATCATGCACCACAGTGGGACCAGAAGAAACTAAACCTTTTCCTTTATTCAAACCACGGTTCTGAGATACATCAAAGCGGGGAAAGACAACATCTCTCTCAATACAAACACCGGTGGCCTCAGTACCACCATGGGATGGCTCTGCTGCTGCTGCTGCTGGTAGACGTCTCGCGGCATCAGTACCGCGGGCTGGCTCGGCTGAACTGGTGGCTTCAGTACCACCTCCTTGATCTGGTGAAGCGGCGGCCTCAGTACCGCCGGTGGAATCGGCATCCTTGGTGGCCTCAGTGCCACCGTCATCATCTGGAGCGACCTCAGTACCGCTCTCCTCCTCCTCGTGTGGCGCCTCTGAAGTGTCCTCGTGGTGAAGCTCAGATGAGGCGCCGCCGCCTGCTGGGGTCCTACCGCTCCTAAGTGTGACAAAATCAGCATCAAATAGATCCGAAGATGTATCATCAAATGGGTCACTAGACGTGGCAAACTCAGTGTGTACTACCTGCTCAGATTTCCTCTTGAGGTTATTCGGATTCGGCTCGATCTGGGCTGGAATGGCGGCTTTCCCTCTCACCAAGTCCCGCATCTCCTGGCGGAACTCATCCATCTCCCGTCTGAATGTGGCCTGCTGGTCCGTGAGGAGGCGGGTGATGTCATCCAAAGCGGGGCTCTCGTGGGAGCCCGACGGGTAGCCTCTCTGGGGGTGAGGCTGCTGGAACTGCTGCTGATGGTAAGAGGGGTACGAGGAAGGGTGCTGCTGCTGAACTGGGTGAGCCTGCTACTCACATATCCACGACTGTCCCTGCTGCTGATAGGGACGAGGACCGAAGGATGATGGTTGGTGCTGCTGATATGCTGGGGGCTGCTGCTGCGGCTGGTGATCTCTCTGCTGGGAGTACTGCCCTCCCCCTGACGGCTGCTGCTGGGGCTGGGCACCACCACTCCCCCACCTGAATCCGGGATGGTCTCGTCGGATCCCAGTCTGCTGGCCCTGTGCCAAGAGTCTGAAGGGCACCACCGCTCCCCATCTGAAGGGCTCTAGGGAAGGGGATCACATGGTCCTTCGCAGATGAAGGACTAGGAAAAGGCCTAGACGGCTCGACGGCCGGATCTGCACATACATCAAGCACCACAGTGGGTCCAGAAGAAACTAAACCTTTTCCTTTATTCACAATAGTGTTCTGAGGTACATGAGAATGAGGAAAAACATCTGATCTCTCTATACAAACATCGGTGGCCTCAGTACCACCACGGGCTGGCTCTGCTGCTGGACATCTCGCGGCCTCAGTACCGCGGGCTGGCTCGGCTACTCTGGTGGCATCAGCACCACCTCCTCGAACTGGTGAAGCGGCGGCCTCAGTACCGCCGGTGGAATCAGCATCCTTGGTGGCATCAGTACCACCGTCATCAGGTGCGGCCTCAGTACCGCTCTCCTCCTCCTCCTCATATGGCGCCCTGGGTGGATCCTCGAGTCGTTGCTCAGATGAGGCGCCGCCTGCTGGTGCTCTACCGCTCCTAAGTGTAACAAAATCAGCATCAAACAGATCTGAAGACATATCATCAAATGGATCACTAGGAGTGGCGTGCTCAGTGGAAACTACCTGCTCAGATTTCCTCTTCAGGTTGTTCGGATTTGGCTCTATCTGTGCAGGAATGGCGGCCTTCCCTCTCACAAGGTCCCGCATCTCCTGGCGGAACTCGTCCATCTCCCGTCTGAAGGTGGCCTGCTGGTCCGTAAGGAGGCGGGCTATGTCGTCCAAGACGGGGCTCTCATGGGAGCCCGACGGGTAGCCTCTCTGGTGCTGAGGCTGCTGGAACTGGTGCTGCTGGTAAGAGGGGTAGGAGGAAGGATGTTGCTGCTGGTGTAGTGGGTGAGCCTGCTGCTCACGTCTCCAAGACTGTCCCTGCTGCTGATAGGGACGAGGAACGAAGGACGACTGCTGATATGGCTGGTGGGCTGGGGGCTGCTGCTGCGGCTAGTGATCTCTCTGCTGACCATACTGCCCTCCCTGACCGGATGACTGCTGCTGGGGCTGGGTACCTCCACTCCCCCACCTGAATCCGAGATGGTCTCGTCGGATCCCAGGCTGGGGGCGGTCATACCAAATCCCGTTGACATCCATCAACGGCTCTGCATCGTAGGGGGCGGGCGGGAGTACTGCCAGAGGCTGATCCGGCTGGTATACCACCATCTGCAAGTCTGGAGATGGTGGGGACTGGTAGGAGGGCTGCTGCTGCTGGTACGGCTCTGCCTGTACAAGGTGAACCTGTCTAGGCTGCTGAAAGGTGCTGGAGCGCTGGGACGAGCTGCTGCTGCCGCCGGTGTCGCCTCGCGACTGAAGACGGGGCTGTGAAGCCGTCTGTGCCTCCTGAAGACACATGAGCTGGGTCTTCATGTCGCTCAGAGTCTGTGCCATCTGTTCCATCTGTGTGATGCTCTGGCACTGCTTCTTCTCGATCAGCTCCATCCGGTCCAACTTCTCGCTGATGATACCCATATCTGCAGCGGACGACTCTGCCTGTGCTGCTGCAACTGCGGATGAACTGGATGGACCGGCATCGACCCGTGCTATCCGCTGGTACTGCACGGGTCCTGGCTGCTGCTGGGGTCTCCCCTGTGTGTACAACCGGGTCTGGGACATCACCATGTAATTCTCAGCCATCTCCTCGTAGATGGCCCAGACCTGGTCGTGGTCCTTGGCGAAGTAGGACCCGCCGCAAGAAGCATTCACCAGGCCCTGGAGCTCTTGTGTCAATGATGTGGCTAAAAATCGGTTTCGCGGTCTTCACTTTTTAAAGAATAAGTTGTCGGCTGTAGCAGAAAGCCGCGAAACAGAAAAGGTTTTCGATTTTTAGACCTATCAAACAAATACGGTTTTCTGTCGGAAAACCGTTCACTAATATTTAACCAGGCAAGTGTTCCTGGGTCGAACTCAAGGAGGCAGAATATATTCCCTAAATTTTTCTTCTCGTAATTTTATTTTAATTCTTCTCTAAGTCAGAACGCTTTTTTAGTGATTTTTATTTTTGTTATTTTTATTTGGTTTTATTCTTTTCAAATTTTTATTTAATTTTCAAAAAACGGATATTTTTCAAAAGATTTATTTATTATATAGTAGGTGGATAGAATATAGGTGATATTATATAGTATAGGTGAACGAGGTTCGAGCCGCGTACTCGAACTACACAAGAAACCAAAACAAAACGAAGCGGTTTTCGAGAAAATCAAAACACGTCAAAAACTCATCGAAAAGCCGCGAAAACTTTATATTAAGTAGCTGGGGTAGTTGTGTAACTACCCTCAAAGAATCGTCGAAATCCAAGGTCACAAGAGCAAGATATAGCCCCTACAGCCCAGGGGCATAAGCGTAAAAAAAACTATTTAAAATTGTTCTCAAATTGGTCCTTGAGGACTGTTCTGAAGAAAAAGTACAAGAAGTCTTACATTTAGGTCCCTGCGGAGGGACCTAAATGTAATTATTTAAAAACTAGGGGGCGGATTGCAATTCTGATCTCTGGCTGGGTTTAATATGCAAATTTTTTACCGTTTCAGCTTGCACAGCTAGGATTAGAACATGAAAGCGCTGATCGTGCGCTCCTCGTGATGCCACGTGTCGACAACCTGTGCTCCCTCTGTTCTTGGAGTTGTTGAGCGGCTGACGGACTCGCCTTCTTCCCCGAATTATTGCCGCCGTCCTCCAACGAATCTGGCGCTCCGGCAGGGCCAGAGGGGTGGCTCCTCCACCCCTCGAGCTCGCCCGCGGTAGAGATGGCGGTGGCGGTGCTCCGAGATGCTGTGACGTCGCGTCAAAGATGGTGGTCTCGACCACCTGGGGTTGTTGCAGTCCGTACGAAGCTCTTTTGAAGACGATTTTCGATGAAGATCGACAGCTCCTGAAACGAACTACTGCTTCGCAACAACGATGGATCTGCAAGCAAGATATGTATGTGCTCGATTCATGTTGAATCGGCCAAAGGATCACAAATCACGAGCTCCAAAGTCTAAGGAAAAATCATATAATTCCAGACAAACAACCAAGATGTGAGGAAGAAGATGATTGGGTGATTGATTTGAATCGAGTTTGAACATGAATCAAGATGGGTTTTGAACTTGCGTGAAAGCTAAGTGATTAGGCTATCTAAAGATGCGATTAGCCACGCTAATCGTGGCTCGGAGATCGAGAAATAAAATCGCAAAATGTGAAGGAATTGACCTGGGGACTGGAGGTGTATGACCTCCTGATAGTAGCTCGACGAGCGGTCTTCTCGGAGCTGCACGCAGCACGAGGCGGCGATTCAAGGCGGCGCAGATGCCTTGGAACCTTCCCCGACGATCCTTCTTCCCCGCGAGCTCCTTCCTTGGCGCTGTCACCGCTCGAGTTGGTTGGAACAAGGCTTGGAAGTTAGGTAGTTGGTACAACCTGGAGCTGGAGCTTTGAAGGTTGGAAAGTTTTTTTGTTAATGGCGAACTTGGAGCTCTTATATAGAAGAATAGCTTGGGCTCCAAGGTCTAGATCAATGGCTGGTGGTGAAGAGGGTTGTTAGGAGGAGGGGATCAAGGGTCTAAGTTGGTCGGAGTGGTTAGAAATCACGCGGGAAAAATCAATGAAGTTGGCAGGTTGGTGCAGAAGTCGGCAGACCTTCTTCTTGGGGAAGAAGGCCCAGGTGCTGACAAGTGTCAGCACCTGGTTGGTCCAGGAGCATAAATAGCTTATAAATTAAATATAAAATAGATAATTACATTATTTCAAGTAGGTATAAATACAAGAAAGTTAAATAAATTAATTTTCTATATTATGGTATAATTACTTTAATAAATAATAAATATTATTTAAAATATAAATATTTTATTAATAAATATGTATTAATAAATAGGTTTTGAATTTTTAATTTAATAAATAATTAAGTAAAAATTAATTTTATATTTTATTAATTATTAGGGTATTAAATAGGGCTTGTACGAATTTTTATGGATTTTTATGAATTAGTTTACATATTTTAATAAATAGAGTAAGTGTCTATATAGGTCAATTATACCTATATTTTAAGGTATTTGATTTTATAAAAATAATAAATAGTCTCCAAAAATTATGAAATAATTTATGGTGAAATTACAAGATCATGAAATAATTTAAAAATTATAAAATTAATAAAATAATAAATAAGGTGTGTTACATAAAATAAATAGCCCAGAAACCCCTTTGTCTTTTGGTCCCAAAACCGACTTTTTGCAAACGGACTCCGAATTCAATGAAACCACCTTTATTAATTAGATAATATTATTTTATGAACTTTAAAGGTGAGTAGATGAAATTGGAGTTCGTATGAGGAAGTTATGATGTTCGGAAGTTGAGATTTTGACAATTTGTAAGCTGGATTTCTTGGCATATTTACAAGGTAATATTTTCAACTTATTTTTTATATTTTTATTTACATTTTTATGAATAATTAGGAGAAAGATTTAGTGAAAAATATGTTAAGATGAAATAGTTAAAATTCTTTGAAGTTTTGTATTTATTTTATAAATAGTGAAAGGTGTATATACATGTAATAGATTATTTTTATTTGGTTTTCTTTCCTTATCTCCCCCTACTTATTGGTTTGTCGACCAATCCATGCTGACTTGGTCTCGGGGGTTGGGCTATAAATATATCTTACAGCTATATTTATAGTTTAAGTCATATTGCATATATATACATATATTCCATATGCCTTTGCTTTTCTTTTCTGATTCTTTATTTATTTACATGAATTTAGTGGTTAAAAGTGAATATTTACACATGAATGGAGTTTTGTTAAAGTATGAGAATTAGTGAGTATTTACATGTATTTGTTAAGGGTTTTAAGATAAAATGCGACAGAAAAGTTAATGAATCATGGATTCATCAACCCCCTATACTTAAACTTTGCTAGTCCATTAGCAAACACTTATTTTGAAAAGTAAGTGAAAAAGAAAGAAAGTTAGAATGAATTTGTTTTCCTAAACCAATTCATGAGAACAGACAAAGGACAGAGCTTGATCGGGCCTGAAACAAGCATTTTGTTGGAACCTTAACTAGGTTTAGGATTTCATCCTCAACAGTCATCCTTACTCAAGATCATTTCATCGGCTAGTTCAGACTCACTTATTCATATCGCAAACTCTATCATCCTTGAAGTCAACTTGTACAGTGTGTGAATTGATTTAGCTCTTCCTGCTTAGAGAACCGAAGAAACCGTCAATCCCGGCTATACATTCCTATGGCTTCCTCATCCCGCTACTCTTTCCTCGGGGAGGGAGGTATTCCCTTCTGAGTTCAGTTCTGCTATGTCCACAATCAAATATAGGGAGAAGTTAGAAGAATGAGAAAAGAAGTGGAGTGCGACCAGTGTAGACGCATCTCCTTGCGAAGCCCAACCGGTGTAGCTGAGTCTCCACTAAGATGTGCAGGCATATTTGGTGGAAGCTTTGACCAGTTTGGTCTTATTTGGTGGCTTCTGCTTTGCTTTGACTTTGTAATTTGTTTGCACTGCATTCATCTTTTGTGCCTCGACGGTTATAGAATCTTTTTAATCCGTCCATTTTTTGAGGTCTTAGAAAAATTGTGTCAGCAGATCCTTCCCTCGTCCGAAGCAACTATCGCAACCCCAATCTCTCCCGTCTTTAGACGTCAATGCCGCAAAGATAAGGATAGGAATGCACTACCAAGGTGTACTGTCCTTCGGAACTCCATGCGAGTTGAGCTAAGTGCAGAGTGCATGTGTTCAAGATTGGTTCACTGGTGAAGAGTTGTACGGATGACTCCAAATGGTCTACTTAAGCTCAGATGACTTGATTTCCCGAATATGGTCTTACGGAACCCAAAGATTTTAAGTCACCAGACCTGAAGAGTCTAAATTCCAATTCCTAATCAGGCTCCTTACAATGAGAGTTAAAGGCCGTAATCAAGCTCCATCCTTCAGACTAGACTCAGTCCTTAGTTCCGGAAATCAAACTTATTCTGAAAAATGCGAATGCAAATGCAACCATGTTTTTGTGAAGTATATTTTCTGGATTGTACTCATTTTTATGGATTTTCTGGATTTTGTAATTTTTTACAAATTTTAGGACTTTGTATTTTTTTATGAATTTTATGATTTTTATAAACAGGGTTTTATTTACAATTTTTACAAGATAAATTTTGTTTAAGTGTCTAATGTATTTTACAAATTTTATCTACAAAGTATTTTACAAGGGTTGAATGGCTTTTATACAGATTTTAATAAATAGGATTTTAAATAAGTATTATACATATTTTAAGTACAAAATTTAAATACAAGTTTTAATTACAAGTTTTAATTACAAAATTTTAAGCATGTTTTACTTTTTTACCAGGATTTATAAATAAGAGAATGGATTCTAAATTAACCCGTACCCACTTTTTATGGATTTTATAGGTATAGAAAATACATAAAAGTACGAGTTATGGCCGAAAGTATATATACAATATATACGCACCCCCTATACTTAGCTTGAGCTATGTCCTCATAGCGTCAAAAGAGAAAAAGGAGGGCATAACTCGTGCTAAGTAAAAGTGAGTGAAAAAGAGATATCGATTACAAGTCAGTCAACCCCCCCCATACTTACGATCAGGTCATCGTAAATATTATGGGAGAGTAAAAACGGGATGACTGAATGAAAAGGATAAATAACGAAGAATTCAAAAGGAAAGAATACAAAATCATCGAAATCACTCGGTCCCCCCTATACTTAGGATAAGGCATCCTAAGTATAAAAAGAGTGTAGCCAAAAATTAGGGATCAGTGATTCGTGAAAAAGAATGGCTATACAAAAGAATTAGTAAAAAAATAAAACGTAAATCAGCGGACAATCGGTCCCCCCTATACTTAGGATCTGGTATCCTAAGCATAGAAGACGAGAAAAAATGGGGACGATTGTGGTCTATGAAGAATATACAAGTGTTGTGAATCTCCCGAATGGCTCAAAAGGATTTGTACAGGAAGGAATAAAAGAATGATCATGATTCCTGTACAAAATAGATCACTTCAGTTCGGGCCAGATGATCAGTAGTCTCTACGAAGTGCTTCAGCATCTGCCCGTTAACCACGAACGGTTCTGCACCAGGTGACACATCTGATATTGCAATACTGCCATTGTCGTGCACCGTTCTGACTATGTACGGTCCTTCCCACTTGCTTTTCAATTTGCCGGGAAAAATTCTCAACCTTGCATTGAACAACCAGACTTTCTGCCCAGGAACAAAGCTCTTGTGTCGGATGTGTCTGTCATGCCATTTCTTCACTTTGTCCTTATATATCAGTGTGTTCTCGTATGCTTGATTGCGGATTTCTACCAGCTCATTCAGATCTATCTTTCTCTTGGCTCCTGCTTTCTGCATATCCATCAATATTTCTCGAATTGCCCACTCAGATTTGTGCATGATTTCTACGGGCAAGTGGCACGGCTTTCCATAAACTAGCCTGAATGGTGAAGTACCTAAGGGAGTCTTATATGCAGTACGATATGCCCAAAGAACTTGGTCTAGAAGAAGTGACCAATTCTTCCTATCCGGTCGTACTAACTTCTGGAGAATTGATTTTACCTCCCTATTTGAGACTTCGGCCATGCCATTCATCTGTGGGTGGTAAGGAGAAGCTACTCTGTGATCGATGCTGTACTGTTTCACTAGCTTTTTCACCTCCTTATTAATGAAATGGCTACCTCCATCGGAGATAAGAATACGAGGGATTCCGAACCGCGAAATGATGTGTTCCCTTAGGAATTTGCAAACGGTCTTACTGTCTGCGGTTCGTGCGGGTATAGCCTCCACCCATCTGCTAACATAATCTACAGCGAGAAGGATGTACTCAAAGCCGCTGCTAGAAGGGAACGGTCCCATAAAATCTATGCCCCATGCATCAAAAATCTCGCAGATAATGACGGGTCGCATCGGCATTGCATCTCTGGCACTGACTGTCCCTACAGCTTTCTGACAATCTGGACAACTCTTCACGAATGTGCAAGCATCTCTGGTACGAGTCGGCCACCATAATCCGCTCTGTAGTACCTTCTGCGCTGTCCTCTTCCCTGAATGATGTCCTCCTGATTCTAGAGAATGACATAAAGTGAGGACACTATTATATTCCTCCTGAGGAATACATCGCCTGTAAACACAATCTGGTCCTTCGCGAAAAAGAATCGGATCCTCCCAATGGTAGTATCTTGACTCGGAGACGAGTTTCTCAACTCTGTTCTTCGGCCAACCCTGAGGACTTTTCTGTGTGACCAGAAAGTTCACTATGTCTGCATACCACGGAAGTTCTGTAACCGCAAAGATGCTCTCGTCTGGAAATCTCTCTGCGATCTCTGGTATGTACTCATCTGAAGGTTGATCTGTCTGCAATCGAGAGAGGTGATCAGCTACCACGTTCTTTACTCCAGGTTTATCCTTGATATCCAAATCGAATTCCTGAAGTAATAGAATCCATCTAAGAAGGCGTGCCTTGGCATCCTTCTTTTCCATTAAAAATCTGATAGTTGAGTGATCGGTGTAAACTATGATTTTGGAGCCAAGCAGATACGATCGAAACTTGTCTAATGCAAACACTATTGCCAACATTTCTTTTTCGGTCACTGTATAATTTCTCTGAGCATCATCTAAGGTCTTGCTGGCATAGTGAATAGCGATGGGAAGTCCATTCCTCCTCTGCCCTAATACAGCCCCGACCGTAAAATCTGATGCATCCGTCATGATCTCGAAGGGTAGAGACCAATCAGGCGGCTGTAGGACAGGAGCACTGATTATCTTTTCTTTTAGCGTGAGGAAGGCATGAAGACATTTGTCATTTAAAACGAACTCGATGTCTTTGCCTAACAATTCAGTTAACGGTCGGGCAATCTTGGAGAAGTCTTGAATAAACCGTCGATAAAAACCGACATGCCCTAGAAATGACCGTAACTGTTTGATGTTGGATGGTGGCTCGAGTTTCTTGATGACGTCCACCTTGGCATGGTCAACCTCCATGCCTCGCTGGGAGATGACGTGCCCCAACACGATCCCGTGAGTAACCATAAAATGGCTCTTTTCCCATGACAGAACGAGATCTACCTCACAACATTTTTTCAAAACCTGGTCTAGGTGCGCTAAACAATCGTCAAATGACTCACCATAGACCGAAAAGTCATCCATAAAAACCTCTAGAAAATCACCGACCATGTCCGCAAAAATAGCAAGCATGCACCTCGGGAAGGTCGCGGGAGCTTTGCACAATCCAAAGGGCATCCGTCTAAAGGCATACGTGCCAAACGGACAAGTAAAGGTGGTTTTCTCCTGGTCTTCAGGAGCAATTGATACCTGGTTGTATCCGGAGTAACCGTCAAGGAAACAGAAGTACCCCTTCCCTGCCAACCGTTCGATGACCTGGTCTATGAAAGGCAAAGGGAAGTGGTCCTTCTTCGTCGCGGTGTTAAGTTTCCTGTAATCAACACATACTCGCCACGACGTGGTTACTCTCTTTGGAATCTCCTCTCCACTCTCGTTTTTCACCATCTGAATTCCTGACTTCTTCGGGACAACATGTAATGGGCTAACCCATTCGGAGTTGGAGATGGGATAAATGAACCCTGCGTCGCACCATTTCGTGATCTCTTTCTTGACAACTTCTCGTAAAACCGGATTCAGCCTACGCTGAAACTCTCTGGAGGGTTTGCTGTCATGATCGAGATAGATATGATGTGAACACAAAGCAAGATTAATCCCGCGGAGATCGGATACAGTCCACCCAATGGCCTTGCGGTTTCTTTCTAGAATCTCCATCAGACGAGATTCTTGATCATCGGTTAAAGTTGAGCTGATAATGACCGGAAACTGTTGGTGTGGACCCGCAAGGAAGGCATATTTCATGTTTGGTGGCAAAGTCTTGAGTTCTGGCAAGGTAGTATCTGGATCTGCTGAAACATCATCTATATCTGTATGGGGATCTGTGTCGGTAGGTGATGTGTCTGCATTTTGATTATTCACCATCTCGATGTGCTCTAAAGTCGGACTACAGAAGATGTTCAAGACATCATCTGACTCCTCAGAATGATTAGAAGAGAATAAGTCAGCTAGATAGAATTCTGATTCATCTGAGATGGAGGAATTGTGTAGAGTCTCTGAATCTGAAAGATCTGCATTAATTTCATCAAAAGTCTGATCCCTTTGCTCATCATCATCCAAACTAAAATATAAAGTCCCATCAGAAGAGTTACCTCCTAAAGTCTCGGACCCGTCCTCTGTCAAACATTCTTGGGTCTCTACCTGGTATCTTTCGAGGTCGTCAAGACGGACCTCATCCATGTAATCGCAGGAGGCTAAAGAACTCAAAAAATCTGAAGATGCATCACTGGAGGTGTTTGATTTTCTCGCCATCTCTATATGTACCTTTTCGCCCTCGGCGCGAAAAGATACCTTCCCTGTATCATAATCGAAGAGAGCCTTTGCGGTCTCTAGAAAATGCCTCCCGAGAATGATCGGAGTAAGGTGTAACTGTGCAGGGCAATTCATATCTAAGACAGTAAAGTCTACTGGAAATTGCAGACCCTGCACGGTTACGATAACGTTCCTAAGTATACCCTTAGGTCTCTTTACGGATCTATCAGCAAACTGAAGGATCGCGCGGGATTTGTAAAGAGGACCTAACTCGAGTTTCTCGAGTAAGGAAGCGGGTATCAGATTGATCGAGGAACCGTTATCTAATAGAGTGCGATCGAATTCGGCTTTTGCGATCTCGCATCTGACATAATGTGCACCTGAGTCTTTCTTCTTCTTTGGAAGCTTATTCTGTATCGCACAGGATGTTGCCTTAGTCAAAACATGTTTTTCTGTTCGGGATCTCTTTTTCCTACGCGTGGTGCATCTGTTTTTCAATTGATTCTTGAGCGTAGGAAATTGATCTAAGGCATCATGAAGAGGGATCTTCAGAAAGATGTGATCTTTGAGTAACTTTTCAATCTGTGGAGATTCAGGATTATTTTTGGTCTTTTTCTTTCCTTTTCCAAACAAAGCATCGGGAAAAGGAATAAAGTCAGGAGTATAGTGGTAAGTATTCCCGCCTATCACGCGGGTGACCCGGGTTCGATCCCCGGCAACGGCGTCATTTTGAAGTGGCTAAAAATCGGTTTCGCGGTCTTCACTTTTTAAAGAATAAGTTGTCGGTTGTAGCAGAAAGCCGCGAAACAGAAAAAGTTTTCGATTTTTAGACCTATCAAACAAATACGGTTTTCTGTCGGAAAACCGTTCACTAATATTTAACCAGGCAAGTGTTCCTGGGTCGAACTCAAGGAGGCAGAATATATTCCCTAAATTTTTCTTCTTGTAATTTTATTTTAATTCTTCTCTAAGTCAGAACGCTTTTTTAGTGATTTTTATTTTTGTTATTTTTATTTGGTTTATTCTTTTCAAATTTTTATTTAATTTTCAAAAAAGGGATATTTTTCAAAAGATTTATTTATTATATAGTAGGTGGATAGAATATAGGTGATATTATATAGTATAGGTGAACGAGGTTCGAGCCGCGTACTCGAACTACACAAGAAACCAAAACAAAACGAAGTGGTTTTCGAGAAAATCAAAACACGTCAAAAACTCATCGAAAAGCCGCGAAAACTTTATACTAAGTAGCTGGGGTAGTTGTGTAACTACCCTCAAAGAATCGTCGAAATCCAAGGTCACAAGAGCAAGATATAGCCCCTACAACCTAGGGGCATAAGCGTAAAAAAAACTATTTAAAATTGTTCTCAAATTGGTCCTTGAGGATTGTTCTGAAGAAAAAGTACAAGAAGTCTTACATTTAGGTCCCTGCGGAGGGACCTAAATGTAATTATTTAAAAACTAGGGGGCGGATTGCAATTCTGATCTCTGGCTGGGTTTAATATGCAATTTTTTTACCGTTTCAGCTTGCATAGCTAGGATTAGAACATGAAAGCGCTGATCGGACGCTCCTCGCGATGCCACGTGTCGACAGCTTGTGCTCCCTCTGTTCTTGGAGTTGTTGAGCGGCTGACGGACTCGCCTTCTTCCCCGAATTATTGCCGCCGTCCTCCAACGAATCTGGCGCTCCAGCGGGGTCAGAGGGGTGGCTCCTCCACCCCTCGAGCTCGCCCGCGGTAGAGATGGCGGTGGCGGCGCTCCGAGATGCTGTGGCGTCGTGTCAAAGATGGTGGTCTCGACCACCTGGGGTTGTTGCAGTCCGGACGAAGCTCTTTTGAAGACGATTTTCGATGAAGATCGACAGCTCCTGAAACGAACTACTGCTTCGTGACAACGATGGATCTGCAAGCAAGATATGTATGTGCTCGATTCATGTTGAATCGGCCAAAGGATCACAAATCACGAGCTCCAAAGTCTAAGGAAAAATCATATAATTCCAGCCAAACAACCAAGATGCGAGGAAGAAGATGATTGGGTGATTGATTTGAATCGAGTTTGAACATGAATCGAGATGGGTTTTGAACTTGCGTGAAAGCTAAGTGATTAGGCTATCTAAAGATGCGATTAGCCACGCTAATCGTGGCTCGGAGATCGAGAAATAAAATCGCAAAATGTGAAGGAATTGACCTGGGGACTGGAGGTGTATGACCTCCTGATAGTAGCTCGACGAGCGGTCTTCTCGTAGCTGCACACAGCACGAGGCGGCGATTCAAGGCGGCGCAGCTGCCTTGGAACCTTCCCCGACGATCCTTCTTCCCCGCGAGCTCCTTCCTTGGCGCTGTCACCGCTCGAGTTGGTTGGAACAAGGCTTGGAAGTTAGGTAGTCGGTACAACCTGGAGCTGGAGCTTTGAAGGTTGGAAAGTTTTTTTGTTAATGGCGAACTTGGAGCTCTTATATAGAAGAATAGCTTGGGCTCCAAGGTTAGATCAATGGCTGGCGGTGAAGAGGGTTGTTAGGAGGAGGGGATCAAGGGTCTAAGTTGGTCGGAGTGGTTAGAAATCGCGCGGGAAAAATCAATGAAGTTGGCAGGTTGGTGCAGAAGTCGGCAGACCTTCTTCTTGGGGAAGAAGGCCCAGGTGCTGACAAGTGTCAGCACCTGGTTGGTCCAGGAGCATAAATAGCTTATAAATTAAATATAAAATAGATAATTACATTATTTCAAGTAGGTATAAATACAAGAAAGTTAAATAAATTAATTTTCTATATTATGGTATAATTACTTTTAATAAATAATAAATATTATTTAAAATATAAATATTTTATTAATAAATATGTATTAATAAATAGGTTTTGAATTTTTAATTTAATAAATAATTAAGTAAAAATTAATTTTATATTTTATTAATTATTAGGGTATTAAATAAGGCTTGTACGAATTTTTTTGGATTTTTATGAATTAGTTTACATATTTTAATAAATAGAGTAAGTGTCTATATAGGTCAATTATTCCTATATTTTAAGGTATTTGATTTTATAAAAATAATAAATAGTCTCCAAAAATTATGAAATAATTTATGGTGAAATTACAAGATCATGAAATAATTTAAAAATTATAAAATTAATAAAATAATAAATAAGGTGTGTTACATAAAATAAATAGCCCAGAAACCCCTTTGTCTTTTGGTCCCAAAACCGACTTTTTGCAAACGGACTCCGAATTCAATGAAACTACCTTTATTAATTAGATAATATTATTTTATGAACTTTAAAGGTGAGTAGAGTGAAATTGGAGTTCGTATGAGGAAGTTATGATGTTCGGAAGTTGAGATTTTGACAATTTGTAAGCTGGATTTCTTGGCATATTTACAAGGTAATATTTTCAACTTATTTTTTATATTTTTATTTACATTTTTATGAATAATTAGGAGAAAGATTTAGTGAAAAATATATTAAGATGAAATAGTTAAAATTCTTTTAAGTTTTGTATTTATTTTATAAATAGTGAAAGGTGTATATACATGTAATAGATTATTTTTATTTGGTTTTCTTTCCTTATCTCCCCCCTACTTATTGGTTTTGTCGACCAATCCATGCTGACTTGGTCTCAGGGGTTGGGCTATAAATTATCTTACAGCTATATTTATAGTTTAAGTCATATTGCATATATATACATATATTCCATATGCCTTTGCCTTTCTTTTCTGATTCTTTATTTATTTACATGAATTTAGTGGTTAAAAGTGAATATTTACACATGAATGGAGTTTTGTTAAAGTATGAGAATTAGTGAGTATTTACATGTATTTGTTAAGGGTTTTAAGAGAAAATGCGACAGAAAAGTTAATGAATCATGGATTCATCAGTCAACTTGCTGAAGAAGCTATGAACAAGGTTCGGCTTCGAGATGTCGTGGTGCAGGCATCGGTCTGTGAGCTCACAGAACCTCTCCCACGCCTTATGGAATTGCACATTGGGGAGCATGGAGAAGTTGCTGATCAGGTCCCTCGCTGCATTCGTCCGCCCGAGTGGATAGTACTTGTTCAAGTACTCGGTGCGGAGCTGCTCCCAGGTGTAGACAAACTTCCCTAAATGCTTCAGCCAGGTGGTTGCTCTGTTTACTAGAGAGAAGGGGAAGGCGATCATCCTGATCGTGTCCTGGTCCACCTGACGGTCGTGGACAGTGCTGCATATCATCAAGAACTCCTGGAGGTGGAGATGGGGCTCCTCTGTCGCGAGTCCATGGAAGCGGGGGAGTAGCTGCAAAGTGTTCGGGGGGAACTTGAAGTCCCCCACGATCGCTGGAAGTACTACCCAGTGGTGCGCCAGCGTCGATCCGGGGTTGTGTAACTCCCGCATCGGTCTCGGTGGTCCTCCGGCCGCGGCTGCGGCGGCTGTTGCTGCTACGGCTGCTGCATCCGCATCATCTGGGATCCTCGGTCCCTCTCTCCTCTGCTCTCGCTCTGCTCTCATCTGCTCCATCTCTCTCCTCATGTCGATCATGAAAGCGCCTTGATCCCTCAGCTGCTGCTGGACGGTCTCTAACGAGGCGATCAGGGTGGAGTTGATCGCTCCCTGATCCAATACGAAATGCTCAGGCTGACGGGAACGATCCTCAGAACTGTCGGCCATAACGTCTGCAAAATCAAATGAGCCCAACTCAGGTACTGTCAAATCTATCAATCTCTCATCGGGCTCATGTCGTTCAGGTTCGAAAGAAAGGGGGTCGAGGGGGAACAGGGCGGAGTCGTACTCGGGCTCGGAGAGCTGGTCTCGGCTCTCGCGGGCCAACCTAGATGATTGGGTAGACGTGCCCAAAAGCGGTGCAGCCAGAGGCTGCCTAAGAGAGCGTCTACCCATCATCTTGATCTGGCGAGTAGTACGGATGAGATCTGGAGAAACTACGATCAAAATGCAAACCCCCGGTTCACCAACGCAACGCGAGCTGAAGACCGTGAAAGTTCGGTCAAATTATCTTGTCAATTTTTATCAGGTGAACACACAAGATATCAGAGCGCTTACGTGACCTGTTAGGATACCCGATGCTACCCCAACCGATTGGCCCGCACGGAAAAGTCGGTAATCAGTCGGGACTAACACCGGAGGGCTCTACCTAGGGTGCGGGTCACTCTCTCGCGCATCCAAACCAAACAATGAGGGGGTTGCTCTCCCCAAGACAAATTTTTAATGTGAATGTCTTTTAGGATCAATAGTTTTAGCCAGTCCCAATTTTATGGTTTTTCTTTTTAATATTTTTCAAAAGAAAACAAAGGCCTAATGAATTTTTCGGTTCTCCTGGTTATTTAGTCCAAAACAGGGGGAAAAGTCGAAAAAGCCGATGCGCGATGAAATCAATGATGCATGCTGAGTCAGAAATGCGTACCTTGCCTCCAGCACTCTACATGCAAGTGATCCGCGCAGAATTTAAAGACAGAAAAGTAAACTACCCTAAATGATGCAACGGGAAAAACCGAGTCCTAGATGAGCAATTTCTACTCGTAGAACAGTCTAATCGGTCACCGACCTCCAAGCCAAAGGGTCCGGTCTTGGCCCACCCCTCCTCTGCCTGACAAATCGGGGGTAGGAGAAAGCGCTTTACAGGGTGAGCTGCGGCACGTAGGCTACGAAGGAGATGAGTCGATTATTTTTATTAATTGATTATTAGTAGGTCCAATTAATCGCTCTATAGGAACAGGCAAATAATTAAGTGTGGGGACCCTACTAATTACGGCACAAGCAAGAGAAAATCCTAAGTCTAGGGGCTCGATGAAAAACCGCGTAAACACCGGAAAAGGCAGTAAAAATAAAAAGAAAACAAAACCGCGTAAAAAGCCGCGAAAAAGTCCTAAGGGTCCCCCGAGCACACCGGTGCTCGGCGAAACAGACCCGCTAAGTCCAATCACAGTCCAAAGTGTCTGAGTCCCTGTATTATTACAATAATAATCAAATAAAAGTAAAAAGTCTATCTAATCCTCTCCCACTCCACTCTCTCTCTTGCTCTCTCCTGCGGCTCCGTACAGAAGGGAGTCGCCTCCAAGTTCCTCGGTTGCACCAGCTTCTCGAAATCGGCCGCCTCGGTCCTCGGGCCCTCGCAAGAAAAAGAGATGAGTGGTCAGACCAATAAAAATAATCAAATAATAAGAAAAAAAATAAATGAAAGAAAAGGAGGGTATATATGCAAAAATATAAAATAAAATAAACACTCGAAATAAAACAAAAACAAAAATAAAAGAAAAAGAAAATAAAACAAAATAAAACAAAAATAAAATATAAACAAAAGCCGCGAAAAAGCCGCGAGCTCTGAAAGAGCCGCGAAAATCCACGAAAACAAAAACGAAAATAAAATAAAAACTACTAAGCTGTGCTTCCCGGCAACGGCGCCATTCTGATGACATGAAAAATTCGAGCGACTAAGGTAAAGGTACAAAAATGGTCGTTGCGACTGATAACACCAAAAATCAATCCTAAGACCCGGGTGAAGGTAATGAAATAAGGGTCGTTGCGACCCGGATCTCAGAGAAGGTGTATCAAGAAAAATCGAACCGCGAAACGAGTCGAAAATCAAACAAGGCAAAACAAGCGGTCCTAGCTATGATATTAACCTGGTATAGCTCCCAGGGTCGAACACAAGGAGCACGGATTGGCTAGAAGCCTACGAAGTAGTAAAAATAAAAGAAAATGAAATAAAAATGATTTTTAGTGGTTTTTATGGATTTTTATATTTTTTTGGATTTTTAAAGTATAAAGAAAATAAAAGAAAGTAAAGTCAAGCCAACTTCAACAATTTATTTATCACACCAAAAATAAAGCAAAAAATTCCAGAAAAATTGTTTTTATGTTTTTTATGTTTTAAGTGTTTTTGGTGAATTTTTGAGATTTTTCTAATGGGTAAATTATTCTCTAAAAATCAAACAATGCAAAAAAAAAGAGGTACTGTCCAGCAAGGCTTGAAACTCAAAAATAAAATATCTAAGAGTCTCACTAAGCCCTGGAGGTAATTTTCCTGTAATCTAGAAAGAATAAGGAAAATTTAGGCACCCTAATTATTGTTTTTGGATTTTTAATTTATTTATTATAATTTTTATGGGTTTTTAGGGGTTTTTCAATTTTTAAGGTTTTTACTCAATGAAAAATAGCCAAAATTGGCTAGAAAATCAGAAAACAAGCAAACAACAGTATCTAATTTTTTAGAATTTTTGGAGGTGATTTTATATTTTTTTGGTATTTTTAAACCTAGACAGTAGCTAAAAAGTAGGTTTTTGAATTTTTAAAAAATACTAAATGAAAATAAAAATGTCCTCAAAAATCACTGAAATTCCTACACCATGGCAGGAGCCATGTGTCGAAATCTCATTAGATTTGGAGGTGGTTTGATATTTTATTCAAAGATGCAAAGGGGGCACAGTGCACAGGGACGAATGTGCAAATACCCGAGAATCTGGGGGCCCAGGTGCAAAATACCCAGCAAGTCACGCGCGTGGCGCGTGGCTGGGGCACACAGGGACCTAATGGTAATGAAAACCAAGTCTTAGGGTCTTTTGATAACTCGTATCAAAAACCCAGGGACGCGGTTGCAATTAACCCAATAAAATCCGCACATGCACAATTAAAACACTCACAGGGGTATAACTGCAAATACCATAAAAGATTTCTTCATTTCATAACAGCCCAGATCTACAGGATAAAAGATGTAAAAAGCCCTAAACTACACGTGACGACGCACGTGGTCTCATACAAACAGGGGCATACATGCAAATAACAACCAACACAAGGTCCACAGTGCAAATGTCCCTACGTAAATAAAGTTCTAAAAATATTTACAGGACTAAAAATAAAAAGACGAACTAAGAGGGGCGCCTAAGTAATTTACCCCTTTATTGGTCGACGGCCAGATGCGCGCCACGTGGTGGATGGACGGTCAGGATGGGCGGCGCTCTCCTTCTCTTCTTCTCTTGGGCCTGATCGACGGTGGAGAGAGGGCCACGTGTAAGATCGGTCGGCTCTGGTGAGTGGAGTCCCTCTCTCTCTGCTCGGACGGTCCAGATGAGATCCTCTGGATGATCAACGGTCGCGGCTCCTCGAAAGTTGAACGGCTGAGATCAAAACTGGAGCTGAGGTCTCATCAAACGGTCCTGGAGGATGATGGAAGAACTCGACGCCGGCGAACTTCGCCGGCCTCCTACGTGAGCTGCACTCCTCCTCGGCTGCTGCTGATGATCGGAACGGGTCCGCGGTGAAGCTCCGCAGCTGGTAGTAGTGGCCGATGGCCCAGCCGAGCCCTGGAGGGGCTCCGACGAGGCTGGCGGCGCGAAGCTCCGGTCTGGACTGTAAGGGGGGCTCAGATGCCTCCCTTTGGACCTGCAAGATAGACCAAAAGCTTCGCGGGTCGAGGGCAAAGTGCCTCGACCCCAAGAAGCGAAGTGAGGGTGATCGGTGCGGTGGGGCGGAAGAGCTCCGGCGAGCGACAGGTGGTGGAGCTCGACTCCCAGCTCCAGGGCGAGCTGGGTTGAACGAATGGGCGTAGAACGTGTGCGAGGAAGTGGCGAAGGTGATGGGGTGCTCCGATGATCGAGATATTACGCGTGATGGTCGGAATCAGAGGAACACGGCGAACGGTCGATTTGGGCGAAATCCAAAATTACACTAAATGGGTAGGCGAAATGATTACCTGGGTGACGCGGTAGACTATGTTGGAGCTCAGCTAGCTCCTGGTCCTTGCCTCAAGGGTCGTCAACGCCCGAGGCTCGAGCTCCGGGTGGTCGTCGGAGCACGGCTGCAAGAAGCGGACGGATCGATGGTCGGACACCTCCTCCTCGCTGCGACACCGGCGGGGGCAAGCTGTCACCTTGCTAGTTGCGATGGAGCTCACTGGAGAGAGAATGGGGAACCAAAGATGGCGAGAAAGTGCGGCGGAGCTCGGGCTTTATAGTGGGTGCAGGTCCGGGAAGACTCGATCGGGTAGGGCGAGATGAAGCGCGGATCCCAAGGAGGGATGTCGGGCGAGATTCCCGGATACCTGGGGGACGATTAGGATCTGGGATTAGGCTAAATGGAGGTCGGGTTTGGTGGGAGTAATTGGGTGAAGTTGGGTCCGCGAACAGGACCCGGGCTCTGGTGGTCCTGGGGGAGGTGTTGACCGGGGGTCAACAATCCCCCGTGGACCAATCAGAGCCCGCCAATTATTGAAATTTTATTTGATTTTTTTGGGGCCTTAAATGGCCGAATTTTCAAAAACTTAAAACATGAAAAATGTTTGTTTTAATTTTTTCTATTTTTTTGTGATTTTTAATTAATTTTTGGAAATAAAAATAAGGTATATACATAGTAGCTATACATAGGTATATATACACTATATTGATTTTTGATTTTTGATTTTTAATTAGTTATTTTTATACATTTTTATTCCTATTTTATATTTTATTTATTTATAGGATAAAATGAGGAATAAAAGGCTATTTTTATTTTATTTTTATTATTTATATACATAGGGGAAATAATTATTTATGCACAATTATATACATGATATATATACAAGATATTTTTGTGTTTTTAATTTTGTAATTTTTATTTGATTTTTGTTTTAATTCTTTTTATTTATTTTATTTACAAAACATAAAAAGGAATATTTACCAAAAGTTTTGAAAACAAATAGCTTTATTTACAAGGTGAAATAAGGTAAGAAGGTGGTCTATGTATACATGGTGTAAGGGTTCTTTTTGGTCTTTTTGATTTTTTAGATTTTTATCTTGTTTTTAATAGTTCCTAAATATATACAAAATATATACAAACATATTTTTGGTTGAGGAAAATATTATTTTATTTATTTACATAAGTATGTACATGTGAGCCCCTATCTCCCTCTACTTTGTCTTTTATGCGGTCAGGCCCATGCTGAGCCCTCCCTTGGGTTAGGTTGCTCAATATTTATTCTAAATATTTCCCTCTTTTTCTTTTTCTTCTTTATTCTTTTATTTTTGCACAAAAACATGCTAATTATTTATATTTACAAACATGCATGCTTTTGCTAACTTTCCCTATTTACACATATCTACATGCATTTGCATAGGTTTTTGTAGCTAAAATATAAGAATAAAGAGTAATGAATGGGTATTCATCACCCCCCTATACTATACTTTGCTAGTCCCTTAGCAAACACTTATTTGAAAAAGAAGTGCAAAAGAAAGAAAGAAAAAGAGAAAGAAAAAGAGAATGTACATGGATCAAGGTTGATTATTAAACTTGCCTTCATTAAATTGAGGTATGGAGCTTAATCAGATCTTTGGATTATTGATGTGTCGGAACCTTATTTAGACTTAAGCTTAAAACCTAACAGCCTCCAAGTTCCACTATTCTATAACCAAGACTCCTCAATGCTCCAGATCAGAACAAGTCATCAATCACAAACCCTGAAGATCATGAATCTTTTCCTGTCCTGTGAAAGTGAGGTCTAAGCTCTCCACCTCAGAAATGGCAACTTGACAACCCTCCCTAACAAGGTAACTCTATGACCTCAATCTGGCCACTCTTTCCTGGAGGAGCGGGGTATTCCCTTCTAAGTTCAAGTACAACCGGCTCAAGAAGAGGGGGAAGAAGAGAATGGGTCAAGGCCAGTGTAGCCAAGTACCCTTGGGAGCTTGACCAGTGTAGCCAAGTCACCCTGCTGCAAGCTACAACAGGTGGATCATGAAACCAAGCTTTGCTTATTGCACTTATATACATACTCCGGTGGGATTATCATTTTCTCTCAGACCCACCACTTTTTTGGAGTTCTTTTCTTTTTCACATTTTTTTTTTCGAGTGCATCTATACAACATGTACATGTGCAGCATATATACAAGGAGTTTTTCCTCTTGAGCCAGTAGACTATCCCTCTTTTGAAGCTTTATTGCAACCCACAACTCCCGTCGTTAGACTTCATGGCAACCAGACCAAGTTGAGACGCACTTCCTTCACTAAATGAAGAAGAGAGGTTCTGCCTAGAAGTACTACCCTCATATGCTACCCCAAGTCAAGGAAGACTGCCTCCTCACCACCTCATCCGTAGAGAGCTCGGTGCATAGTGCGGTTGTCCAAGTAAAGCCATAATCTATATGAGTCATGTGTTGTTGTTAAGTGCTCTACTTAGGCTCATTGAGATGACATGTGATCATAGCCTAGTGGACTCAGAGAATTAAGTCACCATGGACCTGAAAAGCCTTAAACCTAAGCCCTATAAGGTTCCTCTTAGAGTTAGATGGATTAAGATCTTAATCAAGCTCCATTTCTCAATTTGAATTCCAGGCTAGTTTAAATGTCAACTATCATCCAGAAAAACTATATACAAATGTACAAAAAGATGCATATTTACACAAATTTTACAACCATGCAAAATTTTTGAAAAATGTTTTGAAATCATGAATGATGATGCATGAAGTGCAAGTTTTGCAAAAAGATATTTACACACATTTACACAAGATTTTTGCAAACTTTTGATTTTCAAAACATTTTGGAAAAATTTTGTACTATATACATAATTTTGATACAGAAAATATTTACACAAGCTTTACACAAAAGATTTTTGAAATCATTTTTACAAAAATAATTTGTACACTAGCTATGTATGTGCAAATAAAAGAAGATTATGTACATGAAAATTTTTTAATTTTTGTGGTTTTTAGCCATTTTTATTTATTAACACACTCACACAAAGTACGAGTTATGGCTAAAGTATATATGAAATATATACACACCCCCCTATACTTAGCTCGAACGATGTCCTCAGAGTCAAGAGCGATGAAGAAGACATAACTCGTGCTATGTATAGGGAAGTGAAAAGAAAGGCTATACAAAAGGAAGAAGAAAAGTCAAGAGGGACTCGGGTCTTCCCCCTATACTTAGGATCAAGTAATCCTAAGTATAGCAGGCTGTACACGAAGGGAAAACCGAGTGGAGAATGTACAGGGTCTACCCCCCCTATACTTAGGGTGAAATATCCCTAAGTATAGGCAGCAAAACAAGGGTAGACAGAAACAAAAGAAATACCCGAAACGTCTCACATCCCCCCTATACTTAGGGTAAAGTGCACCCTAAGTATAGCATAATCACAAGATGAAGAAAGGGATGTGGGACTAAAGAATGTGCTGATATGGACATCTGGATCTATGTACAGCGGAGGATCAGTAAAGCTCAGGCGTGAGATGCATTAGATGTGAGTCAAAGACTACATCTCACGCAAAATGAATAGGGGCAAGATCAGCGACCCGCGGCTCATGATCTAGAAATGGCTTGAGCCGCTGGCCGTTCACTCGGAAGGTACTCTCAGAAGACAACTCAGATATGTCGATACTACCGTTGTCGTGTACCTTCCGAACCAGATAAGGTCCTTTCCATTTGCTCTGGAGCTTCCCTGGAAATAATCTAAGCCTCGCATCAAACAGCCATACTCTCTGTCCAATCTCAAAATGTTTGTGGCTGATATGAGAATCATGCCACTCCTTGACTTTCTCCTTGTAATGTAGGCTGCTCGTGAAAGCTGCATCTCTAAGCTCTTCCAGGGCAGCTAGCTCTGCCCTCCTCTGATCTCCTATACCATCTGGATCCATGAGAATGTCTGTAACTGCCCAGAGTGACTTGTGCCTCAGCTCAACAGGTAGGTGACAAGGCTTGCCATACACGAGGCGAAAGGGAGATGTGCCCAAAGGTGTCTTGAAAGACGTCCTATATGCCCACAAGACCGAGTCCAATAGCTGTGACCAATCCTTTCGGTCAGGGCGGACGACTTTCTGCAGAATAGTCTTGATCTCCCTATTCGACACTTCGGCTAGACCATTCGTCTGTGGATGGTACGGTGTAGCAACACGATGGTCTATGCCGAACTCGGTAGTAAGTGCCTTCACCTGATCGTTGATGAAGTGAGATCCCCCATCAGAAATAAGAACTCGTGGAACCCCGAACCGCGTGAAGATGTGCTTCCTCAAAAATCTGCAAACTGTCCTCGCATCAGCGGCTCGGGCGGGGATAGCCTCCACCCAACGACTCACATAATCTACGGCCAACAGAATGTACTCAAATCCCTGACTCTTAGGGAATGGACCCATGAAATCGATGCCCCATGCGTCAAAAATCTCACAGAAATGAATAAGCTGCATCGGCATCATATCACGCTGTCCACAAGTGCCCATCCTCTGACAGTCAGTACACCTCTTCACGAACTCATCTGAGTCCTTGAAGAGGGTAGGCCACCACAAGCCGGATTGGAGCACTTTCTGTGCCGTTCTCCTCCCAGAATGATGTCCCCCTGCCTCAAGCCTGTGGCAGTAAGTGAGGACGCTATGGTGTTCCTCCTGAGGAATACACCGACGCCAGACACTATCCCCTCCTTCGTGGTAAAGGATGGGATCCTCCCAATGGTAAGACTTGGCCTTCGCTAGGAAGGTCTCAAGCCTCTGCCTGGGCCAATCTTGTGGTACTTTCCCAGCAACGAGAAAGTTCACAATATCGGCATACCATGGGAGTGAGGCGATAGCAAGGATCGCCTCATCTGGGAAGGTATCTCTGATCGGATCAATCTGCTCTGACTCCTCAGGCTGCTCTAACCGGGAAAGGTGATCCGCCACCACATTCTTGACTCCAGGCTTATCCTTAATCTCAATGTCGAACTCCTGGAGTAGAAGGATCCATCTAGTCAGTCTAGCCTTGGCATCCTTCTTTGCCATGAGGTACCTGATGGCGGTGTGATCTGTGTACAAGGTCACTCGGGATCCAATGATATATGATCTGAATTTATCTAAGGCAAACACTACTGCTAGCATCTCCTTCTCTGTAACCGTATAATTCCGCTGGGCGGAATCCAATGTGCGGCTAGCATAGTGTATCGCAAATGGTACTCCGTCCCTCCTCTGTCCCAGCACTGCCCCTACGGCAAAATCGGAGGCGTCCGTCATGATCTCGAATGGGAGAGACCAATCAGGCGGCTGAAGGACAGGAGCCTCAATCACACATCTCTGGAGAGTAGCAAACGACGAAAGACACTTGTCATCGACAAGGAACTCGGTGTCTTTCGTCAAGAGGTCAGTCAACGGTCGGGCAATCCTGCTAAAATCCTGAATGAATCTCCTGTAGAATCCAACGTGCCCCAGAAATGACCGAAGCTGCCTCAAATTGGACGGCGGTGTGAGTTTTCTAATGACATCAACCTTGGCCGGATCCACCTCCATGCCCCTGTTGGAGATGATATGGCCAAGCACCGTCCCTTGAGTCACCATGAAGTGACTCTTCTCCCAAGATAGCACCAAGTTGTACTCAATACATCGCTGGAGTACCCGGTCTAGGCAGTCAAGACAGGAGTCGAATCCGTCACCGTAGACCGAGAAATCGTCCATGAAGACCTCAAGGCACTCCCCTACCATGTCCGAAAAGATCGACAGCATGCACCTCTGAAAAGTCGCAGGGGCGTTGCATAGCCCAAATGGCATGCGTCGAAAGGCGTATGTGCCGAAGGGACAGGTAAAGGTGGTCTTCTCCTGATCCTCAGGAGCGATGGCCACTTGGTTGTAGCCCGAGTACCCATCCAGGAAGCAATAATGGCTCTTCCCTGCCAGTCTCTCAATGATCTGGTCAATAAAAGGCAGGGGAAATGGTCCTTCTTGGTGGCTTGGTTGAGTCTTCTGTAGTCAACGCAAACCCTCCAAGAGGTGGGTACTCGTGTAGCAATCTCCTCTCCCGACTCACTGATCACAGTCGTGATGCCCGTCTTCTTGGGCACCACATGCAAGGGGCTGACCCACTTGGAGTCGGAAATGGGATAAATAAAACCTGCACCCCACCACTTCGATATCTCCTTCATGACAACCCCTCTCAGGTTGGGGTTAAGACGCCGCTGGAACTCACGCGACGGCTTCGCCCCATCCTCGAGATAGATGTGGTGGGAGCAAACTGATGGATCAATCCCATGGAGATCTGCTACGCTCCATCCGATCGCCTTGCGGTTCTTTTCAAGAACCCCCATCAGACGGGATTCCTGCTCTCCAGTCAACTCAGCGGAGATGATGACTGGGTACATCTCAGGATCGCCCGCAAGGAATCGATACTTCAGCGAAGTAGGGAGCGGCTTCAGCTCTGGAATGCTGGGTGCTGGCAAATCTGGCTGTGGAAGAAACTGAGTAAACGCTGCAAGGTCTGCCAAATCTGCCTGGGAAAGTGACAGTGTACTCTCGCAAACTGGGTCGGGAAAAGGCGGCTCAACTGCACTGTCTCTGCTCTGCTCTGCCTCTACCTCCTCCTCTGTAGGCTCAGGTGAACTCAGGTCTGGCATCTGATCATAACAATCGGCCCAATCAGACTCTGAATCCGAGGGATCTGCATCAGACTCGGTGGCATCAGTACCACCGGAAAACAAGGTGGCCTCAGCACCACCATCACTAGTCAATGTGCTGCGATCGAGGATCGGCTCTGCTGCCGCAATGGTATCCTGAACCAGGTCTGTGCTCTCCAGACTCTCCTCTGCTATCATCTCTGCATCAGCTGTGTCTGAAAGTGAGAGGGTAGTCTGTGTCTCAAGGTCTGCCCAAGCTGCCTCATCATCTGTAATCACAAAGTCGCAGTCCTGGTGGATGTCTGGCTCTGCGTCTGTCAGCTGCTCTGAGTCGGTACTAGTGTCTGAGCGGGATCTGGATCTGGCTCTGTAGTCCTCGACCGTCTCTATTTGTATACTCTCGCCCTGGACGCGAAAGTACACCTTCCCGCTATCATGATCAGTCACCGCCTTGGCTGTGGCCAAGAACGGACGACCAAGGATGATGGGGGTATCGGCCACTGATTCAGGGATCTCCATGTCCAACACTACGAAGTCCACGGGGAATTGCAGACCCTGAATAGTGACGATAACGTCTCGTAGCAACCCCTTCGGCCTCTTGACAGATCGATCAGCGAACTGAAGGACTGTCCTGCTCTGTCGAAGAGTGCCCAACTCGAAGCGGTCGAGAAGGGCTGCCGGAAGTAGGTTGATCGAAGATCTGCTATCTAAAAGAGTACGGTCGAACCGCTGCTCTCTGATCTGGCGTCTGACATACGGGGCCCCTGCATCTGGCCTTTTGGCTGGCAGTCGGTTCTGAATCGCAAAGCACGTGGCTTTGGTCAGCACATGGATCTCTGAAGTGTGGTTCCTCCTCCTCCTCCTAACTGTAGTCCTCTCTCTCAAAGATCTCTGGAGAAGGGGGATGTGCTGCAAAGCCTCCTGGAGGGTCAGCTGGATATGGAAGCGATCAATCATGCTCTGGCTGAACTCCTCAAACTCTCTCTTTTTTGAATCATTTTTCTTCCCCTTCCCCATCTGAAGGGCTCTAGGGAAGGGGATCACTGGGTCCTTCTCAGATGAAGGACTAGGAAAAGATCTACGCGGTTCGAGGACCGGATCCACACATACATCATGCACCATAGTGGGACCAAAAGAATGTAAACCTTTTCCTTTATTCATCACAGAATCCTGAGATACATAACCACGAGGAAAAACAACATCAGATCTCTCTCTACAAACACCGGTGGCCTCAGTACCACCACGGATGGGCTGCTCTGCTGCTGCTGCTGAAGGTAGACGTCGAGCGGCATCAGTACCGCTCACTGGCTCGGCTGCTGCTGAGGTGGCATCAGTACCACCTCCTCGATCTGGTGAAGTGGCGGCCTCAGTACCGCCGGTGGGATCAGCATCCTCGGTGGCCTCAGTACCACCGTCATCGACTGGAGCGGCCTCAGTACCGCTCTCCTCCTCCTCCTGGGGCGCCTCTGGATGGTGCTCAGCTGAGGCGCCGCCGCCGGCTGGGGTCCTACCGCTCCTAAGCGTGGCAAAATCAACATCAAACAGATCTGAAGAGGTATCATCAAATGGATCGCTAGGAGTGGCTAACTCAGTATGTACTACCTGCTCAGACTTCCGCTTCAGGTTGTTCGGGTTCGGCTCTATCTGGGCAGGTATGGCAGCCTTCCCTCTCACCAGGTCCCGCAACTCCTGGCGGAACTCATCCATCTCCCGTCGAAACGTCGCCTGCTGATCCGTGAGGAGGCGGGTGATGTCATCCAAAGCGGGGCTCTCGTGGGAGCCCGACGGGTAGCCTCTCTGTGGGTGAGGCTGCTGGTACTGCTGTGGGTGAGAGGGGTAGGACGGAGGGTGCTGCTGGTGCTGGTATCCCGGGTGAGCCTGCTGCTCACGCCTCCAAGACTGTCCCTGCTGATAGGGATGAGGACCGTACGAAGACTGCTGCTGGTAAACTGGGGGCTGCTGCTGCGGCTGCTGGTGATGGTCTCTCGGCTGGGAGTACTGCCCTCCCTGTGCTGACGGCTGCTGCTGGGGCTGGGCACCACCACTCCCCCACCTGAATCCGGGATGGTCTCGTCGGATCCCAGGCTGGGGACGGTCGTACCAGATCTCGTTGACCTCCATCAACGGCTCTGCATCCAAGGGGGCTGGGGGTAGTACTGCCAACGGCTGGTCCGGCTGGTAGACCACCATCTGCATCTCTGGAGATGGTGGGGACTGGTAGGTGGGCTGCGGCTGCTGGTACGGCTCCGCCTGTACAAGGTGAACCTTTCTAGGCTGCGCTGGGGCGCTGGAGCGCTGGGACGAGCTGCTGCTGCTGCCGGAGTCGCCTCGCGACTGAAGACGGGGCTGAGAAGCTGTCTGTGCCTCCTGGAGACACATGATCTGTGTCTTCAAGTCGCTCAAGACCTGTGCCATCTGATCCATCTGTGCTATGCTCTGGCACTGCTTCTTCTCTATCAGCTCCATGCGGTCCAGCTTCTCGCTGATGATGCCCATGTCTGCAGCTGATGACTCTGCCTGTGCTGCTGCTGCTGCAGACGAACTGGCTGGACCTGCATCTACCCGTGCGATCCTCTGGTACTGCACGGGTCCTGGCTGAAGTGGCTGGGTCTTCTGCGTGTAGAGCCGGGTCTGGGACATGACCATGTAGTTCTCTGCCATCTCCTCAAAAATAGCCCAGACCTGGTCGTGGTCCTTGGCGAAATAGGACCCGCCACAAGAAGCGTTCACCAGGCCCTGTAGCTCTGGTGACAACCCACTGAAGAAGCTCTGAACTAGGTTCGGCTTCGTGATATCGTGGTGTGGGCATCTATCCAATAGCTCTCTGAACCTCTCCCAAGCCTCGTGGAACTGCTCGTTGGGGAACATGGAGAAGTTACTGATCAGGGCCCTCGCTGCGTTCGTCCGCCCGAGTGGATAGTACTTGTTCAAGTACTCGGTGCGGAGCTACTCCCAGGTGTACACGAATCTCCCCAAATGCTTCAGCCAGGTGGCTGCTCTGTCTGCTAGGGAGAAGGGGAAAGCAATCATCCGTATGGTATCCTGGTCCACGTGCCTGTCGTGGACAGTACTGCAAATCATCAAGAACTCCTGTAGGTGGAGATGGGGCTCCTCTGTAGCCAGTCCGTGAAATCGCGGAAGCATCTGCAAGGTGTTCGGGGGGAACTTGAAGTCCCCCACGATAGCCGGAACCACCACCCAGTGATGCATCAGTGTAGATCCGGGATTGTGTAAATCCCGCATCGGTCTAGGTGGTCCTGCTCCTCCTGCGGCTGCTGCCGCTGCGGCGGCGGCCGCGGCTGCTGCTGCTGCTGCTGCTCGTGCCTGTGCCTGTGCCTCATCTGGCTCCTCGGGCTCGCTCTGTGCATCTCTCTCTGCTCTGAGCCTCTCCATCTCGTGCCTCATCTCTATCATAAAAGCTCCCTGATCGCGGAGCTGCTGCTGGACTGTCTCTAACTGTGCGATCAGGGTGGAGTTGATCGCTCCCTGGTCTAGTACAAAGTGCTCTGGTCTGCGGGAGTGATCGTCAGAACTGCCGGCCATCGCGACGTCTGCAAAATCGAAGGAGCCCAACTCAGGTGCTGTCAAATGAATAAGTCTCTCCTCGGGCTCATGTCTCTCGGGTAGATCAGAAAGGGGGTCGAGGGGGAACAGGGTGGAGTCATACTCGGGCTCGGAGAGCGAGTCCGAGCTCTCGCGAGCCAACCTAGATGATGTGGTAGACGCGCCCGAAAGCGGTGCAACCAAAGGCTGCCTAAGAGATCGTCTACCCATCATCTTGATCTAGCGAGTAAGGCGGATGAGATCTGGAAAAATTACGATCAGAAAACAAACCCCCGGTTCACCAACACAACACGAGCTGAAGACCGTGAAAGTTCGGTCAAATTATCTTGTCTATTTTATTTGGTGAACAATCAAGATAGCAGAGCGATTACGTGACCTGTTAGGATATCCGCTGCTAACCCAACCGACTGGCCCGCACGGATGAGTCGGTAATCAGTCGGGTTTCGCAACGGGGGGCTCTACCTAGTGTTCGGGGTCACTCTCTCGCACAAGCAAACCAAACAATGAGGGGGTTGCTCTCCCCAAGACAAATTTTTAGGGTGAGCGAGTTTTAAGATCAATAATTTTAAACAGTCCCAATTTTATGGTTTTTCTTTTTAGGTATATTTCAAGCAAACAAAATCGCCTAACGAATTTTTCGGTTCTCCTGGTTATTAAGTCCGAAAACGGGGGGAGAAGACGAAAAAGCCGATGCACGTGAAATCAATGATGCATGCTGAGTAAGAAATGCGTACCTGCCGCCAGCACTCTACATGCAAAATGATCCGCGCATAAAATAAAAGGCAGAAAAGTAAACTAAGCTATATGATGCACGGTAAAAGCCCGAGTCCTAAACAGGCAATTTCTATTGATCGTGAAGAACAATAGTTAGTCAACCGAATCGAGTCCGGAGTCCGATCTTGGGAGTCACTCGGTGCCCGCCACAACGGGTCCTGCCAGCGCTGTATGTGACTCCTAACGGCACGTGGTCTCGAATCCAATTAAACTAACTTTTTTAGTGAATTTTAGTAAGGTCCAATTACGTTCTATAGGAACAGATATTCTATTAAGTGTTGGGCCTTAGAGATCCTACGTCACAATCAACAAAAATCCTATGTCTAGGGGCTCGAACAAAACCGCGAAAAATCCGGAAAATGACAGTAAGAAATAAAAAGAAAACCGCGAGAAAAAGCCGCGTAAAAGCCGAGGGTCCTAATGGGTCCCCCGAGCACGCCGGTGCTCGGCGAAACAGACCCGCTACGGTCTAAGTCTAACAGTCCAAACAGTCTCAGAGTCCTGTATTATTACAACACAAATAATAAATGAATAAAATGAAACTATCCTACTGCCTCACTCCACTCAACTCTCTCCTCTCGCTCTCTCCTGCGGCTTCGTAGAGAAGGAAGCCGCCTCCGAGTCTCGCGGCTGCACCGGCTCCTCGAAAGTCGCCTCCGCGGTCCTCGGGCCCTCGCAAGAAAACAGGAAGAGTGGTCAGACCAATAAAATAATAATCAAATAATAAATGAAAATAAAAATAAAAACAAGGGTATATGTGCAGAAATGAAAATAAAATAATCACACAAAATAAAACAAAAATAAAGAGAAAAGAAAATCAAAATAAAACAAAATATCACAAAAAGGAAACTAAATACAAAAGCCGCGAAAAGCCGCGAGCTCCGAAGAGCCGCGAAAAACCGCGAAAACAAAAACAAAAATAAAAACACTACTAAGCCGTGCTCCCCGGCAACGGCGCCATTCTGATAACACCAAAAATCAATCCTAAGACCCGGGTGAAGGTAATGAAACAAGGGTCGTTGCGACCCGGATCTCAGAGAAGGTGTATCAAGAAAAATCGAACCGCGAAACGAGTCGAAAATCAAACAAGGCAAAACAAGCGGTCCTAGCTATGATATTAACCTGGTATAGCTCCCAGGGTCGAACACAAGGAGCACGGATTGGCTAGAAGCCTACGAAGTAGTAAAAATAAAAGAAAATGAAATAAAAATGATTTTTAGTGGTTTTTATGGATTTTTATATTTTTTTGGATTTTTAAAGTATAAAGAAAATAAAAGAAAGTAAAGTCAAGCCAACTTCAACAATTTATTTATCACACCAAAAATAAAGCAAAAAATTCCAGAAAAATTGTTTTTATGTTTTTTATGTTTTTAAGTGTTTTTGGTGAATTTTTGAGATTTTTCTAATGGGTAAATTATTCTCTAAAAATCAAACAATGCAAAAAAAAAGAGGTACTGTCCAGCAAGGCTTGAAACTCAAAAATAAAATATCTAAGAGTCTCACTAAGCCATGGAGGTAATTTTCCTGTAATCTAGAAAGAATAAGGAAAATTTAGGCACCCTAATTATTGTTTTTGGATTTTTAATTTATTTATTATAATTTTATGGGTTTTTAGGGGTTTTTCAATTTTTAAGGTTTTTACTTAATGAAAAATAGCCAAAATTGGCTAGAAAATCAGAAAACAAGCAAACAACAGTATCTAATTTTTTTAGAATTTTTGGAGGTGATTTTATATTTTTTTGGTATTTTTAAACCTAGACAGTAGCTAAAAAGTAGGTTTTTGAATTTTTAAAAAATACTAAATGAAAATAAAAATGTCCTCAAAAATCACTGAAATTCCTACACCATGGCAGGAGCCATGTGTCGAAATCTCATTAGATTTGGAGGTGGTTTGATATTTTATTCAAGATGCAAAGGGGGCACAGTGCACAGGGATGAATGTGCAAATACCCGAGAATCTGGGGGCCCAGGTGCAAAATACCCAGCAAGTCACGCGCGTGGCGCGTGGCTGGGGCACACAGGGACCTAATGGTAATGAAAACCAAGTCTTAGGGTCTTTTGATAACTCGTATCAAAAACCCAGGGACGCGGTTGCAATTAACCCAATAAAATCCGCACATGCACAATTAAAACACTCACAGGGGTATAACTGCAAATACCATAAAAGATTTCTTCATTTCATAACAGCCCAGATCTACAGGATAAAAGATGTAAAAAGCCCTAAACTACACGTGACGACGCACGTGGTCTCATACAAACAGGGGCATACATGCAAATAACAACCAACACAAGGTCCACAGTGCAAATGTCCCTACGTAAATAAAGTTCTAAAAATATTTACAGGACTAAAAATAAAAAGACGAACTAAGAGGGGCGCCTAAGTAATTTACCCCTTTATTGGTCGACGGCCAGATGCGCGCCACGTGGTGGATGGACGGTCAGGATGGGCGGCGCTCTCCTTCTCTTCTTCTCTTGGGCCTGATCGACGGTGGAGAGAGGGCCACGTGTAAGATCGGTCGGCTCTGGTGAGTGGAGTCCCTCTCTCTCTGCTCGGACGGTCCAGATGAGATCCTCTGGATGATCAACGGTCGCGGCTCCTCGAAAGTTGAACGGCTGAGATCAAAACTGGAGCTGAGGTCTCATCGAACGGTCCTGGAGGATGATGGAAGAACTCGACGCCGGCGAACTTCGCCGGCCTCCTGCGTGAGCTGCACTCCTCCTCGGCTGCTGCTGATGATCGGAACGGGTCCGTGGTGAAGCTCCGCAGCTGGTAGTAGTGGCCGATGGCCCAGCCGAGCCCTGGAGGGGCTCCGACGAGGCTGGCGGCGCGAAGCTCCGGTCTGGACTGTAAGGGGGGCTCAGATGCCTCCCTTTGGACCTGCAAGATAGACCAAAAGCTTCGCGGGTCGAGGGCAAAGTGCCTCGACCCCAAGAAGCGAAGTGAGGGTGATCGGTGCGGTGGGGCGGAAGAGCTCCGGCGAGCGACAGGTGGTGGAGCTCGACTCCCAGCTCCGGGGCGAGCTGGGTTGAACGAATGGGCGTAGAACGTGCGCGAGGAAGTGGCGAAGGTGATGGGGTGCTCCGATGATCGAGATATTACGCGTGATGGTCGGAATCAGAGGAACACGGCGAACGGTCGATTTGGGCGAAATCCAAAATTACACTAAATGGGTAGGCGAAATGATTACCTGGGTGACGCGGTAGACTATGCTGGAGCTCAGCTAGCTCCTGGTCCTTGCCTCAAGGGTCGTCAACGCCCGAGGCTCGAGCTCCGGGTGGTCGTCGGAGCACGGCTGCAAGAAGCGGCCGGATCGATGGTCGGACACCTCCTCCTCGCTGCGACACCGGCGGGGGCAAGCTGTCACCTTGCTAGTTGCGATGGAGCTCACTGGAGAGAGAATGGGGAACCAAAGATGGCGAGAAAGTGCGGCGAAGCTCGGGCTTTATAGTGGGTGCAGGTCCGGGAAGACTCGATCGGGTAGGGCGAGATGAAGCGCGGATCCCAAGGAGGGATGTCGGGCGAGATTCCCGGATACCTGGGGGACGATTAGGATCTGGGATTAGGCTAAATGGAGATCGGGTTTGGTGGGAGTAATTGGGTGAAGTTGGGTCCGCGAACAGGACCCGGGCTCTGGTGGTCCTGGGGGAGGTGTTGACCGGGGGTCAACAATCCCCCGTGGACCAATCAGAGCCCGCCAATTATTGAAATTTTATTTGATTTTTTTGGGGCCTTAAATGGCCGAATTTTCAAAAACTTAAAACATGAAAAATGTTTGTTTTAATTTTTTCTATTTTTTTGTGATTTTTAATTAATTTTTGGAAATAAAAATAAGGTATATACATAGTAGCTATACATAGGTATATATACACTATATTGATTTTTGATTTTTGATTTTTAATTAGTTATTTTTATACATTTTTATTCCTATTTTATATTTTATTTATTTATAGGATAAAATGAGGAATAAAAGGCTATTTTTATTTTATTTTTATTATTTATATACATAGGGGAAATAATTATTTATGCACAATTATATACATGATATATATACAAGATATTTTTGTGTTTTTAATTTTGTAATTTTTATTTGATTTTTGTTTTAATTCTTTTTATTTATTTTATTTACAAAACATAAAAAGGAATATTTACCAAAAGTTTTGAAAACAAATAGCTTTATTTACAAGGTGAAATAAGGTAAGAAGGTGGTCTATGTATACATGGTGTAAGGGTTCTTTTTGGTCTTTTTGATTTTTTAGATTTTTATCTTGTTTTTAATAGTTCCTAAATATATACAAAATATATACAAACATATTTTTGGTTGAGGAAAATATTATTTTATTTATTTACATAAGTATGTACATGTGAGCCCCTATCTCCCTCTACTTTGTCTTTTATGCGGTCAGGCCCATGCTGAGCCCTCCCTTGGGTTAGGTTGCTCAATATTTATTCTAAATATTTCCCTCTTTTTCTTTTTCTTCTTTATTCTTTTATTTTTGCACAAAAACATGCTAATTATTTATATTTACAAACATGCATGCTTTTGCTAACTTTCCCTATTTACACATATCTACATGCATTTGCATAGGTTTTTGTAGCTAAAATATAAGAATAAAGAGTGATGAATGGGTATTCATCAGCGACCTCGGTCACTCAGATGCACTCGATCAAGAAGAATGAACCACTAATAGAGATAAAACAGATAAAACACAAAATAACGGTCCTGCTATTGGATTAATCTGGTATAGCGACCAGGGTCGAACTCAAGGAGCACGGATTGGCCTGTTGGCCTACGAAGTAGTAAAAAGGAATAAAATAAAAGAACAAAATATTTTTAGTGGTTTTTAATTTATTTTATATTTTTTTGGATTTTTTAATGTATTAAGAAAATAAGAAAAACAAGTAAACACACACTTCAACAAATTATTAAATGCACTAAAAATCAACCAAAAATTCTAACAAAATTTTTTTTATATGTTTTATAATTTTTAGTGTTTTTGGTGAATTTTTGAGAATTTTCTGATGTTTATTTAATTTTCTAAAAATCGAAAAGTGGCTGAAATCAAAGGTACTGTCCAGCCGAGCTAAAAGAGCCTGGATAAAATATTCAAAGGCCCCAAATTAGCTTGAAGGTAATTTTCCTGTAAAGGGAATAAAACAAGGAAAATTTAGGCACCTATTTTATTATGTTTGGATTTTTGGTTTAATTATTAGAATTTTTATAAGTTTTTAGGTGTTTTTCAATTTTTTGTGGTTTTCAGTAATGGAAAATGGCCAAAATTGGCTATAAAATCAAACACAACAAAATAGACCGTCATCTATTTTTTTGTAATTTTTAGACACTATTTAATATTTTTTGTGGTTTTTAAAGTTAGACAGTGAAGAAAATAGAGGTTTTTGAATTTTTAAAAATAACAAATGAAAACAAAAATGTCCTAAAAAATCCTCGAAAATTTTACACCATGGCAGGAGCCATGTTTCCAATTTTCGTTGGATTTGGAGGTAATTTGCTATTTTATTCAAAAATAAAGAAGGGGCACTGTGCACAGGGACCAAAGTGCAAATACCCAAGAGTCCGGGGGGTCTGGTGCAATTAACCCAGCAAAACACGCGCCACGCGCGTGCCTGGGGCACTCAGGGACCCAAATGCAATAAAAATAAGTCCCAAGGACTTATTGGTAACAGGTACCAAAAGCCCAAGGGCTTATCTGCAAAATACCCACAAATATCACGCACATGCTCAAATAAACCATGCACAGGGGTATAAATGCAAATAGATAAAAACTTTCATTTAACTAATAACATCCAGAACAACAGGGGCATACAGTGCAATTAACCCAAAGAAACCACGTGACGAAGCACGTGTCAGACCATGTACAGGGGTATAATGGTAAATAAAGGCAAGCACCAGGGTCTCTATGCAAATATCCCAAAACTTAAACAACTACTCTACTTAATTACAAGACTAAAAGCGAAATAAAATACTAAAGAGGGCCTAAGGGTAAATTACCCTTTATTACGCGGGCTGTTGGATGCGCGCCACGTGGAGGATCTGATGGTGGTGAACGATGGGCGCACCAGATCTCCCCTCCTCGGATCGAGCGGTGATGGTTGCTCCGGAGATGGACGGCCCTGATGGAGTCTGGAGCGGGAGGAGTGATCGAACGGAAGAGGAAGGTCCTCGAAGAACAGACGACCGGCGAGGTTCGCCGGCCTGGTGGTCTTGCTCCGAGGCTCCTCTGCTGCGCCTGAAGGTCGGAGAAGCTCCGCACTGGTGTCCTGCAGCTGGTGATAGGCTCCGATGATCCAGCCGAGCTCCGAGGAGCTCCGGCGAGGTCGGCGGAGCTGCGCCTTTTGGCCTGATGTCAAAAGGCCTCAGATGGCCTTCCTTTAACCTGCAAAGCTATCCAGAAGACTCGCGAGTCGAGGGCAAAGTACCTCGACCCGGTTAGGCGAGGTAGCGGTGGCTGATGCGTCGAAATGGCGAGCTCCGGCGAAGGGGGTAGACGGAGGAGCTCGGCTCCCAGCTCCTATGCGAGCTGGGTTGGATGGAGGGGTGAAGAAGGTGCGTCGGAAGGAGGCGAAGGTGTCTGTGGGGTCCTATGATCGAATCTATCTACTGGATGGTCGGAATCGATGGAATGCGGCGGAGCGACGATTTGGGCGTAATCGGAAATTAAAGGAAAAGGCGGAGCGAAATGGATACCTGGGTGGACGAGGAGACTGGGGAGGAGCTAAGTAAACTCCTGGTCGTTGCCTCGAGGAGCGTCTCCCTCCGAGGCTCGGTGCTCACGCGGGTGGCGGAGCAACGGCGGCTGTGCTCGCCGGATCAGTGGATACGCCTCCACTCCTCGCTTCGACGGCGCCGGACGCAAGCTGTCACTCTCGCGAGTGCGTTGGAGCTCACAGGAGGTGGATACGAATGACCAAAGATGGGGAAATGAGGTGGCGGAGCTCGCTTATGTATGGGTGCAGGTCCGGGAAAAATGGCTCGAGTCCGGCTCCATGGAGCACGGATCCCTAGGATCTATGTCGGGCGAGATTCCCGGGTACCTGGGGAGTGATTAGGACCCTGGGTTAGGCTAAATGGTGCTCGGGTCTGGCAGGGATAAATGGGGGAAATCGGGTTCTCGAACCAGACCCGCGGGAGGTGGTCCTGGGGGGTAGTTGACTGGGCGGTCAACACTCCCCAGGGCCAATAGGAACAGGCCACGTGGCTTAATCTTGGAGGTGAAAATTAAGGTAGCAAATGGCCGAATTTGCAAAAAGTTAAAACATGAAATATTTTTATTTTATTTTTTTCTATTTTTTTAGTGATTTTTAATAATTTTTTTGAAATAAAAATAAGGTATGTACACTATATGTACTATATACGTATATGTACACTATTAGGGTTTTTAATTTTTGATTTTTAATTATTATTTTTATGCAATTTTATTCCTATTTTATATTTTATTTATTTTCATTATAAAATAAGGAATAAAAAGATATTTTTATTTTATTTTTATTATTTATATATATAGGTAAAATAAATACATATATACACTCATATACATGGTATATGTACAATCTATTTTTTTTGTGTTTTTAATTTTTGCTATTTTTATTTGATTTTTGTTTTGATTGTTTTTATTTTATTTATTTACACTATATAATAAAGAATATTTACAAAAACTATAAAGATTAATTTTATTTATTTATAGGGCTAAATAAATATGTAGGTGAGTCTATGTACAATGTAAAAGTGATATTTTTGTTCTTTTTTTATTTTCATATTTTTATCTTTTGTTTTTATATTTATAAATATAGACACAAATTTACAAGCCTATTTTTGGTGAGGAAAATATCTTTATTTTATTTACATAAATATGTACACACATGAGCCCCTATCTCCCTCTACTTTGGTTTTTATGCGGTCCGGCCCATGCTGAGCCCTCCCTTGGGTTAGGTTGCTCAATATTTATTCTAAATATTTCCCTCTTTTTCTTTTTAATCTTTATTCTTTTATTTTTGCACAAAAACATGCTAATTATAGGTTTTTACACAATGCATGCTTTTGGTAATTATTCCTATTTACACATATCTACATGTATTTGCAAAGGTTTTTGTAGCTAAAATATAAGAATAAAGAGTGATGAATGAGTATTCATCAGTCGGGAGAAGGAGGGGTAGACCGAGACCAGACTCCTTGGATCGAAGGACCTGTGACCAGTTAGACGGTTCTGTCGAGTAGAAGTTGCATGCTTAGGACTCGGTTTTTACCGCTGCACCATATAGGTAGTTTACTTTTCTGTCTTTACATTATGCGCGGATCATATTGCATGTAGAATGCTGGAGATAAGTATGCCTTTCAATCTTTGCATGCATCATTGATTTCGTCGCGCATCGGCTTTTTCGTCTTCTCCCCCTGTTCTGGATTTAATAACCATGAGAACCGAAAAATTCGTTAGGTGTTTCTTTTTATTGAAAAATATCTAAAAACAAAAACAATAAAATCAGGACTGCTAATCACACTTGACCTAAAAGACACTTCACTAAAAATCTGTCTTGGGGAGAGTAACCCCCTCCTTGTTTGGTTTGGATGAGCGAGAGAGTGATCCCCACCTTAGGATAGAGCCATCCGATTTTTCTCGACTGATTACCGGCTCTTTGGTACGGGACAGTCGGTTGAGAGATATCGGATTCCTATTACCTCACGTAATCGCTCTGATAGACTGAATGATCACCTAAAATAAAATCGACAAGATAATTGACCGATCCCTTTCGTTCTTCAGCTCTGTGTGCGTAGGTGAATCGAGGGTGTGCTTGTTCATCTTGTGTGATTTCCATATTCCTTCGATCCTTCCCCATCCTCCTTTCGATCCTTCATCTATTTCCCACCCTCCCTCCCTTCATTCCTCTTCTCTTCTTCTCCTTTACCCATGGATGATGGATCCCCCTCACTTCGAGCCGACTCGTGCGACTTTTTCTTCGCTATCCGACCATCACTCCAGTCCACCTTCTAGGGAGGTTGGATCTCCGACCTACCTCCCGCTCCCTCCCTCCCTTTCATCCCACTACTCTGGGCATGCTGTACGAGACGTCCGAGGATACCAGATAGAGCAGATGTGAGACCCGGACGATGTTGTTGCTGAGTTGAGAGCGCACTCCGTTGATGATCAGAGAGAGCAGTGGAGATCAGCAGACAAATCTTATTCCAGAAGGATGGAGGAGCAGATAGCACAGGGAGCTGAGTCAGCTTCCACACTAGGTCCATTCGTCTTGGATTTGGATTACATTCAGCGACTGCCGACATTTTCAGGAGAGGCAAACGAGGAGCCTTATTTTTACCTGTCCGCCTTCGAGGAGTTTTGCAGAGAACAGAGATATTCAGACGTCACTGCAGAGGAGCTAATGAGCAGGACCTTCCCCTTCACACTTCAGGACAGAGCCATGAGATGGCACCGACGATTGGGGAGGACATTCGAGACGTGGGGAGATCTACGCCGAGAGTTTCTACAGAGATACTTCCCTCTACGTAGAGCAGATTTCATGCGGTCTTTGATCACCGACTTTTCAGTTGACCCCCAGGAGCCATTGCAGGAGGCATGGCCGAGGTTTCTAGACCTCTTGAGGAGATTTCCCGATCACGGACTTCCACTGACAGACTTGATAGAGATCTCCATGCGGGGGATGACCGTAGAGCAGCTTGCACTGGTGATTACCACATGTGGCGGTTCACACCGCAGTTCCGACATTCACCTACTTGACACCATCTCGAGTTTATTTTCACAGAGATATTCTTCACGAGATACCGTAGTTGGGACAACACATGCAGACGATGTAGTACCAGTGCGGTGTGTCACTTTACATGATGATACAGTTTCTACACACCAGTCCGAGGATTTGGATGATGCAGCACCACTGACAGAGGACATGACTGTGATAGCAGAGGTTCGGACCCAGAGTCTACTTGAGTTCCCATTTGTTTTCCAGCTGGAGTTCGAGTCAGCCCCAGAGTTCCCAGTTGACGAGTCTTGGATATCAGATCTTCTGATACTCCAGGAGCCGGAGGAGCCCCCGCTTTTGCAGCCATTGATTCAATAGTCCGGTTGAGCTGACAATGAGTCACCCCCACTCAAGGGGCATCAAAGAGTGGGGTGGTGGTAGGTACTCTGATGGAGTTGAGGTGGATGCACACATGCATCGCACCATACAGATCTGTTTTGTTGCACTTTTTAGGGCGAGCGAGACTCCTCCGGCAGACTCGATTGATGGAGTTGCGATTCATGAGTCATGTATGCTCGTCTCGAGTGTCAGAGTACTACCAACTAGACTAGCTGAAGTCTTAGGTTGCACTTTGAATGGAGTGATGCAGGCTTCATTCCTAGTGCAGGCTTTCTCCTTTGACGGGCGAGTCCGGGATAAGTAAATGAAAGTATGGATTAATATATGTCAAAGAATTGGTTTCGATTGCGTACGTGTTAAAGGTCTAGAATATAACTGATTATATATTGCTAATTGTTATTGAAATGTTCTCTTCTGAATTAGCTCACTTACTGCATTTGCTTTGCCTACCTATGAGCTCTTAATTTACAACATTTTATCCTTACTGGGCCAGTTGACTCACAAGTTACATTCTTTGGAAATCCAACATGAAGTGTAGAGCAAGAGACAGAGGCTCACATCTTTGGTGGTGCATCTGCAGGACGTTGTTAAGGTTGAGGACTGGTTTCATAGTAGTTTACGTTATCCTTCCTTTCTAATTATTTATGATGTAATAAAGAGACTTTGATTTCTACCTTTATTTTTATGTGGACATTGGTGATCAATGGAAGTTTAGATTTTCTTTCCCATGTCTTCATATTTGTATTAATGGTATATCATGCAGGTTGTTTATGATTGTTGTTGGGTAAATCTTGAGAACGAGTGTTTAGATGCGCTCCCGCTGAGGTGGGGAGTTTGGGTCTTTTGCCTTTGCAGAGACCATGGCCAGCAGTAAGGAGCGCATCGATGGACCCAGCGGGAACCAGACTTACGTATTGGATCAGGGTGCCATCAACAACACCCTGTTAGCCTCTCTGGATATCATGCAGCGTTAGATTAGAGACCAGGGGACTTTCATGGTGGACATGCGCCGAGAGATGGAGCATATGAGAGCCGACAGAGAGCAGCGCAGAGCCGGTAGAGGAGGAAACAACCCTGAGGGAGAGCCAGATGAGCCAACACAGCCAGCAGCACCTGCACGACCGATGAGAGAGTTGCGCAATCCTGGTGCAACTCTGACCCATAGATGGATACAGCTGCCATCCATTTTGGGAGATTTCAAGCTCCTGCCTCAGACCATCCAGCTTCTACCCCGATTCCACGGACTCGCCGCTAAGGAGCCACACCTCCATCTCCAAGAATTCGAGATGATCTGCAGCACTGTCCACGATCGACTCGTGGATGAGGATACCATTAGGATGATTGCCTTTATGTTCTCCCTCGTAGATAGAGCAGCGAACTGGATGAAGCACCTAGGGAGATACGTCACATCATGGGAACAGCTCCGGAACGAGTACTTGAATAAGTACTATCCACTCGCCCAACGAATGCAGTCAAAGCCCTGATCAACAACTTCACCATGCTTCCCAATGAGCAGTTCCACGAGGCATGGGACATATTCACGGAGCTCACAGACCGGTGTCCTCATCACAACATATCCAAGCCCAACCTTGTCCAGAGTTTCTTCTGTGGACTTACACCGAAGTTGCAGGGGCTAGTTAATGCATCCTGTGGGGGCTCATATTTCGCCAAGGATGAGCATCAGGTCTGGGCCATCTATGAAGAGATGGCAGAGAACTATACGGTGATGTCCCAGACCCAACTATATGCACATGGGAAGCCTACAACACAGGTCGTGTCCTATCAGAGGATAGCACGGGTCGATGTCGGTCCATCTACATCATCAGCAGCCGCAACACAGGTAGAGTCGACGTCCACTGATATGGGGATCGTCAACGAGAAGTTGGACCGCATCGAGCTTATTGAGAAGAAACAGTATCAGGGCATGTCTCAGATAGATCAGATGGCACAGACGCTGAGTGACCTGAAGACCCAGATCATGTGTCTCCAGGAGGCACAGATGGCTTCTCAACCCTGTCTCAGGTCACGAGCAAATCACAACGGCAGCAGCATCTCGACCCAGCCCTCCGCCCATTACCGACATGTGCATCAGATTCAGGCAGAGTCGTTCCAGCAGCAGCAGCAGTATGTCCAGCTATCACCATCTCCGGACAACCAGATGGTGGTTTACCAGCCGGATTAGCCCCTGACGGTTCTTCCCCCACCCACTTACGAGCAGGAGCCGTTGTTGGAAGTCAACGGGATTTGGTAATGACCGACCTCAGTCTGGGATCCGACGAGACCATCCCAGATTTTGTTGGTCGACTGGAGGTGCCTCATCCCAAAAGTAGTCTCCAATTCAAGGTGGCTAGTTCAGCCAGCAGCAGCAACACCAGCAGCCCCAGTTCCCACAGCCCAGCCACATCCACCTTACCAGCAGCAGGGTCCTCGTCCCTATCAGCAGGGACAGTCGTGGAGGCAGCAGCAGCAACCTCAGCAGTTTCATCCCCAGTATCCCTCTCATCCTCAACAGCAGCCTCACTTCCAGAGAGGCCACCCTCCGGTTCTCATGGGATCGCCCATGAGAACCCAACTTTAGAGGACTTATCCTGCCTTATCTCCGATCAGTAGGCTACATTCAGGCGGGAGATGGATGAGTTCCGTCAGGAGATGAGAGAGATAGTGAAGGGCGAGGCCGCCATACCCGCTCAGATCGAGCCGAACCCGAACAATCTGAAGAGGAAGTCTGAGCCGGTAGAGTTTACAGAGATTACCGCTCCTAGTGATTCACTTGGTGATATTTCTGCATACACTTTTAATGCTGACTTTGTTACACTTAGGAGCGGTAGGATGCCAGCTGACAGTGCCTCATCTGAGCGACGACCACATGAGGACTCAGGAGCGCTAGATGAGGAGGAGAGCGGTGTTGATGCCGCTCAAGATGATGTTGATGACGGTGGTAATGATGCCACCAAGGATGTAGATCCAGCTAATGAAACTGAGGCCGTCACTTCACCAGATATAGGAGGTGGTGCTGATGCCACCAGAGATGATGTTGAGCCAGAGTGCGGTGCTTATGCCGCAAGTCCAGATGCCGCGGGTGGTATTAAGGCTACCCATTCTATTCTTGTTGCATTCCCTTTTGCTTCTGTATCTCAGGACTATTCTGGAAAATGTAATAAAGGAAAGGGTTATTCATTTGCGAGTACATCTGTGATGCATGGAGATTTATGTATGGATGTTGTTTCACCACAGCAGCAGGGACCCGATCCTAGCCCTCCATCTGAGGAGGGCCCATCCATCCCCTTCCCTCAAGCACTTCGCTTGGCTAAGGGGAATAAAAAAGAAAATCCAAAAAAATATCAGCAGCTAGAGTTCAGCCAGTAGATGATAGACAGATTCCAGATACAACTGACACTACAGGAGGCCTTGGAGCACATCCCTTTCTTCCAGAGGAGCCTTAGAGAGAAGACCACTATTCGCAGGAAGAGGGGGAACCATCACTTAGAGATCCATGTGCTCACTCGTGCCACCTGCTTCGCCATCCAGAACCGTCTACCAACCAAGAGGTCAGATGCAGGAGCTCCCTATGCCAGATGTCACATACATGAGCAGAGGTTTGATCAGACTCTATTAGACAACGACTCTTCTATCAACCTACTTCTGGCAGCCTTACTCGACCGATTCGAGTTTGGCCCTCTCCGATAGAGCAGGACGGTCCTTCAGTTTGCTGATTGATCTGTCAAGAGGCCGAAGGGGTTGCTGAAGGACGTAGTCATCACAATTCAGGTCCTGAAATTCCCCGTGAACTTCGTTGTGTTGGACATGGAGATCCCTGAGTCTGTGGCCGACACCCCCATCATTCTAGGACGCATGTTCTTGGTCACAGCCAAGGCAGTATCCGATCATGATAGCGGGAAGGCGTACTTTCACGTCGAGGGTGAGAATATACAAATAGAGACGATCAATGAAACTAGAGCGTGAGATTCAACTTGCTCAGAGTCGCTTACAGATTCAGAGCAGATGACAGAGGTAGAGCGAGATGTCCACCAGGAGTGCGATTTTGTGATCACAGACGATGAAGCAGCTTGGTCAAACCTCGTTTCACGAGCCATCCTCTCACTTTCAGATCCCGTTGATGCACATATTCCAGTAGAGGAGAGCTTGGAGAGCGCATTCTTGGCAGAGGACACATTTCAGGCAGCATATCACATTTAGGAGAGTGAGGCAGTAGATATTTCTTTGATTCAGATTCAGATCCCTCGGAGTCAGATATTGATTGGGCAGAGTTTGATGAGATGATTCCATGTCTGATTCCCACAGAGCCAGCAACTAGGGTGGAGATTGATCCTATTCAGAGCACAGACACACCAGCAGAGCAGTCTTCACCAGATTTTCAGGTTCAGTGAGAATTTTCCCATGCAGATTTGGTTGCTTTCACTCAGACTTTTTAGAGGCTAGATCTACCAGTTCCCAGTTATCCAGAGCTAAAGACCTTACCGTGGTTGCTGAAGTATAGGTTCCTTACGAGCGAGCATGAGATGCACCCAGTCATTATCTCAGCGGATTTGACTGGAGAACAAGAATCTCGTTTGATGGAGATTCTTGAAAAGAACCGCAATGCAATAGGATGGAGTGTAGCCGATCTCTAGGGGATAAGTCCGGCCCTGTGCTCCCACCATATATATCTCGAAGAGGACGCTAAGCCATCGCGTGAGTTCCAGCGGCGGCTGAACCCGAATCTTCGAGGGGTTGTCATGAAGGATATCTCGAAATGGTGGAGAACCGATCTTCTCTACTCCATCTCTGACTCCAAGTGGGTTAGTCCATTGCATGTGGTGCCCAAGAATACATGCATCACTACAGTTGTGGGTGAGTCTGGAGAGGAAATTGCTACCCGATACCCACTTCTTGGAGGGTCTATGTGGACTACAGACGATTGAACCAGGCCACCAAGAAGGATCATTTCCCGCTGCCTTTTATTGATCAGATTATAGAGAGGCTAGCTGAGAAGAGTCATTACTGCTTTCTTGACGGGTACTCCGGTTACAACCAGGTGGCTATTGCGCCCGAAGACCAGGACAAGACCACATTCACTTGTCCTTTTGGGATATATACTTTCAGACGGATGCCCTTTGGTCTATGTAACGCCCCGGTGACATTCCAAAGGTGCATGTTGTCCATCTTTTCGTACATGGTGGGTGAGTGCTTGGAGGTCTTCATGGACAACTTTTCGGTCTATGGCAATGGGTTTGATGCTTGTCTTGACTGCCTAGACCGCATCCTTCGGCGATGCATTGAGGTCCATCTTGTGCTATCTTGGGAGAAGAGTCACTTCATGGTGACTCAAGGGATGGTGCTTGGTCATATCATCTCCAACAGGGGCATGGAGGTTGATCCAGCCAAGGTGGATATCATTAGGAAACTCAGTCCACTGGTCCAACTTGCGACAGTTACGGTCTTTTCTGGGGCACGTCGGTTTCTACCGGCGCTTCATTCATGATTTCAACAGGATTGCCCGACCGTTGACTGTTTTGCTGATCAAAGACACCGAGTTCATTATGGATGATAAGTGTCTGGTGTCATTTGAGACTCTCAAGAGTCTAGTTGTTGAGGCTCATGTCCTCCAGCCGCCTAATTGATCTCTCCCATTCGAGATCATGACGGATGCCTTCGATTTTGCCGTAGGGGCCGTGCTGGGACAGAGGAGGGATGGAGTGACGTTTGCCATTCACTACGCTAGCCGTACATTGGATGTCGCACAGTGGAACTATACTGTCAATGAGAAGGAGATGCTAGCCGTAGTCTTTGCCCTATATAAGTTCAGATCTTACATCATTGGATCAAAGGTGATTATCTTCACAGACCATACCGCCATCATGTACCTCATGGCAAAGAAGGATGCCAAAGTGAGACTGACTCGATAGATCCTTCTACTCTAGGAGTTTGATATTGAGATTAAGGATAAGCCTGGAGTCAAGAATGTGGTGGCGGATCATCTCTCCCGATTAGAGCATCTTGAGGATTCAGAGCAGATTAATCCTATTTCTGAGACCTTCCCAGATGAGGCGATCCTTGCTATCGCCTCGCTCCCGTGGTACGCCGACATTGTGAACTATCTTGTTGCCAAGAAAGTTCTACAAGGTTAGCCCAAGCAACAACTTGAGACCTTGCTCGCGAAGGCCAAGTTCTACCATTGGGAGGATCCCGTCCTTTATCATGAGGGAGGGGATAGCGTCTGGCATCGGTGCATTCCTCAAGAGGAGCACCATAGCATCCTCACTTACTGCCACAAGCTTGAGGCAGGGGGGCATCACTCTGGGAGGAGAACGACACAAAAAGTGCTCCAATACGGCTATGGTGGCCTACCCTCTTCAAGGATTCTGATGAATTCGTGAAGAGGTGTATTGACTGTCAGAGGATGGACACTTGTGGAAAATGTTATATGATGTTGATACAGCCCATTCACTTCTGTGAGGTTTTTGACACATGGGGCATCGATTTCATGGGTCCATTCCCTAAGAGTCAGGGATTTAAGTACGTTCTATTGGTCGTTGATTATGTGAGTCGTTGGGTTGAGGCCATCCCCGTCGGACCGCAGATGCTAAGACTGTATGCAGATTTTTTAAGAAGAATATCATTTCACGATTCGGGGTGCCTAGAGTGTTGATATGTGACGGGGGGTCTCATTTCGTCAATGACAAGGTAAAGGCCCTTGCTAGCGAGTTCAGCATTGACCATCAAGTAGCCACTCCATATCATCCTCAGACCAATGGTCTTGCTAAAGTGTTGAACAAGGAGATCAAGACGATATTGTAGCAGGTAGTCCGCCCTGACCGAAAGGATTGGTCACAGCTTTTGGACTCGGTCTTGTGGGCATATCAGACTTCCTTCAAAACTCCTTTGGGTACGTCTCCCTTTCACCTCATTTATGGCAAGCCCCGCCATTTACCTGTTGAGCTTAGGCATAAATCACTTTGGGTTGTCACAGACATACTTTTGGATCCCGTGAGTGTAGGAGACCAGAGGAGGGCAGAATTGGCAGCCCTAGAGGAGCTTAGAGATGCAGCCTTTTCGAGCAGCCTACAATACAAGGAAAGAGTGAAGGAGTGGCATGATTCTCATATCAACCACAAATAGTTTGAGCTAGATCAGAGAGTATGGTTGTTTGATGCCAGGCTTAGATTATTTCCAGGGAAGTTGCAGAGCAAGTGGAAGGGACCATACCTGATCCGAAAGGTACATGACAATGGACGTATTGACATATCTGAAATGTCATCTGATTTTACCTTTTGTGTTAACGGGCAGCAGCTCAAGCCATATCTAGATCATAAGCCACTGGTCGTTGACGTCGCCCCTATTCATTTTGCGTGAGATGTGGTCTTTGACTCACATCTATTGCATCTCACGCCTGATTATCACTGTCTTCCGCTTTGTATAGATCCAGATGTCCATATCATACCATTCTTTAGTCCAACACCCCATTTGCATCTTTGATTATGCTATACTTAGGGTGTACTTTACCCTAAGTATAGGGGGGTGTCAGACTTTTGATTTACTTTTTGATTCTTTTTACCTCTGTTTTGTTGCCTATACTTAGGGATATTTTACCCTACGTATAGGGGAGGTAGACCCTATACATTCTTTAACTCGGATTTCCCTTTATGTACAGTCTGCTATACTTAGGATTACTTGATCCTAAGTATAGGGGGAAACACCGAGATTCTTTTCCGTTCCATTCTTTGATTCGTCATTGTAGTGTATTTTCCTTTTCACTTCCCTATACTAAGCATGAGTTATGTCTTCTTCATCGCTCTTGATCCACTCTGAGGACATCGTTCGAGCTAAGTATAGGGGGGTGTCGTATATCTTTCATATATACTTTAGCCATAACTCATACTTTGTGTGAGTGTATTAATGAATAAAATGGCTAAAATCCTTAAAAATTAAAAAAATCTTATAGATAAAATTCTTTATTGCATATATATAGCTATTTATAAAAAAATATTTTTGTATAAATGTTTGTAAAAATGTTTTGCGTCTAAAGAGTTTGTAAATATTTTGATATCAAAATTATGCATATAGTGCATTTTTTTTGTAAAATGTTTGAAAACAAAAAGTTTGCAAATACCCTTATGTAAGTGTGTGTAAATATTCTGCAAAACTTCTGCATTCATGCATTCATTCAAACATTTTTCGAAAATTTCGCATATTTTCAAAACTTGCATAAAAACATTTTTTATATATTTGTACGGATTTTCTGTATCATAGTTGACATTTAAACTAGCCTGGAATTAAATTGAAAAATGAAGCTTGGTTAAGAGTTAATCCACCTAATTCTAAGAGGAATCTTATAGGGCTTAGGGTTAAGACTTTTTAGGTCCATTGGGACTTAAATCTTTGAGTCCACTAGGCTATGATCATATGTCGTCTTGATGAACCTAAGTAGAACACTTAACAACACACACATGACTCTCACAGACAATGTCTTTACTTGCACCAACACCTTATACATAGCTCTCTATGGATGAGGTGGTGAGGAGGCAGTCTTCTTTGGCTTGGGGTAGCATACGAGGGTAGTACTTCTAGGCAGAACCTTTCATCTTCTTTTAGTGAAGGAAGTGCGTCTCAACTTGGTCTAGGTGGCATTGAGGTCTAAAGACATGAGTTGTGGGTTGCAATAATGCTTCAAAAGAGGGAGAGTCTACAGGCTCAAGAGGAAAAGCTCCTTATGTATATATGCTGCACCATGTAGATATGTTGTACATTTGCATTTGAAAAAAAATGTGCAAAAGAAAAGAAAAACTCTAAAAAAAGTTGTGGGTATGATAGAAAATGAATTACCCACCGGAGTGTATATAGCCAAATAAAGCAAAGCTTATGTTACCCATGCCCATCTCATGAAGCTTGCAGCGGGGAGACTTAGCTACACTAGTTGGGCTCCCTAGGATACATGGCTACACCGGTCATGGTCCATTCTCTTCTTCATCCTCTTCTTGAGTCGGTTGCACTTGAACTTAGAAGGGAATACCCCGCTCCTCGAGGAAAGAGTTGCCAGACTAGGGCATTAGAGTTACCTTGTTTAGGGGGGTTGTCACTTTGCCATTTCTGAGGTGGGGAGCTACATATCACTTACACAGTACAAGGAAAGATTCATGGTCATTAGAGTTTGTGTATGCAGACTTGTTCTGATCTGGATTATTGAGGAGTCTTGACCATAGATCGGTGGAACTTAGAGGCTGTTAAGTTTTAAACCTAAGTCCAAATAAGGTTCCGACAAACTAATAATCCAAAGGTCTGACTGAGCTCCATACTTCAATTTAATGAAGACAAGTTTAATAATCAACCTTGATTCCTCTTCTTTTTCTTTTCCTGTCTCTTTTCACTTCTTTTTCAAATAAGTGTTTGCTAAGGGACTAGCAAAAGTAAAGTATAGGGGTTTATGAAGCCTCATTCATCACTCTTTATTCTTTTATTTTGGCTAAATATCTTGGCAAAGCATCATGTATATAGTTGTAAATACAATAAATTAGCAATAAGCATGCATTTGTTAATATTTCATAATTAGCATGTATTTGTGCAAAAATAAAAGAATAAAAAATAAAAAAGAAGGAAATATTTAGACTAAATATTGAGTGACCTAAACCCAAGAGAGGGTCCAGTATGGGCATGATCGCCAAATAAAATAAGTAGAGAGAGATAGGGGCCACTATACCTTATACATATGTACCCTTTATGTATTTATTTTATTTTTACAAAATTCAAAATAAAAAGGTATTTTTGTCTCTTTATATATTTCTAAAAAAACAAAAAATTAGAAAAAAAATAAAAATAAAAATAGAATAAAAAACTCTCTTTCTCTCACCTTGTACATAATACATATATGTATCACTCCCTATTTATTTAATTTATATTTGTAAATAAATAATAAAAATAAAACAAAAGTATTTTAAACTCCAAAATTATGGTGTAAATAAATAAAATATAAAATTGGGGTATTTATGCAAAAATAAGAAAATAAAAATAATTGTACAAAATTCATAGGTATTTTATATATGTATATAATACAATATACTGTAGATACCATAAATTATTTTTTATAAATAAATAAAAATCACAGAAAAATAGTTTGGAAAATAATTAATATTTTTCATGTTGAACACTTTTTAATTTAAAATCATTTGTTTTTTTTAATCAATTTTATAAATAATCTGTATATACTATTTTCTGATTGGTCCAGGAGGAATGTTGACCCCGGTCAACTACCCCTCCCGGACCTCCCCTCGCGCGGATCCAGGTTTTGTGCTCTCTTTACCGATTTTTACAGACCCGATCCGACCACCTCCGACTCCATTCCAAGGCTCCAATTATCGAGGGGGGATCCAAGACCTTCGCCCGTTGATTTCCTTAGGGATCCGTCCCTCGGTTCGCGCGCTCGATCCGATTCTTCCAAGCTTCATGGGACATGCTATAAAGCTCTTCATTTGCTCTCACAGCTCCGAGCGCCGCACCCCCTTCTGGTACCCTAGATACCTCCGCCTTGGTGACAGCAACCGGAGGCCACCTTTGGTCATCGGAGAGGAGCTGTGTAGCCGACGCTCAAGTCTCATGGCCGGAGCACCGCCGCGACGAGCCTCCTCTGCTAGCTGCAGCGAAGTCGAGGCAAAGACCCCACCGTCCGCTTCCTCTGGAGCTCAGGATCACGTTAGGACCCTCAGTTAATCATTCCATAGTTCCTGGCTCTCTTGTTCATTCAATCCTTTGTTTGTCTTCCACCACACCTCCTCCACCTCCGATCAAGTGGTTGGAGCCTTGTCACCGTTGTCCACCCATTCAGATCGACAGCCCCGCTCATCCTCCATCTTCCCTTGTCGTCTGATCACCCTGACCTTAGCTCAGATTGCCAAGATTAGGATATAGGTCTCATTCATCGCCTCCGCCGTAGACCCCCCTTCCATTCGCCCCCGCTTCTCTCTATTTTAGGCCAAATAACCTCGACCAGAGCCTTGCTCTGAGTCCGAGCTTTCTCTTGCAGATCTTAGTACGCATGGAGACACCCCAGTTCCCCTTTGACTACCCTCGCCGGAGCTCGCCCAGGCCTCCGTCGACGCCACGATCATCTGACCGTCAACGACTCCATCCGAGCCGATCATCCGACGCGGTAGGGCCTCACGATTATTTTGGCATCGACCGATCATTCATCGGAGCTTCGGATCCTCGATGGTGCTTCGACGAAGCTCGTCCATGTGTTGTTCTTCTAGAGCCTCCCTCTGTCGTCGGATTGACCCCTTCTTCCAGACGCCATCTCTGCAATCCATCGCCTGGTACATGTCAGATCTAATGGCCCCTATGCCAGCCACGTCATCGACATCTGATAGCCGTCAGATCTGATCTCTCGCGCTAGAGGCACACGTTCACGCCCAAATAGCGGCCGCCACCTGTCTCGCCACGTGCAGCTCACGTGTCTGCATGGGTAATTTGCTCATTTACCCTGCTTTTATTTTAGTTTGTCTTTTAGTCTGTAAAATAAAGTATACAGTAGACCATTTTGCACTTTGGCACCTGTAGTTTTCTATATTTGTATTTTAATCCTGCCTGTGTGGGCCCACGTGCTTCGTCACATGTTTTTTTGGGTAATTTGCAGTATGTACCATGAACTTCGTTGCTGTTATTGATTGCCTATTTAGTTTCCATATTTACAAATATTCCCATGTGAATTCTTTTTAGTGACATGTGCGGGATTTAGTGGGAAAATTACATATCAGGCTCTAGAGTTTTGTGTGTGTTATTATTTGGTCCCAGAACTTGTTTTCTTTGCAGTTTGGTCCACGTATGCTGTGTGTTTTATCTTTGATTAAATAAATAACATTTTAACTCCGAAAATCACGAAATTTTGACGCTGGCTCCTGCCACTGTGTAGGAATTTTAGTGAATTTTTGGTTTGGTTTTGTTTTGTTTTCATTTATTATTTTAAAAATTCAAAAACCTTAAAAAGTGTCACTGTTTGTTCTAGAAAATCAATTAAAAATATTAAAAAGACTTGAAAAGTTCTGAAAAAATTCTTGATTGCTTCTTTGGATTGTTTGAATTTTTATCCAATTTTCACCTTATTTTCATTTATAAAAACCATAAAAAATAAAAAAGAGAGAAAAACTTAGAAAACTCAGCAAAAATTCATTAAAAATAAAAAAATGTGTTTTCATTTGCTGTAGTTAGGTTTTATTTTATAATTTATCATAAAAATACTGTTGGGATTTTATAGGCATTTAAGTAATTTTAATCTACCTTTAGATCCCAGCTGTACATTGCTTGTTGTTTTTTATTTTACTTTATTTTTAGAAAATTAATTAAAAATCAGAAAAATCCCATAAAATCCACAAAAAACGTTTGAATATTTTAAAAACATGAAAATATTTTTATTTTGAATTTTTGAGTATTTTTAGTGCTTTACATAATTGATTGAGTGTTGATTTTTGACTTTCTTTTATTCTTTTCTCTTTTTAACATTCATAAAAAGATTGAAAAATATAAAAAACACCATTTCTTTTAGTCTCTTGGATTCCCAACTACTTCGTAGCTATTGCATTACGTGCTCCTTGTGTTCGACCCTGATAGCTATACCAGGTAAAATAAATTAGCGAGACCGCTTGTTTTGTTTGATTGCTTGATTTCTGTATTGGTGGTCTTATTTTCTTGTTGATCCGATCCGAGTGGTTGAGGTCGCAACGACCTTTGATACCAATTTAACCTTAGTCGCTCGGGTCGCTCATCAGAATGGTTTATTTTATTTTTATTTAACCACGCCGAGCCGCCTATACACCCTCCTGAGCGCGACCCCTTGTTGCCGCCCTCGTGCCTCCGCCACCTCCCCTGGCCACCATTCCACCGCCCGCCAGCCCTGTGCGCCCTCCAAGCCCTAAGCGTGAGGAGTAGGTTCCATTTTTGGAACCCACGTCCTTCAAAGGTCCATTTTTTATTTTTTTGTAACGATTACAATTTCTTTCCAAAATTTTATTTAATTACAAAAGTGCCATTAGGCACAATTCGTTTATTTTAATTTTTATATTACAAAGACACCCCTGCATTTACATATTATTATCGGCATCAATTTGATATCATTTCTTTGACTCAAAAATAATATTTTGTTGATAAATTAATTCTGTATGTTTTCTCTATTAAATTATAATGAGCATTGGATAATTAATTAAAATTATTTTGGTGAAAAATTGGATATTTTACCCATTTTGTGGTCTAAAATTCATATTTAATTAAATATTACTCCAAAATTGTGTAGAAATTATAGATGATGCCTCTAACTGTGCTTAAATTATTTTCCGAATTTCATAAAAGTTGGATGTGTCTTGTGTATAAAATAAATTATTGAGTGATTTCTGTAATTGATTTTAAATTAAATGCAAGATTATTATTTTTGTAAAATTTCAAGTATCTTGGATTGCTCATTAAAATATATTTCTAAGATAAATTAGTTTCTGGATAATTTGACTTCATGGATTTATTAGAAATTAAATACCCAGCCACTCTGTTTCAATTAAAAAATCATATAAAATTCATATGTTCTCAAAAAATTTAAAAAACATTAATGTAGCTTCATTTCATCATATTTCACCTTCAATAAAAATTTCGTAATTTTTGCATTCTGTTTGTTAAAAATTGCATAAAAACCCATAGACTGTGCATTTTCATTATTGCATTTTAAACCCAAAAATTCCAAAAAAAACACTTTGCATTCATCATTGGATTAGGTTTCTAGGAAAAAATATAATTTGACTAAATTGGATTAATTTCACATTAAATTAGTTTAGCTAAATTTCTTGATTTCTTAATAACCTAATTCATCTGCATATTTGCATTTGCATTTATTTTGCATAAAAAATACAAAAAAAATCCGCTTGGAAAAACGTGAGCTAACTCATCTAACTTGATCTGACATTGTTCCTTTGCCTCCTTGAGTCGAACCTGGGGCTTGTCTAAGTTAAAAATAATTAAAATCGCACATTAATTATTTCATTGATTTATCAATTTATGTAGTTAATTTTTGATCCTGATTGCCTGACTACAACAACTCAACACATTTAGCTTAGGGCGATCATCGGTCCGTCAACCACATGATCCAAGAACAGTTCTCGTGTCGTTCTTCTAAACCACAAACAAGTATTAAGTTTACCTCTTGAAGCGTGGTTGCGACCGAGTCTCTAAATGAAGAGACCTCATGTTTCTAGTCCGATCCGATAGAGGAGATGCTTGCGAGTGCGCTGATGAAGTATGTGCTCCTTGCAATCCATGTTGATGATCCAAGCGACAAATCTCCTGATCTCGTCTTATGAGAGCAGACATCTTCTTCATGAGCGAGGCGCACCTAAGGAGGCAGAGATCCACGAGCGAACGATCCAGCAATATAATGATGATGCGACGATAATGGTGATTCTCACTAGGGCTCCATGGTGGATAACCATGATGAAATGGGTAGAGAGAGAGAGACTTGGCGTGTAGAGAGAGAGAGAGGGAAAGAGCCTTAGTTTTTGTAATTTGAAGAGCAAGGGGTGCCTCTTCTTATATAGTATTTTGAGAGTCCATGGATCTCGATCATGGACAATACAAAATCAATGGATGTGATTGATTTGTGTTTCTTTCAATGGCCATGATTTTTGTTGTAAAAACACAACAACAATTAACTTAATTTAATTAAATATATATTGAATAATCAATATAAATTAATTTCAAATAAATCAATTATCTTTGGAGATAATTGGGAAGGAGATAGTCATCCTACCATAATAAGGGTGGACGTCCACCCAATCCAAGTAGGACTCGATGGTTGTCCACCACCATTGTTGGTGGATGGCAATCTTTTTCAATTTTATGAGATTACATTATCTCATGAAAATCTCCACATTATCTCACAATAATAATTCACAATTATCTTGTGATCATTGCAATCAAGCCATTGAAAATTTGTGAATCACATTCACAATCCAAAATAAAATGTGATTTATATTTTCAATTAATTATCGAATGTGAATCCAATTCACATCAATAATTAATCAAGAAATATAAAAATACAATAGGCTCTCTCTAATATATCATAATATATATGATTGATATGGATAGTGCTATCCACATTATTCATATCCATGATAATTAAATCACATTTAATCATCTTGGATCTCCATTCTCATATGCCCAAATAATATGAATCATATTCACGTTATTCACATCTTTCATAATTAAATCACATTTAATTATCTTAGATAACTCTTCTTATAATATGAATCAAATTCATATTATTCATGATAATTAAATCATATTTAATTATCCATTTCTTAATGCTCGGATATATATATATACCAACGATGAAATTATCCTTAAACTTTTTCAAGGACAATGTGCTTTCTCCGCGGATACTTGGAGATAAGGACAAGATGATTGTACGTTCCACGTATAGTAACTTGGATATTGAGATCCCATCTCGAATCCAGATCTTGGGGACCTCCCACATATGCTTGATCAAGTCAAGGACATAAATCTAATCTTTTCATTGCATCAGAAAGACATTCAGATCACCGTCCAACATTTGGACCAATATTAGATTACTTCCCTATTGAGAGGAGTTACTAAAATCCAAACCCGTTTCATCATTCTCTAGGAATGGAAGCGTCATGGTTATACAATCGTTTATGATCACTTCACTCTCAGGTATCCCTAATACCTATACATCATGCATATCAGGAGACCTATAATAACCCGAAGTTTTGGATCTATTTAGACTATCTTCTTCAGGGTTTTATCATTAAGTTTCCCATTTTATCATTGGGAGTCGATATCGATCATATACTTTATAAAAGCATATATCACACCTAGGTGTTGATCATATACTTTCCAAAAGTATATATCAAACATACAAATTCAGCCAAGCTTCCAAAGCAAGACGACCATGCACGGAATTTGATCCCAATATCTCATGAGTGAGCTCATGTCTCCTGGTTCAACAAATGAACCTGTATGATCCCTTTGAGATATCGTATTACTCATATGCCCTTGCATGCACGCCAGCGCACCGGTGTATATACATTGATTAGGCCATCAACCTATCGGTTTGCCAAATGTACATACTCAGATATATAGTAACATATCTATCTCCGGTCAAAGGATGTAATCTATACTGTGACAACATACGACATAAGACTTTGGTTATCTCGATCTCGTTAAGTCAACTCTTTGACCTAACTAATCTGACACTTCCAAATCTCTATTCCTATGTAGATGAACTGCATCAAGAGGTCGGTCATATATCAACCTTTAGAGAAAAGATTGCCATCTCATTCTTAGGCTGGAGATCCTCTCTTAATAATCATTTGACGATGCTTGATGAGTCCTCAATCTAACTCTTTAGATATTCATCAAAGCACCAGCCTCTATGATTCAACAATTGAATCAACAACTGTATGATCATTAAGACGACCATGATACATAACCCTAATTGTACTAAGGGATCAATTATGAGAATTAATTATTCTTCATTTCAGATCAGGGAATGATATTCACAATAATATTTATTTCATAATGGCTCGCAGCAGGCTCGCATGTCCAACGAGAAATCCAAGTATCCTTAAAGAATTCTATAAGTTCCTTTACTTCATTCTTATCTTTACTTTTAAGGAAGTCGTCCTCCAAGAATTTCACATCCCTAGAGACAAATACCTTTTGAGTCTTAGGGTCATAAAGTTGGTATCAAATACTGTTCTTTACATACTCAATGCAATAACACTCTCTAGTGTGAGATTCTACCTAACTCGTGTCCACATTCTTGGCATGGACCAAGAAACCCCAAATCCTCAAGTATCTAACATCAGGCTTGATTCCGAACCAAATTTCATGAGAGGTTTTGGGTAAAGATTTGCTAAGAATCTTGTTAAGGAAATATATTGTAGTCTCTACTGAATATCCCCATAAACTAAGGGGTAAACATGCTTTACTCATCATTGATCGGACCATATTCGTGATAGTCTTTTTGTGTCTTTTAGCAATACCATTTAGTTAGAGGGTTCGAATAGGAGTGAGATTAGATATAGTTCCTCTCTCTTTAAGGTATTCCTTGAATTCATTTGATAGGTAATCGCCACTTCAGTCAGATCGAATCCATTTAATCTTCCTATCGGTTTGTCTCTTAACCAAAGCCACGAAATCTTTATTTTTTTCGAAGATTTCAGATTTATGACATAATAGGAAGATAAACCCGTATCATAAATGGTCATCAATAAACGTCAAATAATATCGATATCCATTTCGAGTTGCGGTATGTATTAGGTCAAGTATACCTTTGCATCGCGCACCCTTATTTTGGAAGGGTGCTCTGATCAGTTTACCTCGAATGCAATGTTCACATGTAGGCACACTTTAGAAGAAGAAAAAAGAAAGTAAGGAAGAAAAAAAAATAGGAGGAGGAATGATAGGAAGGAGGAGGAGAAAGGAGAATGATATAAGTTTGTATTTTTCTTTAACATATGGGTATACATATCAATTTTTATCGGATTCTTTGTAGTTTTAACGACCAAATGAATATTAAGTTAATCACAACACTTTTAGTATAAGAGTTCACAAATTTACGGGATTGAGGTAATACTTACAATTTTTACATAATCGAGCAAGTAATTGACAAAGTTCAAAAAATTGCTGATGTTAAAATCCATACCATATGATCCCCGTAACCCGAAAACCCTGGCTTCCGAACTGAACTGAAAGAACAGAACGTTCATAAGCCGCGGCCATTACAAACACCCAAAGATCAAATGGCTTCCTTCGCCTCCGCGAGATCCGCCCTCCGGTCGGCGGCGTTCCGCAGCGCCGCCAAGAGGCTCGCGGGCCGACGCCAAAGCCGCGCGCCGCCCTTCCCCCGGCCACGCTCGCCTCCCCTGCCGCACCTCGACTCCTAAGGTAGACTCCAGAAATAGTCCACAACTTAGTTATCTGTTGGTTGCAGCAAACTGAGAGATGTTCCGTCCCATTCCGCTGCTCATTTCGCCCTTGAGAAAACAGGTCGCCCGTGGAGTTGAGCTGCTGTCCGGAGACGCTCCTTCCGATGCACAGCGCCACGGCCTCTGCCCTCATGACCTCCATGCTGTCCATCTCCCTTCGCGGCTACGGCCGCCTCTCCGAAGGTACTGCTGCCGTTCCCCCTCTCCTCTTCACCGCCGCATTGTCAGTCTCTCTCGACTTCTGTTCTGCATCTGTTCTGATTGAGTGCTTTTGGATGTATCCGATTGTGTTGTTGTTGCCCTTGCTCAATTTCCATGTGCGGAATTATCCGTGCAATGCACTATATCTGTTACTCTTTTGTGCCCAGTTTAGGACGGGTGCAATCCAATTCTTGGAATGGAACGGCGTGACTCTGATTGTGTGTAGGGATAAGATTTTTCTCGGTGGGAAGTGGTAGGGGTAACTCAGCTGTAAGATGATTGCAGGAATCATTGAAGAGCACTGCGACTTTTTTTCATTCATCATCCATAAAGAGAGCATGTGTAGGGATATTGTACAAGTGCCCGGCAAACAACAATTGACTAAACCTGTTACACCTTAACTCGGGCGTTATATGGGCTCACTGCCTTCTCACGTTTGGCACCAAACTGGGACTTAATGTGAAAAATGTTATATCCTTTTATATAGTTTTTTCCCAGCATGTCTCTGATCTTCTCCATCCTCTCTTTTGAGGTTCAACTTCTCTGCTACCACCACATTTGATCCATGGATCCTGGCAAGAGACATGAGGATGATTTGGAACTGAAAATGCCATCTAGTGTAAATATTTTCCTATGGTTTCTATGCATGGGGCACATGATGATGAGAGTTTACAAAGCTAAGCTTTTGCAAGGGATTGATGTAGTACGGTTCATGATGCTTGGATGAGTACTTGTGCTCGTTTCAAGGAGATCTAGATCTTGGTCATCGGACTGTGATTGTGGGGTTGGACTCCATGTGCGCCACAAATATTTGAGAATATAATCATATATTGATGTCAACTACGTTGGATAAAGATAGACTCAAGTTCATGGCACTGATTTGGGCTTTATGAATGTTGTGTAACATTGTGGTGCTTCGCTACGATAGATTTTTTAATGCAGAAATTGTGTTGCAATATGCCAGGGTTCTTGCTGGGGTATGGAGCTTGCAATTTCCTTTTTTAGTTGTCTGAATATGGTTTGAGTGTGCATCATTCTAGTTGGTTACTTTTTTTCTCATGAAAAATTATCAGTAAAAAGCATCAACAGATGAATATAAGAACAAGACTATAACAAGAATAATGATACCAAAGTTAGTGGAAATTAATAAAAACAGGACATTAATCAAAGGGTACCTCTCTCCAAACTGTCATCAACTCACTGGGATGTGATGTCGTCATGTCTCAAAACCAAGTTATTCCCATTGTTTTTTAATAAAAAAGTAACAGGAAAATGTGTATCCTTTAAGCTAAACCGCATGATAAAAAAAATCTATGCCGAGCACGCTACTCGATTAAACCCAAAATTCGCATCTATGCGTTTCAACCAAGGGGTTGAATTGGGGAATCAAGGAGAAATAGAGGACATGTAGGAGTTGAGATTAGAGTGCACGGCTGGGGAGGTGCTAAGAGCGCTTATGGATAAAGTTGTCCAACGTCAGGTACTGCGTCAAGATTGGTGGCCGAACGTCAGCACAATGGGATTAGGAGGTAGATTAATGGGTGATGTCAGCGGAGTGGGGGGGATGGAATGGGTGAGCATGAATGGAAGAGCGGGGAGGTGGGAAATACTCCTTGTGTATAAGGATGCTAATTGAACTGAATCATTTGGATTGGATTAGAATTCGTTCAAAATTCAAAAAAAAGTTCGATTCGAAATGATAAATGAACTGAATTTGAATTTAACTTGTGGATTCGATTTCCAAATGAATCGAATATGAATTAACCTGAACTCGTTCGATAATAATTCGTTTCAATTCGATATTTTAATACATACATACATATATGTATATATGTATCCATGTATATATACATAGTATCTACATATACATGCATATAATACATACATACACGTAACAACCACTTTGGGCCGATGAGGATCTTTTCTAGAATATTCTTGTGCAAGGAATTATAGCATAATTACATCAAAAGATTGACATTCTATTATTCGAAATCATTTGTAAGTAAATAGATGCAAAAAGGAATATATGAATATATATTTAAAAGTTATTACATTTAATTTACGTTGAAAGATTTAGCTTAAATTATATCACTAAGCATAACATGTACAAACAACTAAAGATACTCTCAAACCAACTTACTAATATCATAATATCATTAAGTAGTTAGTTTTAAACTTATAATCATATCTAGGTTCCATTGATATCATGCCCAGCATTCACCGTTATGATTTCCATTCTCCCACGCTACACCGCTGTGACTTGTCAATTGATGGTGTGTATGTGCAAGATTAGACCCCTCCTAATGAGACCCAATCTCTTTTCTTTCCTCTTTATAACTAAGTTCAAGAGGCTTGACAGCAAAATATGTTATGAGTTAGAGATCTGGGTCCTTCATGCGTTGGTTATACAAAACATCTAAGTTCATATCTTTATTTCTTATTTAGTCTAGTGATAATAGCTTAGGTATGAGTTACTTTGTATACGTACAATAATTAATCTTAACGTGCTATTCAGAAATTTTGAGGCATTAAAGATGATACAAAGCACTCTAAGATATACCCAATTTAATATGTATATATATATAGGGGAAACTTCAATGAGGTGGACCTTTCCTGGATGAATGGAAAGCCACACCAATTTAGGTATTTTTTCTATTTATTCTACACTTTCTAACTCTATAAATTTAATAATAAATGTTAACCTAATATGTATATCAATAAAGATTTATGGAAATATTATTATATTGGACAAAAAATGTTAGTTAAAATATGGATGCTATATTTTAAAAACTAGTATGATCACCATTATTTTACAATGTGCAGTTTATATTTTACAAAATTGTTAAATAATTTACAAATTTAGTAGTGACTTTTTAAATTTCAGCAAAGGCCCACCTCATTGGAAGACCCCTATATATTATTAGTTAAAGACTAAATATTGAATATAAAAAAGACTAAAAAATATTAGTCATAAAATCTAATAGGAAAGATCAAATGTTTAAGATTATTATTCTAAATCCTCTCACACACATTTATTTTCATGTTCCCACATTCCTTACACTGCCTTTTCCATTCCCCCTTTCATTATCTACCAAGGATCCTAAAAACCCACGGTAGATTATGGTAGCCTTTCTCATAGCACGTGAAAATGATGGTTTTGCTACTTCGAGTTCCTCAACATTTATCTTGATTCGAAATTTATCTAGACATATGTCCTTTGCTTTTTTGTTGTTTTGATTTTCCTTGCATGGAAATTCATGATGATTTTCATTGTCAAGGCGACATTTAATCATTACATGAGTAATATGCAAGTTCTTCTTAACATAATGTAAGCTATTCCTTTAGGGATATTTACCCAGCAGACCCTGTAATCTTTCGAAATTACCTCTACGACCTTTGAAACATCGTAATTCCTCCCACGACCCCGTAATCTTGCTCCGTCTTACCCTACAAACCCTACCGTTAAATTGATACATCTAAAGTTAACTTCCTTGAGTTAGAGGCGAGTTAATCTAACCAATCCGCGATCGGACGGCTAGAATCAAGCAAGAGAAGAAAAAAAATTCCTCCCTCCTCACGAGTCTCGACCTGACCGGAGGAGGTGCGGGGGCGGCGTTCCACCTGAACGAGAGAGATGGGGAGGAGCTTCAAATCGGCGAGGGGCGGGGGGAGGACTGGGGACGAGCACGTGTTGACGTCCTGGAGGAGGGGAAGGGGCTTCAACTAGCACACTGGGGGAGGAGCGTCAAACCGGTGCCCGGGCATGGGAGGCATCGCGGGGGGGTTCCGCAGGAGGGGGGAGCTGGGTTGGGGTTTCGCAGGGGAGGCATCGCGGCGCCGGGGGGGGGGGGGGGTGGCGGGGGAGGCATCGCGACGGGGTTGGGGTTTCCCACTATTGCTCTCGAGACCTCTCCGAATCACACATGCCGAAGTCGACCATCCATGCTCCTCGACTCGCATCCTTCCTTCCTATCCACAGCAATCACCTCAGACCCACAAGCCAATGCCCGCTTCGCTGCTTGTTGGGGCTCTCTCGTCCAAGAAAGAGTCCAATCTCCTGCAGGACAAGGCCATCTTTTGAGAAAGAGAACGATGGTAGCGACAAGAACTACCTCCCCCCGTGGTTCAGGTGGGGAAAAAATATTCGATTCTTATGGCGTTCGACGTGGATTTTTAGCTAAATCACGGCATAGGTTTTTGTTGGTCGGTCGTTGTTTGTTGCAGCGTGGCGCCGATGATGGATTGGACAGACAATCACTTCAGGACCCTCGCGCGATTGATATCGAAGCATGCTAAGGGGGAGCTGGGTTGGGGCTTTGCAGGGGAGGCATCGTGGCGGGGGAGGCATCGCGGGGGTGGGGGGTGCTGGGTTGGGTCCATCCTCGACGCGGCTGCCGGCGGCTTCGCGGGGAGGCATCGCGGGGGTAGGGGGGTGCTGGGTTGGATCCATCCTCGATCCGGGGGAGCTTGCGGCTGCCGAGGTGGGGGGTGCTGGGTTGGGTCCGTCCTCGACCTGGGGGAGCTGGCGGCTGCCGGGGGCGGGGGGAATGCTGGGTTGGCTGCCGGGGGCAGTGGGTCGAGACTCAGTCGGAGGGAGGAGCAATGGAGGCTAAGCAGGGGGAGGGAGAAGGAGTGGCACTTATGGTAAATTTGATAGATAAAATAGGCATAATGTACAAGAAGATAACAGAATCCGGTTAACTTTAACGGCTTAATGGATGAGAGTTAACCACAGGGTCTGTAGAGTAAGAGTTAGCAAGGATTACGGGGTCGTGGGAGGAATTACGATGTTTCAAAGATCGTAGAGGTAATTTCGAAAGATTATAGGGTCTGCTGGGTAAATATCCCATTCCTTTATACATCAAAAATTCGTATGTTTCATTTTCATGGCTATTTTTTTGATATCGAAGATCCTCATGCTTAGTAAAGAGGTTTTATCTTGCTAAGTTATTTTTTTATTATTCCCATTTGTTGACGCATATTGAATAATTGTATCTCTTTGTTATTTTATTTTCTTGTTATTCTCTTTATGTAATTTACCCATAGGCTACTCTCCTATATAAGAGTGACGCATATTGAATAATTGTATCTCTTTGTTATTTTATTTTCTTGTTATTCTCTTTATGTAATTTACCCATAGGCTACTCTCCTATATAAGAGAGCCTAGGGCTATGGAATAGAACATCTCATTCACGTTTCCAACATGGTATCAGAGCGACGGTCCTAGACCGGAGTTCTCGAAACCCTAACCCTACCCCACTCCACCCGCCGGCCTCTCTTCTCTCCCTCTCTCTCTCTCTCGGCGCCACCAACCCCAGCCTCAGCCGATCGGAGGCATCTCTTCTCCGATCTGCGGTGCTCCTGCGCGCCTCGCGCATCGCGCGCGTCTTGCGCCTCTCGCGCTTAGCGCCTCTTGCGCCTAAGCGCGCCTCTCGCGCATCTCGCGCCTAGCGCCTAGCGCCTCTCGCGCATCTCGCGCACCGCGCCTCTCGCGCTGAGCGCCTCTCGTGCCTAGCGTGACTCTCGCGCATCTTCTTTGCGCTCTTGTGCGCACTCCTACGCGCACTACAACGTGCTCTCTTCAGCACATCTGCGCGCTGTGCGACAGCGTGCGCTAGGGCACGAGATACCGTCTGCAACAGGAAGCAGCCAGTAGCGCGCGTCATCTCCAAGCGCGGCGTCATCTCCTGTGCACCTGCGCGTGAAGGCTTAATACCGCGTGTGCATACTGTGTGCGTGCGGATCGTAGCACGCGCAAATTCATGGGGATAGTTGCTTGAGGTCTACACATGCAACTAATCCCGTCTATGTCATTGTAGACAAAGATTATCTCTTGTCATTCGCTCCAGTCTTCCGTCTCCAGTATGTCAGAAAGCAAGGCAGATATCCCGTCTATTGGCGCATTTCGTGGTCCAGCGCCCCATTGTCAAGATGGATGTACGAACTATGAACTGTGGGCAATGCAGTTCATGAGTATGATGAAGTCTACAGGTAAGAAGCACATTCTTACCGAGCCCGAGCCTGCAGAGAAGACTGGAGTTCATGCCTCATGGGAGGCCGATGATGCATATGCCAAGGTGTGGCTATCTGGCACATTGGCTATTGAAATCGGCAATGACATTCTACATCAACCCACAACCAAAGACATGTGGGATATTCCTGGTAGCGACATATTCTCAGGCGAAGAACGAGACGAAGATCCTACAACTACAACATGATATATTCACAATAAAGCAGAACGACCGTCCTTTACATTCTCTCTATACATCATTGAGAGGGATGTTCGAGAAGCTTTATAGCTTCATGCCTCTTACCGCCACGCCAGAACAGCATAAGACATACAGGAATGCGACGATGGTGGGTGTGTTTCTCGCTGCACTTGATCCAGAGTATGAGGCAGCACGTTCACAGATTTTGGCGGACTCGACTATTCCTCCCATGGAGGAAGCTTTTCACAGATTGAGTAGGATCACAATGCCTTCAGCAGCTGCGAGTCAGAATCCCTCAGCTATGGCGGCCAACAGAGGCCGCGGTTTTCATCACCAGGGCCGTGGACGTACTCCTCGTGGAAGGGGTGGCCGCACTAGGCCAACATGCTCATATTGTCACCGAGTCGGACATACTGAAGACACATGCTACTCGAAGCATGGATTCCCCGCATCTGCACGAGCCGCTGAGCAGATAGAGCCCCCATCTGCTGCTACACTGGATCAACGATTTGATGATCTAGTTGCCCGCCTCAGGGGCATTATCCCACCATCCGGTCCAGCACCGACTACAGAGAGTCATACTGATGCTGCTGCTTCTGCCTCTGCCTCTACTAGTACTTCAGGTAGTACACTTGCACTCCACAGTAGTAGATCTGATACATTGCCGTGGATCATGGACTCGGGCGCTACACATCATCTATGTGGCGACCAGAGTCTACTTACAGGATACACTCAGATTCCTCCAGGACGGACAGTAGTGATTGCCATGGCACGCACTCCCCTATCACGGGTCAGGGGGAGATTAGATTGACATCTTCTATGCAGCTCAAGAATGTCCTACATGCACCGCACTTTTCTATGAATCTGTTGTCAATTAGTCAGATTACGAAGGATCTCCATTGTCGAGCTATTTTTGATCCATCTTCTTTGATTTTTCAGGACATCCGTACGGGCAACGTGATTGGTCATGGCTATGAGCAAGGAGGCCTTTATCGACTGAACCAGACCCCATTTGCTGGAACCACATCTTCTCCTGCTGGACAAGTATCTCCTCTCATGTGGCATCTGCGCTTTGGTCATTTACCGCTTCAGAAGTTGCGTCTAGTTCTACCCTATGGTCTCTCTCACACACCTATCCAGTGTGAGGCATGTCAGTTGGGAAAGCATCACAGGTCGTCTTTTCCCAGTAGTCAAGGTCTGAGTAGTAACTCCAAGTTTGAGTTGTTTCATGTCGATGTTTGGGGGCCGAGTCGTGTTCCCGATCATCAGGGACACGGGTTTTATATTGTATTTGTGGATGATTTCTCTAGAGCGTCATGGGTCTTTCTAATGAAAAATAAATTTGAAGCAGGAAACATTATTATCCACTTTCTTAATGAAATTCAAAATGTTTTTTCCACTTCTGTCAAGATTGTGAGAAGTGATAATGCCTTTAGAGTTGTGCACCAACATTCTAGCCAATTACTACTCTTCAAAAGGGATTATTCACCAAACATCTTGTGCTCATACATCTCAACAGAATGGGGTTGCTGAAAGAAAACACCGTCACCTTCTTGATGTCACAAGGTCACTTCTTATTCAGAGTCATGTTCCGTACTCCTACTGGGGTGATGCAGTCCTTACTGCATGTTACCTTATCAACCGTATGCCTTCGTCTGTCTTGAATGAACAGATTCCTTTTTCACTCATTTACCCTGACAAGGATTTGTTCATTCTTACCCCTCGTGTGTTTGGGTCGGTCGCATTTGTCCATCAGTTGTCGCCTGGTACTGACAAGCTCTCTCCTAGGGCTGTCAAGTGCGTCTTTGTGGGGTACTCCAGACTCAAAAGGGGTACAAGTGTTTTGATCCTGTGCGTCGACGGTATATGATCAGTGCAGATGTTGCATTTTTGAATCTATTATGTATTTTTCAGAATCCGGAAACATGCAGCCAACACCTATATCTCCTGATACCGTATTCATGGCACCACCATCACCATTGCCACAAACAACACCACCGTCACCACCACCGCCACCGCCACCACCACCGCCACCACCACCGCCATCACTAGTATCCCGCTACCATTCCATTACACCCGCAGGCCTCCTCCAGCTCATGGTCCTGACCCGTCAACTAGCTCGCCTATGGTATGTAATGAAAATATTAATGTTGATGGATCTGACGACATTTCTCAGCAGGATGCATTACAGGAGCATGGTGATAACACAGAGGATCTGGATGTTCCAATCGCTCTACGCAAGCCGAAGAGAAGCTGTGCCAAATATCCAGTATCAGCAGCTGTGTCTTTTGAGAGGCTATCTGGAGACTTCAGGACGTTTGCATTGGCACTTTCAGCTACAGACATTCCACGGAACCACCATGATGCTTTGCAGGATGCTAGATGGCGGCTAGCAATGGAAGAAGAGATGGCGGCACTTCAGTCTAGAGGGACCTGGAGTTTGGTTCCTATACCTCCAGATGTCAGCCCGGTGAGTTGCAAATGGGTGTTTACAGTTAAGCACAATGCAGATGGCTCCATTGACAGGTACAGGCACACCTAGTTGCACGGGATTCACACAGACATATGGGGTAGACTACCTTGACACGTTCTCCCCTGTGGCGCGTCATTCCACTCTACGGATCCTGTTATCAGTTGCAGTTGCTAGAGACTGGCACTCTATCAACTGGACGTGAAGAATGCATTTCTGTATGGAGACTTGCAGGAGGAAGTCTATATGCAACAACCACCAGGTTTTGCTGTTGAGGGGGAGTGTTCCAAGGTTTGCAGATTACATAAGGCCATCTATGGCCTTAAGCAGAGCCCCAGAGCATGGTTCCAGAAGCTTTCAGACCTCTTTGAGAACAAGGATATAAACGCTCCAATGCTGATCATTCCTTGTTTGTACAGAAGACGGCGAGAGGTATCATTGTAATCATGGTTTATGTTGATGATATCTTGATTACAGGTGATGATGACCAGGGCATTAAGCAGGCAAAGGAAAGGCTGGGGACCGAGTTTGTCACCAAGGACCTGGGAGTCCTTAGATATTTTCTGGGGCTGGAGTTTGCTAGAAATCCATATGGATTAGTCATGTCACAGAGGAAGTATGTTACAGATCTACTGAGTGAGACATGTATGCTAGGGTGTCGACCTGCTACGACACCAATGGATCCTAGCATGAAGCTGTATGATGATGACACAAAAGAGGTGGATAAGAGAAGGTACAGAGAACTGGTAGGCAAACTACTGTATGTCACGATCACTAGACCTGATATATCATTTGCAGTGAGTCGTGTGAGCCAGTTCATGGAACAACCACGTCAGGTCCATATGGATGCAATACACATGATTCTGAGATATTTAAAATCATCTCCAGGTGCAGGCTTGCTATTTAAGAAAGGAAAGGAGATCTCTATCATGGCATGTGCGGATGCAGACTATGCAGGATGCCCCAAGGACAGGAAGTCAACATCAGGATTTGCAGTCTATGTTGGAGATGCTATAGTTTCGTGGAAGAGCAAGAAACAGACAGTGGTAGCTAGATCCAGTGCTGAATCCGAATACAGGGCTATGGCCCAGGCTAGCACAGAAATGATGTGGGTGAAATCCTTACTTGCAGATCCTATGTCTTGATATACCTCTTCCTATGATATTGGAGTGTGACAATCAGACCGCCTTGTTCATTGCAAATAACCCAGCCTTTCATGAGAGGACCAAGCACATTGAGGTCGACTGTCACTACATACGTGACATGATTCAGAAGGGGTTCATTGCTACATCTCACGTCACATCAGAGAATCAGACTGCCGATATTTTCACCAAGGCATTACTTAAAGGCCCATTCCAGAAGTGTGCGTCCAAGCTGAGCATGATTGACATCTATGCTCCATCTTGAGGGGGAGTGTTGACGCATATTGAATAATTGTATCTCTTTGTTATTTTATTTTCTTGTTATTCTCTTTATGTAATTTACCCATAGGCTACAATCCTATATAAGAGAGCCTAGGGCTATGGAATAGAACATCTCATTCACGTTTCCCAACACCATTATTTCAAATAATAATATTAGTTTGCATCAACTTTCTGCATAAGTCTGATCTTATCTTGCTTTAACCATGCAATGGTAATTGTAATGTGTTCAACTTTTCGTCAATGATATTATATCTCTTTGATGAGCTCATATAATTATATTGCATTTATACATTTCTTCATTATAGAAAAAAGAATATATATTTAGATGTTTAATGATGCATAATAATTGTAAAAATTAGATACTTTTAACCATTTTATTGTATTGGTTTGATATTTTCTTTGATTTTATAGTTTTTCAGCTTATCTTAATAGGGATATTTACACCCATAACCTTAAGTAATTTTGTAATCACCCCAAGAACCTCGATAATCACGAATACACCCAAGACCTTGAATAACTGCTCTGTTTTACACCCATAACCTTCCGTTAGTTTAGTTCATTAACTTAACCAGATGGTTGAGTTAATCTAACCCAATCCGTGATCTAACAGTTGAGGTTAATCAAAAAAAAAGAAAGGAAGGAGAGAAGGATGTGGGTTCGATCCCGGAGGAGGAAGGTGGGGTCTTTCACAGAGGCAGGAGGAAGATCTGACCTGAGGCGAGCTTGCAGGCGGGAGGGGGGTTAGGGCTCGACCAGGAGGCGCATAAGGGAGATGCAGGGCATCTGTGGCGGCGGCAGAGGGAGATGGGGAGGTGCACGACCTGGGGCTTGCGTGGGGGGGGGGGGGGGGTTGGGGGGGTGCACGACACGGGGGCGGAGAGGGTGGGATGGGTACACAACCTGGGGCTTGCGGCGGACGCGCGCGCGGGGCGGCAGGGGGGGATGGGTGCACGACCTGGGGCTTGCGGGTACGGCTTGACCAGGCGAAGGCGTGGGCGGGGGGTGGGTGCACGACCTGGGGGCTTGCAGGCGGACGGGCGAGGGGGGGGCTTGCATGCGGATGTGCGGGCAGGGAGGGGCTCGATCTGGGGTTTACAGGCGCGGGCGGGGAGGGGGCACGACCTGGGGCTTGCAGGCGGAGGCAGGGGGGTGCGGGGTGGGGCGGGGGCTCCGACCTGGTGTAGGGGGGCTCTGACTTGGGGCATGGGGGCTGCGGGCGGGTAGGGGCTCGAGCTGGGGTTGCAGCCGGAGGAGGCGGGAGGAGGCAGTCGGGAGGTGCTGCTTGGAGGACGAAGGGGGGAATGAGGAGGAAGGGGATAGTAGTCTTATTTGTAAATAATTGAAAGTTAAAGGTATAGAATATAAAATACTTGACGGATACCGTCATTGTTAATGGGAATTTGGATGGAAATTAACACGGGGTTATGGGTGTAAGAGTTAAGCATTACTCAAGGTCTTGGGTGTAATTCGTGATTATCGAGGGTTCTTGGGGTAATTACGAAATTACTCAAGGTTATGGGTGTAAATATCCCATTTTAATAATATACTTTCAAAATTAGAATTATACAATAAATATTTATATTATATTATTCTTCATATAATATTATTTATATAAGCTCTAAAACATCAATTAGCATTTCCAATTCGTAATAACATGAATCGAATTTGAATATTCGAAACTCTAAATGAATTGACTCTAGGTTAGTGACTTCGTTTGAAAATCACTTCGAGTTTCGATTCGAAACTTATATAATGAATTGAATCAGAATCCTAGTGGTTCGAATGTATTCGGTTCGATTAGCACCCCTACTTGTGTAGGGAGAAGGGAAATGGAAAGTGCCTCGAGATCCAACTGAGCTCTGATATCAAACTGCAGCGGAGCAGTAACCCTAGGGGAATTTGGAGGTGTGAAACATGAAAGACAGACTTATTGAGGGATAAATCTGGATTTCTGGGGGAGAAATATAATAGGAGGGGCGTATAAATAGTGGGATGTATATAAATAAAATAAAATAATATAAATGTACCCCACATTCACAATCCATTGTAACCCCCAAAACCCTCGACTGCTGAACTGAATTGGAGCACAGAAAGGTTCACCAAGCCATGACCCTTGTAAACAACCCCAAAAATCAAATTGCTTCCTTAGCCTCTACGAGGTTCGCCGTTTACTACGCGATGCTCCGCAACATCGCCAAGAGGCTCGCGATCGATTGTAAAGCCGCTTGCCGCCCTTCCCCCGGCCTATGGATGTCAATGGTTAAGGGTTGGGGCGGGCATCAATATTCCTAAACCCGTACCCATTCATAAAATCATTACCCATACCCGCCCATTTATTAAAGGGATATTTACACCCATAACCCTGAGTGATTTCGTAATTACCCTAGAAACACTCGATAAATACGAATTACACACGGGACCCTGAATAATGGCTTCGTTTTACATCCGTAACCTTCCGTTAGTTTAGTGAATTAACCCAACCATATGAGTGAGTTAATCTAACCATCTACAATCTAAGGGCGAGGATAAATAAAAAGTAAAAAAAAAAGATTTTTTTCAGGCGGAGGTGGTTTGCAGATGCGATGGAGCTGGCGACGACCGGGGGGGGGGGGGGGGGGGGATGCCTGGAGCTTGCGAGCTGGGGGGCCGGCGGGGGGAGGGGGGTGCTGGGTGAGCTGGGGGCGCGGATGGAGCTCGCCAGCAGGGGGGCTGGGGGGGGGGTGTTGCGGGTGGGTCTTGCAGAGGCGGCGATGGGGGGGGGGGGTCTTTTAGAGGCGGCGACGGGGGAGGGGGGGTTACGGGTGGGTCTTGCAGAGATGACGACGGGGGATTGCCTGGAGCTCGCGAGCTGGGGGTCGAGGGGGGTGGGAGGTTGCTGGTGGGTCTTGCAGAGGCGACGACGGGGGAGGGGGGATTGCCTGGAGCTCGCGACCTGGGGGCCGGCGGGGGGATGGGGTGCTGGAGCTCGCGAGCTGGGGGCGGGGGCGCGGATGGAGCTCGCCAGCTGGGGGAGGGGGTTGCTGGAGCTCGCGAGCTGGGGGCGGAGGCGCGGTGCGGAGCGGGCCAGCTTGCCGGGGCGAGCGGGTGAGAACGGGACAACTTTCCTGAGGGAGGGGGCATGATTTTGTTTGATCTAAAGAATGGCATCATATTATAAATATGGTGTGTTTCGAAGGCCAAAATGGTCAACATAAGACTTTTCCCGTCAAAGTTAACGGATAATCAAGATGGAACTTGACACAGGGTTATGTCATGTAAATGTTAAGCATTATTCAGGGTCCTGAGTGTGATTCGTGATTATAGAGGGTTTCCGGGGTAATTACAAAACTACTCAGAGTTATGGGTGTAAATATCCCTTTATTAAATGGGTAATTTCTAACGGGTACCTATATATTTTCGGATACCAGTGTATCCAATAAGGATCCACATATTGGACACAATAAAATCTTAAGCAATGGATAAATGTAAATAAGATTACCATACATCGATTAAATAGAGGGAGATCATGTAATACAATGGAACATAAAAATATGCAATGTGTAGGGAGTATTTAAGGTTTATATATGTTATGTGTTTAGCTCTTTTGGGTTCATAAATTTTATTTATTAAAGATATAGAAAGATAGTTGAATATGAATTAGTGGACAAAGGGGAGAAAAATGAGTTGGATTTTTATACATGTAGACCGATACCTATTAGATATGAAATCAATTTGACTAGTTTGACTAAAATGCAGCACACCCACATTTTATATTGATCTTTTATTCAGGTTTGGGGCGGGTTCGGGATCGGGTACCCACAAGACAATTCAAACCCATACTCATACCTACATGAGCAGTTAATCTGAAACCCAAATCTGTCCAAAAGTAAATGAGACGGGTTTTTATTTTTAAATGGTGCGGGCAAGGTTCAGAAATGCGGTATGCGGTATTCGTTCGGTCATGTGGTCTAAAGTGAGTAAGCAGATATGCGGAGGAGTATACGGAAGTATATGCGGTTTATAATATTTTAATTTAAAATATTATCAAATAAACAATAAAATATGATTATATAAAAAAATTGATGATATAACAAGATCCAAAATCAAAAATTTCGAATAAGATAATATAATCAATAAGACATGTAAGCGTGATATTATAAATTGATTATTTTTTAGTGTGTATTTTGAATTTAATGCATATATGTACATATACAAATTTAGATACAACACACGAATTCTATAAGAAAACCTTTAATGTATATATAGATCATATACATAACAAAAACTAAAGAATAATCATATGTATACAAATCATACACCGAAAATTATGTGCATCTCCAAGGGACAAAATATATTGACACAAAATATAAGGGAAAATTGTATTTGCATATAAAATTTAGGGATTTCCATATAATTTATCATGTAATAACAGAAACTACATTATGCACATGAATCCCAAATTTTAGTAGAAGGGAAAAAAATACATTTATAATATCCTGAACAAAAACTATAACATGCGTACCTGACAATAGTAACTGCAGAAGCTGAGGTTTAACTTTCCCAATACCACGATGCATGTGTTTTGCCTGCAATCCATGCAATAGGGAGAAAAGAACATCAACGAAATGTTGAGCATATCTAATTAATTAAAAATAACAGGAATTTAGTGGCTCCAAAAGAAAGCAAGTAAATAGGGCTTGACATTTGAATCTAATGAGCTACTTGCATTGAAACATGCTTTCAAGTTATTTGTTATGTAAATCCCCTAACTTACTCACCCTACCTCAATTACCCATATTTATCATTTTTATACCTAGATTATATGATCTATATTTAAGCTATCACCTTATTAATATTTTATTATAAGTTATATTGATGGATCTTTGAGATGTGGATGATGAGTTTCCGTTTTGATCTGTCTTCATTAAATGCTTATAATAACCGAGGTAGCCCAAATAGCTTGATTATTAAATGATTAATATGATCGATGTGAATTAAATCTATTTCCGATGTTTATGAGTCATGTGGATAGATCATAAAGTGTAGATGATGAGTCTCCTGTTTTGATTCCTTTCTTGTTAAATTTCTCAAGCTCAGTGTATAGTTTATGTTCTTCGTCTGGGTAAGACCTCACACTATAACTCTAAGGCAATAAGGAAGGGTTGGGGTGTCTCCGTAGGCATGCGGTGGAGTAAAATGCATCCTAACTAAGTTCCAACACATCCACTAGCTTCTCTGACATCTGTGGTAGTATCTCTTAGTCTGGTAAAGATGATTTTCATAATAGGATCTTTTTCTCTTTGCCAGGACCTACTGGCGAAACAATAACTAGCTTAACGGAAATCAAGCTCAACTACAACTAATTAAACTGTAACCAAGCTCCCATGTAGCCAACTCAATTGTAACCAACTTAACTGTAATCGATCTCAATCTAGCCAAACTCAACTATAATTCGTCTTAACTTTAGCCAAACTCATTTATGATTTAATCCAAGCATAATTGTAACTCCTCCAGATTCAACTGTAGTTGATTCAGATGTAGCCATAGAGGATTCAGATGTAGCCATCTCCAAGCATATTGGCTAAACGGTAATAAAAAACTCAAGCAATGAGGTAGTCTCCTAAGAGACCCTTCCGTCTCGCCCTCTAAGTGGAAGTGCGGTCCAGTAGAGGGATAGATCTACTTCAAAATTGCGCCACTGAGACATGTGAGAGAGACTCTCCGGAAAAGTCACTCTAGAAAAACCGGTCCGACTGGTACGGACAAACGAGCTCGAAAAATCAAAACCGACGACCCTCCAGCCTAGGTATCCTAAAGAACAAGGATCAACAGAATTGACCTTGAAAGAAAACTTGTGGATTCCAGAGGCACAAAAACTGCGAGCGCTCGCGAAAAATGAAAAGACTGGGATCCGAGACCCGCACACTAAGCGACCGCTGCCCTAACTGGGCTTCCTATCTCTCACCCAGCTGAAGGTCATCGCACCCTTGCACAGTCAGGTGTAAGGGTCACCATGACTGACACTCATAATTATCAGTCATTGCCGAATCACCACCACTGACTTGATTCCTCATCCTTTCCCAATCGTTGTTGTGGTTGACTGTACAGATGTAGGTCTTTTGTCAATAATTCAATCAATAGTGGTCTATAGTCAGTAGAATATGCCTAAAGAATTAATTTATAAAGATAATCGAATTTTGTAGTCATAGTTTTTATTTCTAAAATTTAGAGATCAACAGATATTCATGGATCTGGATCTAAATTTGATTTGATATAGAAATTTCACTTTTTTTATTTAACTCATAATTTAGTGGTATAATTATTGATCTAAATTTTATAGGCCACTTATATAAAAACACCCCAATTCTCTCAATTTGAGCATCTATCAAACATACGTATCAATAGGTTGTCAGTGCCTTATCAATGATCATAGTCCCAGGGGCATATCGGGTTGTATTTCACAATTGCTATTTAAGGGAAATGATGCCGACTAAGATAGATGTATTAATTTCTAAAGGCATATAGACTCTTATTAATACATCTTAGGATGCACTTGCAAGTTGTAAATGAGTCTTCATGATCAAGTACAACAATAATGATGATAATGTGCACTTGGTTGCCAATGGCTCCATATTAGATATACGACATGGACTATTTTGGCGCAGTTTCTCATGTACCCCACTAAGCTATTATGTAGATCATGTTTGTTTTTTTAAGAAAATAAGGGGATTATGTTAGTCGTCGATGTAGAGGACTGGACACTTAATAATTTGATATGAAGAAGCCTTCTTATCTGAAGGTATATATGAAGCAAAGATTGAGAAATCTCAAAAGATTTACGAGGCTATCTAATTTGTATGTTGATCACTCCCAAATCTCTTAATTTAAGTGTGAAAATTTCCATCAAATCCTCACATCTTATCATGAAGTTAGATCTTAAACAATGGTCTGATTTTCATATCTTAATACATGCATCTCGTCCAAGATTTGGCTATAATTTGATCTTAAATTCGGATCTAAGAATCATAGTTTAGTAACTCTTAGAGAGAGAAAATCTTCATACAGAAACCCCCAAATTGGATCATGGTTCAGACATGGAAAATCTGTGGCTATTTGGTGTGAAATTTAAACCAAATTGCATGTTAATTCATAATTAAAACATCATATTTCATGTATAACATCTGTACCTATCCATGTTATGAAATTAGGCTCCAATCACATGCAATTCACTCTCGATCCTTAATATTTTCAAAATGAAATCAGATCATAACAATGTTTTGATTTGGGTAAAAATACATGTAAATCATCAACTCCTTATCTTTTAAGCATGAAAAACTGTAGTATATCATGATCTGAAATTAGATCTTAATATAAGAAATTCATCTTCAATTCTTCACATTTTGAGCATGAAAACTATAGCATGAAAAGGTCTGATTTTGGACTCAATTCACGCCATTTTATCCTCCAATTCTCTTCATTTCAAGGTATGAACAATGACTCATTAATGACCTTTAATTTGATCTTAGTTTCATGTTAAACACTCCAAGTTTTTCATATTTTTAATCTAAAATTTGTGGATAACAATGATCTGATCTCAGCTCTAAATGCATGCTATTTACCCCATAATTTTTACATTTTCATCATGGGATTAGTGTATAAACATTGGACTGTTTTTAGCACAAAATGTAGGTCATTCTCCCTCAAATTTCTATCTTTTAAGCATGAGAACTGTAGCAATATAGATCTCAATTTATACTTGATTTGCATACTCAACACCAAATTTTTCTCCCTCAAAAACTTAAGAATTTGGAGCATATATAATGGGTATAAAATTTTGATGATATCCATGTATAACTTCATATTCTCATCTAATTTAAGAGGCAAATTATTAGATTGAAACATGCATGGAAGGCAGCAAGAGGAGGGGGAAGATTGTACCTTTGATCCTCTAAGTTTGGAGGGTATTTGTGGCTTGATTTAACATGCAACCATAGCTAAAATAGCCGGTGGACATCATCATAAAAAGGGGAATAAATAGAATTAGAGGCTCCAACATTGGCTTTAATGAGAGCAAAGAGGAGCGGTATTTGTACCTTCAGATATCTCCAATTTAGAGATCCAAACTTGCATGCAACAACCTCTTCTTGACAGGAGCTTCAGTTTATTCGAATCCGGATATTACACATAATGAGAGCACATGCATGGATATTATATAAGTGCCCGACCAACAATAATTAACTAAACATGCTACACCTTAAGGAGGGCGTTGTATGGGTTCAAATGCATATGTTTTGGATCCTACCTGGTAGGGATGTTCATGGGACGGGTACCTGACCCATTTGATTGTGACCCGCAACGACTCGTTGTTATCGGATCATGGGTTGACCCGCCTCGTTCCTATAGGTACCCGATTATAACGGATACTCAGTTAATGCCAATGTGTGCTGGATATGGGAATACCACCTCTATTAAAAGGTAATTACTTATTAATAAATATCAATAAAAGCAAAATAACTAATTATAATTTTTCCATAAACTTTATCAACTTTGAAGCTCACAGAATGTCTTTGTCATCACTCCATGGATTCGATTTTGTTTGCACATTGGATTGGTCAGTGCCCTACTTAATGTGGGAGAAGACTTTGTAGTTGTTGATTGGATTGGTCAGTTATTTTTACAAAATTTTATTATTTAAATAGAATAGTATTTATCGATTTCACGGTAAAACTATTTATATTACTGGATATATGGACTTGAATGAACATTATCGAGGCAAGGTATGCTCTCTGAATAAAGAGAGACAGTGCTAATAAAAGGCGGCATGTATAAATACGCAAACGATATGTAAATCTGTATTATCCGTATCTATATTATAATCATAATGATAATGTTGGGACCCGATAATATAAATAGTGATGAATGCGTTCAGATAGAGATATGTAAACATAGATTAATAATAATTAATGATATATGAAGAAACTATGCGGATAATGCAAACCATATGAATACATGAAATTGGAAGAAACACGATTGAATACAGATCCAATAATGCCACATTTGTGTAAGTTCATTTTGACAATAAATCGAATACAGATAAATGAGATGTAAATATATAGCCATACGACACCATGACAAACGACATATAAATAAATAAATATATATTTGTATTCGTACATGATTGCATTAATTATCATCATATTTGATTGTCGGAATATATATATGTATGTCAGATACAATTTGTATTCAATTGTATTAATAATTATCATGTTTAGATGGCAAGATATATATTATATATATAGGGATTGAGGAGCCTACAATCATGTGTAGGTAACTTTCCTACACCCACCCGTTTTCTCTTTTTTTTCCTATTTTTTTGAAATGGATCCTCAGGAGATTTACTTAAAATATTAAGTAGAATATATGTTTCAAATTTCGTGTAAAACAGACATTCCTAACATGTCCATCGGAAAGGGTCGATTTCAACAAATATGAGATTGTTAAAATTTGACTGTCTTGATGGATAAGTTAGAAGAAGTCTAGAAATATGTTGAAATTTGAATGATGCGATAGTGATATATTGTGAGCTAAATCCTTTAAAGATTCATTTCCAAGAAAATCAAAAAAATAGAGGAGAAAAGAGGCGTGCGTAGGAAACTTACCTACATATTGGTGTAGGCTCCCTTCCCCCCCTATATATATATATCGATTTTGACCGTATCGGATTCATTATCATATACGTTAATTTAAAAATTAACATTCTTATATATATATTTCCATTTAAAAATGGATATGTATACAGATAAAAATGTCATTGTATGTGAACCATCCACTACATGTACATTTAATATAATCTATACAATGTTAATTCTATTATTTATATATATGATCTGCATCCATTTCATATTTTTATGCATTTTAAATGATTTGCCAATACATTTTTCATATTAGATACAGATCTGCATTCATTTTTTTTGAAAGCCTGAAATAGGGGGAGACACTCGCTGGTGTTCGTCCCATCTTTTATTTATTAAACAGAAACAGAAATAGAGGTAAAAACAAAAGTGACGACAACAAGAAAGATCAATTACAAATCCCACTCCTCCACTAATCTCGCGGCATGAATCCCCACATTTTCCTTGTAGAAGCGCTGCCCCGAGAAGAGTAAAGCATTCCTTCCCAGCCAAATGGCCCACATGATGGCCAGAGGATATATTAGCTCCCTCCTAGCTCTGCTCCTATTCACTACCAACGAGCTGCAGAAAGCCGCGAGGTCCTCAGCGCAAAACCATGTCAGACCGGTCCCCCGCCATACCTGGATCACCTTGGGGCATCTAAAGAATAGATGTTCGACGGATTCAATCGCCTCCTCGCAAAGAAGGCACCTATCAGAGGTGGACCCCATAAGCCTAGTACACCGGTCCCTTGTCATCAGCCTTTGTCTCCGAAACAACCGTAAGAAGAAACCAATTCGCTCCGGCAGCTTGAGAGCCCAAAAAAACACACAATCGTGAATCATAACCACTGAGCGAGAGGGCGGGGGCCTGCAAATTGCCCCAAAAGCCTTCTTAACCGTGAACGGACCCGCACGCCAACCCCAATGGTCTCTCCCTTCCGTTGGGCGCCCTACATCCCTGATAGCATCCAGCAACACCATGAAGTCCTCGAATCTCTGGTCGGAGAAACTAGATGAGAAGGTCGGGAACCAATTTCCATCCGACCAGCAAGACGCAACCATCACATTTTTGTCATCTGCGTGAGCATATAATCGCGGGAACCGCGAGCAAAGCCCCCCGTCCAGTCATCAGACCAAAAAGCGAAGGATTCATCCCCGCCAAGGATCGACTTAAACAAAGATATATGCTTCGAGAAAACCTCCATCACCCCCTCCAGAACGGAGTGGGAGAGTCCATGCGAGCACCCGGCCTTGGCGGTGCCCCCCCCCCACACCGTAGATCTTGCGCAACACGATACAACAAGGATCCTCCCCAGGTCCCCAAATTCTACTTGCCCACTTAAGAAGCAAGGCCTCGTTCATTTGCTCCAAACACTTTATCCCCAACCCTCCCTGATTCTTATGGAGCGTAATTTCCTCCCACCCAACAAGGTGAATGCCCCTTGATTCCTCCCTATGCTTACCCCATAGGAAACCACGCATACGCTTCTCCAGCCGGTCACGAATTCCCTTTGGTATATGACGGTTTGATAGAAAATAAATCATGATGGAGGATAGGACCGCCTTGAGGAGGACCAAACGCCCACCCCCTCGATAAAACATCCGACTTCCACCCCGCCAACCTCGCCTCTACCTTCTCCACAACTCTGAGCCAATCTCTCGTCCTCGTTCTGCCCACAGCCAAGGGCATCCCCAAATAGTCCATCGGCAAAGAGCTGCTGCCCGACCCTAACGCCCGCGCACAAGCATCAGCCTCATCCACAGAAAGATCGATAGGGATGACCTTTGACTTATCAGCATTTTTGAACAAACCGGATAATTCACTGTAGATTTCCAGAGCCACGGCCATGCCATTTGCCTCCGCTCCCCCCCCAATGAAAAAGAGAGTATGGTCGGCGTACTATAAGAGCGGAATCAGCGACCCGTCCCTCGAGTATCCATTTGAAAGCCCGCAATTAACCACACGAAGTGTAATGTTTGTCAGGACGTTCGCGGCAAGGACAAACAACATAGGAGCAAGAGGGCACCCCTGGCGCACACCCCTCTGAGGCTGGAAGAAGCCCCCTTCCGGGCGACCGTTCACCATGACCGTAAAAGAGGACGTTGTGACACAACGCCTCATCCAAGTGATCCACCTCTCTGGAACCCCCTCCTCCGCAACACGACCAAAGGAATCTCCAGTCGAGGCTATCGTAAGCCTTCGCAAAGTCCACCTTCCACAATACACCGCGCTTATCCCTCCTCCTCCAGTCTGCAATCTTCGACGCGAGAGTGAGGCAGTCCGAAATCTGCCTCCCTGGAATAAAAGCAGATTGAAGCGGGGGGATAGTGCTATCAAGAACACGACTCAACCTAATGGCGAAGACCTTCGCGACAATCAGATATTAAGCGTTAGAAACCGCAATGGGACGGTAGTCGTCAATAGTTTCCGGCGCCGAGGACTTGGACAACAAAATGATCATAGCTCGGTTAATCCTTTCGAAGCCTGCATTGCCCAAACAGAATTCAGAAACGACCTCCATAACCTCAGAGCCAACCAAATCCCAAAAGTCCTTGTAGAAAGCCACCGGGAAGCCATCTGGTCTCGGAGCGACATCTGCGTTCAGGTCCCAAACCGCGTCCTTAATCTCCTCCAAGGACACATCCCGAGTGAACATGTCACAAAAAGAGGGCGTCACGGGCGTTGCACCAAGACCCAGCCACTTCCAGATCCTCGGTATAGTCCTCGATGAGATGCCTTTAAAGTGTTTGACAATAGCTTTCCCCATTTCTTTGTTCCCATCCACGCAGACCCCATCTATCGTAATCGATCGTAGTGCATTGGATCGATGTCTCCCACTAGCTACGCGATGAAAGAAGGATGTGTTAGCGTCCCCCTCCCGCAACCAAGCATTTCTTGACCTCTGTCTCCATTCAGTGACCCGCTTGCGATCCTCAATCGCAAGTTGCTTTTGAGCAGCCGATCGAGTAGCCAACTCGTCCACCAAGAGCTCCCTACAATCCTCCATCGCATCAAACCTCTGAACCACCTCCTCTGCCTCCTTCCTCGCCGCGCATCTGGCCGCTCTAGACTCCCTTTTGAAGGCACACAGCCTTATACGCAAGGAGGTAAGCCTCTGAACAAAGCGAGACGCAGCGGAGCCAGAAACAACCACGTTCGACCCATGAGAAGCCACCACCTCCCTAAAATTTTCCTCCATTAGCCAACACTTTTCATATCTAAAGAGCCCCGTTTGCGTAGGGGCATCATCGAAATCCCAAACAATTGGCGCATGATCGGATAAAGTCCGTGGCCTGCCCCCCACAAAGGATAGAGCGAAGGACTCTAGGAGCTCAGGCGATGCCAAAAAACGATCGATGCTGGAGCGCGAGTTGGAGCTTCTCCACGTGTAGGCGACGCCCCCCGCGTCCAGAATCTCAAGGCCCAAGGAATCAATAATGTCAACAAAATCGATCGACCCCGGGTCCTACCCCCTGCACCTGGGCCTGTCGGAAGTTCGTAAAGTAACATTGAAGTCCCCCTCAATGAGCCAAGGGGCATCCTTGAACGTCCTTCCCGCCTCGAGAAGATCCTCCCAAACCTTTCCACGTAGCACATGACAACAGGGTTCGTATACACATGAGACAACCAACGACATAGAGGAGTCCGTACATACCAGGAGGACCGACAACACGTGTCTCCCGCGAATAATCGAGTTGAAGGCCAACGTTGAAGATCTCCACGCCACCAGTATCCCACCAGAAGTTCCCACCGCATCCACCGCTCTGAATTGATCGATGCCACCCACACCAAAAGTCCTCCAAATATCATCCGTTGTAGACTGAAGCTAGGTTTCTTGCAACAAAATGACGTCGTAGCCCCATTCCACGAATCTTGACCCCAGTGTCCTCCGCTTGCCCGGGCCCCGAGCACTCGCATGTTCCATGATAGAATTCTCATTTGGGACCTTCATGTCTCCCCTGAATGTGGGCCACCCCCGCGGCCTCCGCAACGGTATTCTTTAATGTTGAGCATGGCTGCGCCTCAAATCGGGAAGACCTGGATCTATTCCTTCGCATGTATCTCTCTCCTGTCACTTGTCCCCTCAGAAGATTGATCATCACCCGTGTTAGGGCTCGGCACCATGGTAGTAGCAGTGACAACATCATCACGACAATGGTCATCGGCAACAGCGAACGAGGATGAAAGAGCAGCACCGAAGCACGGCGTTGGTTGGGTCCAGATCCTCCCCTCTACCAATGCGCGGTCGCTCTGGGAAAGTGACGACTCTGGAGGATCACCAAGGGACGAACCCCCGGACCCTCCCACAGGGATGGACCAAGTCGGTGAGGATGTGAAGGCCACGCATGGCACGGGACCAGCGAGGCCCGATGTTGTAGAGAAGACCCGAGTAAGAACCAAGTTCGAAAAGCCCTTCGTACCCGAATTAAAGCTAAACGGGAGGATCGGACCCGCGAAAGGGTCCGTGCGTGATACCCGGGCTCTCGGACCCACTTCCAGCGGCAAAGAACATTGCGGTGTCGACCGTACAGTTATCCCTCTTTCCACATCAGAAGACAAAGAGAACTTTTGGGATACCATGCACAGAACCCGAGACGAACCCGCCAAAGGTCGCGTGTAATCAACCTCGCGCGCCGTTCCAACCAAAGCTCCCCTTGGAAAGCCAACCGACATCTTGGTATGCAAAGCGTCGTCGTTCAACCAAACGTCGTTCTCCCTTGGAAGCTCCGGCGTCGGCGTAGGCTCAACGATCTAAAGCTCGATTCTGAACGTGAAGCAACCAACCTCCATCTCCGCGAAAGAACTCCGTCCATGTATACCGTCCAGGAAGCCCTTGTTGCTCTCCAACAGCACCATCGTGTCGTCAGCTGGGGAGCCGGGCTTGAGCCCATCTTCAAGCATCGCTAGGACCGTTCCCCACCGCCGTAGGGCCTTCTGCAAGCAACCTACCGTCCGGGACAGGAAAGGAACGCCTGTCACCGTTGCAACACAAACCTCCACCCCCGCACAGGAACCATCAGCAAAGCGAAGATTTCGCCAGCAGACAGCGCCAACATCACCATCTGAAGAACGCGATCCCTCTGGATTGTTGAGAGTCGACGAACGCAGCACCTTCGATCATCAAGCGCCACCACATCGCCCATGAACCGCGACCCAAGGAAACCACGCAGGTGGGTTTTCAGAGCCTCCACTGAGATAGCACCTCGCACCGCGAAACCGATCAGAGCATGCATGCCGGTCCCCCGCACGTCTCCCCTTACCTCCTCAGTGTTCATCGCGCCAACCCCCCCTCCACAGGTTGAGGTTTACTCGCAGGTTGAGCAACACTTGCAGGTTGAGGTACACCCGCAACCACCGCGGCGAAGCTACGACCCCCCCCAGCGAACAGACGACGTAGAGGAAAGGCGCTGCCCGCGTTGATGAGCCGAGCCACGCGTAGGACCATCAGCCGCAACAGACTCATGAGCAAACATGCACGTAGCTTGGCGGTGTCCTGGCCTCCCACAAGAGAAGCATCTCGGCAGAGTAGGACAGAGTGACGCAACGTGTCCCCTAGTTCCACACCGGAAGCACCTCCTCTCCGGCTTCCTGTGTGACACATGCACCTACTCCCCACTTCCCCCTCCGCTAGGCTCCGCAAACCCACCGACGACCTGCCTCTCCTCCTCCTCCCAGTACACCACCGGCTTCCCCTTCTCCGAGACCCCGCTTGTACCTCCGCCCATCGCACCACTGCGAGCTCCCTCCTCGCGCCCCCTCTCCACCACCACTCCATCGCCGAACCCTCGCGAAGCAACCTTCCCCCCTTCCCCCTGCGATGACTCTCTCCTCGGCGAAGCCCCATGTAGTGAAACAACCTGCGTTCCCTACCTCCGAGCTCTCCACCAGCGCTCCATTTCGCCTCCCTGTATCTGCATTCATATTTATATTTTAAAATAGATAAGAATAACGTACTATATATTGGTATTTGTATCTAACCGTTTGCATCTTTGTTTAAATTGATAGTGGAAGGTTTCCAATCAGGTAATTGCTGGTACCTGCCGGGTTTTTGGATGTGGCACAAGTCATGGTATAGCGGGTACCTGACTCATCATTTTCAAATGGGTACCTATGAGTTTAGTTCAAAATAAAATATCCTCACTACCCTGGCTTGGAGGTTAAAAATGTTATATTCTTTTATATAGTTTTCTTCCAACATGTTTGGTCTTCTCCGTCCTCTTTTTCGAGGCTTTCCTTCTTTGCTACCACAACATTTGATTTGTGGATCCCGGCAAGAGATGGGAGGATGATTTGGAATTGGAAGATGCCAATTAGTGTAAAGATTTTCCTATGGTTTCAATGCACATGGTACATGACGATGAGAGTTTACAAAGCCAAGCTTTTGTAAGGGGTTGATGTGGTGTGTTCGTGATGTTTGGATCATTTGGGGTTGTGGAACACTTTTTCTTTATTTAGGCTTGTTTCAAAGAGATCTAGATTGGATGTGATTGCGGGTTTGGATTCCATGCGGATCACACATATTTGAGAATCTATTGATGTCAATTGGGTCAGTTAAAAACAGACTCAAGCCCATGGCATTGATGTGAGCTTTATGGATGTTGTGTAACATTGTGGTGCTTCACTGGGAGAGATTTCTTATGTAGAAATCGTGTTGTAATATGCATGGTTCTTGCTGAGGCATGGAGCTTGTAATTTCCTTTTTTAGTTGTGGTTGTACTTTGAGTGTGCACCATTCCAGGCGATCACTCGTTTTCTCCTCGGTAAAAAGCATCAACAAATGAATATAAGAGCATCATTATAACAAGAATCAAGGTTTCTTTGCCAACATGCTTCAATAACAAGTAATTGAGTTCGAGACATTTTTTATATAAAGCGGTGTGCTCCAAAAGACCATATCATTCTTGAGAAGCCAAAGAGTCCAAATCTCCCTTATTGGTATACATTGGTCCCGTTGCCCAATATGGGTTGCCTCATTAAAGCCATCATGTTTTCCCTCATTGAGCGATTGGAAGAAAGCTATCTGCAAGTAAGCGTGCAACCAAGGAATGTTTGATTGACCCGAAACCTTTCACGTGAAAGGACAACAAAAGAAAATGTGATCGACTTCCTCTTTACATGCCCCACATAATGGACAATTAGCATCGACCTTAGGCTTCCACATCCTTTTTATAAACCCTTGTAACGAGCCATTCTCTTCTAATCAACCACCACAAATTTGACCTTAATTGGCTATCTTATTTTCAACAAGCATACGGAGTCATGGAGTGGCAACTGATCAACAGACCTACCACCTTTACAGATCTTTCCATACATGACTGTTAATGAGAAATTCTCGTTTCACTCTCAATCATGGTAGGCAATATCATGATATATCGACGATATACTTGTATCGGTAAGAAGCTCATACCGATATCATCCCTTATATCTTTTTACCTGACATCGGCGATATCTAACTGTTATATCGACGATATATCACGTGTCGACGATATATCGCCTAGATAGAGAATCGACTAGGATGGATTTCCACCGAAATTTGCCCCAAATCACCACCCCATATCACCCAGTTTCGACCATTTCGCCCGTATCTTGCTCCAAACTCATCTCCACAACTCTTCCTTCCTTGAGGTAACCTTTAGATCTCCTCCAAAAGTTTTATTGAAATTGTGAAATTTGTTAGGGATTTTGTTCCTAGTTATTAGTTGATGCATATTCTTGATTTTTTTTTGGGTAAGATTTGAAGTATTTAGTGAGATATTTGGGGAACTAATTTGAGATTTTTGAGTTATGTTGTGAAATTAAGTTAAGTTATGGAAGAACAAAGTCAGATATCATGTTCTAAACATAGAAAATAAGATTTTATAGTGCTTTAAGTTAACTAAAAATTAGTAATTAATTAATTCCGTGAATTAAAAATTAGATTTATAATTTAGTGCGATATTTGGGTAACTAATTGGGTGGTTTTTGAGCGTTGTGAAATTAAGTTAAGTTATGAAAGAATAAAGTCGGATCTCATGTTCTAAACATAGAAAACAAGATTCCATGGTGATTTATGTTAACTAAAAATTAGTAATTAAAAGAAAGATATCGAAATTTATACAAGACCAGACTATTTCGACAACTCTTCTGACCAGACAAAAAAACGCTCTCCTATCGAAGTTTTTTTACATCACATCCGAAGGGTTCCCCTTTTTTTTGATGACAAATATGAATATTGATACTTGGGTCAATATGCATATTGGTACCAAGATTAAACGGAAAAAAATCATTTGCTTATCAAATTATCTATCGAGCCATGACAAATATTCAACAAAAGAATTCCGCGAATTAAAAATTAGATCTATAATTTAGTGAGATATTTGGGGAACTAATTTGGAGTTTTTGAGTTATGTTGTAAAATTAAGTTAAGTTATGTAAGAATAAAGTCAGATCTCATATTGTAGACATATAAAACAAGATTTTATGGTGCTTTATGTTAACTAAAAGTTAATAATTAATTAATTCCTTGAAATAAAAATTAGACCTATAATTTAGTGAGATATATGGGGAACTAATTTGAGGTGTTTGAGTTATGTCGTGAAATTAAGTTAAGACATGAAAGAATAAAGTCGGATCTCATGTTCTAGACATAGAAAATAAGATTCTATGGTGATTTATGTTAACTAAATGTTAGTAATTAATTAATTATGTGAATTAAAAATTAGATCTATAATTTATTTTCGTGTTTTGTGTCTCACGCATGGTTCATTATGAAATTGGTCATCTCAACTCTAGGTCTAAGATGTTTTTCTTAGAAATCAAAATATCTAAATATGGATAATATGTTGATAATATGTTAAACATTAAGTATCTAAGACTTTATGCATATTAAGCGGTAAGAACTTCCAAGGTAGCTAACCCGAGCAGAGCTAGGGTAGCTTCTTTGGTGGTGATAGTTTTGATTTCTTCCTCGAGTACACGCCCATGCCTCCTCTTCCGTTAAGATCTTCTCCTACTCCGTCATTATCATCTACAGGATCTCAAACCAGTATTTCACAACCTCAATCGTGCACCTTGTGGTACCGGATATAGTGCTGCTTATCCTTGTCTCGGGATACTCATAGGGATCGAAGACCATCAATACAAGCAGTATGTCATGGTACATGACGTGGGAAAACTACCGCGAGTTCATTGAGTCCGCGATCCACTATGAGAGACAACAGGGTGGGGGGCGATTCAGATCCTCTGCAGAACTCTTGTTTCTAGGTAATCTCTTTTACAATATTGCATTAGTTTACAATTTTGTTTCATTTATTTTGGTGAATAGATAAGTCTTTATACCAAAGAAAAATTGTCTCGTTAATCATTATGTACATTTTTTGAATCAAATAACTCATCTCAATGACATTCACTATGTGCCTGATATGACCGATATCTGCGATATAAGGATCATATATGATTTATATGTTTTATCTAAGTGTATATTTGTAAGTTATTAATGTTATAAGAACTTGAATGAAATCTATTTCCAATATCTATAAGTCAAGAATCAACATTAACAATGATATGTTCGATATAACCGATATGTGCGATATATGGTGTATAAATGACCGATATGTGATATAAGTATATGTTTGTAGATTTTTTGTTGTTTTAATATCTTGGATGATCTTAATTTCTGGAAGAAAAAGGCAAAAATGGCTTTTTTGAGCTATTTTCGATATTTCCACTGATATCGTCGATATATCGGCGATATATCCCGATATATCCTTTTCCGGACGGGCCGATACGATATCGATATTTCCTACCTTGCTCATAGTAAGTTCACACGTCCTCTACATGCTCAAACTTCTCGATACGTGTTAATCAAGGTTGGGGACATATGCGGGGTATATGCGGTTATACGTGGTTTCCTAATTTTTTATTTAAAAATAAATAAATATGTATAAATTTGACTACAACCGAACTAAACTTATGTATAATTGTGGTCCAACATAAGATCTAAAAAAGATGACTTTCATGTAGAGGTCAAAACAATCTCTATCAATCAAATATCAGCACTTCGATAGAAAAGTTAGCAAACTTAATAATTAACAACAATCGCTAAAATATGTAAGAATATGAAAGAAAACTGAAATTCAAAACAAATAACATTAGCAAAAGTACTAATTAAGATAGCATAAGAAAAATGAAATGTTGAAGCGACAATATTTTACTAAGTACAAAGCAATTCTTATCTAGTCATCATCAAATTCCACTGCGATATTGTCTTCATCTTCATCTTCACTTTCTTCCTCGGACATGAGTTCTTCCTCGTTCAAACTCGGCAATGAGGTTGAACCAGTAGCATGCCCCTGGCTTCTTCTATGTTGCACCAAATCTTCAGCGCCAGTTGCATCAGCCACTAAGTTCCACGTCAACCCCGATCCTTGGAAAACTTCATCATCTCCTTCATCTTCTTCACCAATCCAATCTCGCAAATGAGTTCTATCATTTATGGCAAATGGATCATTTCGTTTTTCAGATGGCGATCCCTCAACTTGGCTTTGAATCTGATATACACCAAGTCATTTAATCGCTTGAATTCAAACATGTTCCTTTTCTTCGTATGGATCTACAAAATAACCATAAATATATCATTAATCACCTCATTAATGATGTGTAGTATCTGAGATGTGTGGCACCAATTTTTTAAATTTAAAAGTGCTCCAATTCCTTTCACAGCCCGAGGAAGAAGCTGCCAACTTTAAAACTTTCATTGCTATTTCCTTCAATTGTGGCATTTCCATGCTATGCAATTCCCACCAATGGGCTATTTTCAAGAAAAAATAGTTAATAATCGTTAAACATACAAGTCTATTAATTCTAGTGAGAAATTATACATGGATTGAAATCATCATCAATGATTGACCTCTGTCTAATAGCCAAAGGTTTGCCAAATGGTCCTTCTGCCCCTTCATATAAAGGCAACTCCTTCATGGTGATGATATCTTGGTCTCTAAATCAGGATAGAAAATATCCATACAATCCAAGAATACCTTCAGAGCAAGGCCTTCCCTCTGGATTTGAGCCTTGTCCCTATAAAAGAAGTAGGGATTCAAATAATATGCAGCAAGGTGGAGGGCACTATGCATTCTTCCTTTTGACTTTGAGTCAACGGCATCAACACAATATTTGTAAGATGCTTCGACATCTTTTAAAATGCTCATGATCTCTTTTCTAGCATCTTGCAACTCACCGCATACACACCCCATAGCCGGCCTCATATCTCCATCAACAATCCGCAGAACATGTACCAACAGAGAAAAGACCTTCAATGTTAAAGACATTTGAGTCCAAAATGAAGGACTAAAAAATATGGCTGAAGCCATTTCCCCCTTCTTGGTCTTGTACCAGTTACAAGCACTCCATTCATCAGAAGAAAACATAAGTCTCAACTTATCCTTCTTCTCCGTCACAGATTGCAAAGTGAGATATGTGGTAGCAAATCATGTTGTTCCCGGCCTCACTATCTCGCCCTTTTGCGTAAATTGTCTCATCAAGCTCAATGTTTTTGCATGATTATATATGAAGACAATCAATGTCCTTGCCTTTGTGATGGCAGTTTTCACATTCGATTCTTTGCCTATTTCTTTTAGCATAAGATTGATGCAATGTGCTGTACAAGAACTCCAGAATATCTCCGGGTACTTTGTTCTCAAAATTCTGCTAGCAGCCATATGGCAGATGCATTGTCTGTCACTACTTGGTCTACATTGTCAGGCCCAACTTCCTCAATGGACTTATCCGATGTACTCCGCGGTATGAGAATCTGCAGACGAGTCAATAGAATTCAGAAAACTAGTTCCAAGCACGCAATTGACACAAATATTCATTATGCTTCTTCCTCTCCTATCAGTTCATGCATCCGTCATAATGGAACATTCAAAAGTCTTCCAACTATCACGATGCGCTTGCAAGAACTCTGTTGTTTCTTTAACTTGATCCTTCAAAAGAGTTTCTGTTAGCTCATAGTACGTTGGAGGCTTGTATGACCTTCCATACTGTCCAATCGCTTCACACATTCGAAGAAATGAGTCACTTTTGACAACATTAAAAGCAATGTCATTGTCATAGAAGTACTTTGCCACGAATGAATTCACGCGTGCACGTTCCTCCTTGGCAAAGGTATATTTGATAATGATTGTGGATTGGAAGAGACTCTCCGCTGGCACATCTTCGGCTGAAGTTCGCAGCTTTTTCTCATCCCTCGCTTCATCAACCAATGGTTGATTAATCTTGATGGAGACTTGCCCATGAATCTCTTTCATCCTCAAGATCTTCTCATTCTTTTTTACCTTAATTTCTTCCATGTTGTCCATAATTTCTTTCTTCACCTCAGGAGACACCTTGGGACAAGATGCATTATTGCCTTTAATATGAGTCAAATGTTGTTTCATGCGATTGATCCCTCCTGTCACAACCTTCCGACACAATCGATAAGTGACCATGCTCGGTGTACTCGAATGCGCTAGGAAAGCATACTTCCATCCTGGATTAGTGGATCCAGGAGGAACAAAAAACTTTGCTGCATCGCTCCTCTGAGTAAGAGGCTCGCTTCTGGTTCCAAGCATAGGAGAAGAACCACTATCGGATGGTAGTCTGGAGGCTATAGTTGCTTAACATTCAATCACAATTAAAAAACATCATCAAAAAAGTACTATACCCTCTATTATGTAAAAAACAAGTTTATGGTAACCGGAAACATTAGTCTAAGATGTAAACAATAGAAAAAGAAAAATATAATCATTTATGATGGTAAATCATTAGTCTAAGATGTAAATATTGTCCCCTTGGCATATAGTCTATATAATAGTATAATTCATGCTAAATATCATGAAGTTTGTGTGAAATTAAGCATTTAATCTAAATTAATATTAATCCTCAGACGTTTCTTAACCATATAATTCCGAGAATTGGGTGTTCTTCCTATCATATTTATATAAGCTTTTCGTATCATAAACTGTTTTTTACTTTAAAACAACATACGGCAGAAATCAACATCCACCGGCCACTTATATAAAAAAAATTGATAATCAAGTAGAAGACAATGAATGCATGTTCGAGATCAAAAGAATATTCACCCGAATAGGGTATTCTTCCGATCATATATTTATTTACCCCTATTTATTCACTAAATTCATCAAAATAGCTTGAAATTATAGGAAAAGGAGTATAGGGTTATAGGGTTACCTTCGCATGGTCTCGACGAAGCTAGGAGGTGGTGGAACTTCGCACGGAGGAGATGGTGGTTGAAGAGCGTTGCACGAAGGAGACAATGGCGGTGGAGCTTCATACGGCAGAGCTCGAGGTGCTGAAGCCTCGTATAGAGGAGGAGCTGGAGGCCAGGGACTTCGCACGGAGGCGAAGGGCTTTCAAGCGGCAAAGAAGGCTTCGCTGGGAGGAGGAAGAAGAGATGGGAGCCATTGTTGAGTGGGGAGGGTGACAGAGCATGTGCTGCAGGTATTGGGACTGTGAAAACCTTTCGAGCCGAGGATTTTGGTTTTCGAGTAACCCTAAATCCATTAACACAACCAGATCTAGAAATCCAGATCTGGAAACCCGACAAAGGCGACCGGTCCACAACCGGATCTAGGAATCCGGATCTGGAAACCCGACAAATGCAAAAAGCGGGTGCGCGGTCCGTATATGCGGCCGCACAACTCGCATATGCGGACCGCATATGCGCAATGGCCACATAATAAGGGGCTTCAGGAAATCGGTGCGCTGAAGGCCCCGTGCACGCGTATGCGGCCGCTCAGTCCGATTTCATGAACACTGGTGCTAATGAATTTGTGAAATCAACACTCGATGCATATGGAGAAAGATTAGACAAAGTAGATCAAACGTAAACTTCCTCTTCACTTCAACTGCATTAAATCCATTCATGACATATTTATTATCGTATCTACTTCACTTCAAAAGCATGTCTTCTCAATCTCCCGTACTTTCTCTCCAACCCATTTTGTTTCTTGGAGACAGTTTCTGAATCTTCCTTCTTTCCATCGTATCTACTATCTCCATTGATTTGCCAATCAGAGTGCCAATATTCCAACTACCTATTCGCAACTTAGTTTGCAACATCTTTTGGACTAACTTCTTTACTCGCATGCATCCATTATGCAAGAACCCTTGCAAATTTTGGATTGCATCTAGTCGGCGATGTCACAGAACTAGCTTATTTACTTGCATGCGTTCCTCATGCGAGAACCCTTGCAAATTTTGAACTACATCCGGGCAACGATGTAGTGGCGTTTGCCAACTTTTCATTGCATTCGGGCGATGCAACACGTCTCTAGTAGGGAACGTCCTGACAAAATTTAAATGTTTGCTTAAATCCATGTTGAAAAGATCCGAACTGTTTCGAGGCAAATTCCTAAATAGTGTTCTTAAAAGAACACTATTTTTTTGAGGAAAAAAAGAATACTACTTAGGAATTTGTCTCTCTTGCGCTGGCTGTCGACTACCTAACATGCAACTCTCATGCACCTGATCTTAGGACCAACCATGGTTGAGTTGATAAGGGGATGTGAACATGTGTTTTTTTCCCATGTTTTTATTATCAATCAAACGATGAGCAAAATAATTGACAAGGTGGCAATGAATGAGGTGGAACCTTTGTGGACATTTTCTGTCACTTTTTTGTCAAGGGAGCTCCTAGGTCTTAGCATTGGAGGAGAAACGAGGCTTGAAGGTTGCTAATTGAATTAGAGGGTGCTTTTTGTAGAAGATTACGGAGGTAGGGTACCATGTACCCCAAAGAGCATTAAACTTGATGCCTCTTAAGGTCAGATTATTTTTGGTAGGATCAACCACTTTATCTATTCCTTTTTCCAAAAAAGACCTAGCCTCCAGAGGTGGTTAAATAGTAGAAGCTACTGGCACTTTTAAATGCAATATATATCATCATGGCTAAGTTGTTGGTTGATAGACATGGGACCTATGTGCCGCAAAGAGCATTAAACTTGGTGCCTCTTAAGGTCAGATTTTTTGGGTAGGATCAGCCACTTTATCTATTCTTTTTCCAAAAAAGGCCTAGCCTCCAAGGCTGGTTAAATAGTAGAAGGTATTAGCACTTTTAAATGCAATATGTATCATCGTGGCTAAGTTGTTGGTTGATTAAAACATTGTGGTGGACAGGGAGGTGATTTCACCAATTTAGAGAGCTTTATGGCTTCACATGCGTGGGGATGCTACATTTATGGACGACTTGGGCTTTCTTGTCGAAATTTAAATTCGGTAGAATGATGATTTCAGTAACGTCGTATGTCACCTTGAGTTGGAGTTTTTTGGACACACCGAGACAACATTTTTTCATATAGAGGTAGATTATATGGATGAAGTGATGCATTGTAGTTGTTTTCTTTATGGTATTTGCCAATAAGATACTCGAGGGAGGTTGGGTATATCGAGGTATATCACATATATTGATGGAAAGCTTGGAAATTGATAAGATGCATGTTTCTCACAAATTAAGGCCATGTTGGTTTTTATATCAATAAGCAACAAAGAAATGCAGTCTTATAGTGTTGGATAAGTTTTTGATTGATTGATACGTTGTGGTGGACAGGGAGTTGATTTCATCAATTTAGTTAGCTTTTGTATGGGGACCCTCTATCTTTAAGAGCTTTATGGCTTCACGCCTTCACATGTGTGAGGTTGGTACACATATGGAGGACTTGGGCTTTCTTGTCGAAGGTTAAATTCAGTAAGATGTTGATTTCAGTAAGGCATATGTCCCCATGAGTTAGATTTTTTTGCACACACCGAGACATCATTCTTTTATAGAGAGGCAGATTACATGGATGAAGTAATGCATTGCATTGACTCAAAAAAAGTGATGCATTGTAGTGGTTTTCTTTACGGTAATGGCCAATAACAGACTCGAGGGATGTTGGGTCAAGGTTCGAAACATTAATCTCGTATATGCAGATGTGGAAAAAGGTATATCACACATTGCTAGAAAGCTTGGAAATTGCTAAAAAAACACGTCTCATAAATTAAGGCCATGTTGGTTTTTATATCAACAAGTAACATAGAAATGCACTCTTATAGTCTTGGCTAAGTTGTTGGTTGATTGATATGTTGTGGTGGACATGGAGGTGATTTCACTAACATGCTTACATGCACTCTTATCATTTGAAACGAGTTGGTCTCTTCCTTATTGAGTTTGACATTCCTTTAGCATTGAATTTAAGACTAAAAAAAATACCAAGTCATCCAATCTCGTGGTTTCATTCAACAAGTTTATTCATATTTTTTATATGGATCTGCTATGCAAATATCTAGAAATAATTGTTAATCAATTGAAAAATAAAACACTAAGTCTAATGATACATCATAAATCTGAGAATTATGCTGCTGCAAAAAAACTCCAATTCCTCTCACATCTAAAAGAAAGTATGCCAACTTCAGGATATCCATTGCCATTGCTTTAACATATGTTATCTCACCATCAATAAAAGTTAGGATGTCAAGTTAGGATGCCAACTTTTATCATGTGTATCTAAACTGTGTTTTTGTAAAAGGCACTACTTGGATTGAAGTCGTCATCGAATTATATTTGCCTGAGAGCTATGGCCATCATCAACTGATCTTTGCCTGAGAGCTAATGGTTTTTCCAAGTGCACCTTCTCCTTATGCATCAATCAATAGACAAAATTAGAAGAGATCAAGGTTATATATGAAACCATATAAAACCGTGAAGGCAATCTTTGCAGAAAACATGTAAGAATAATCTGATGTTCAACAAGTAAGATTAGAATTTCTAGATGCTTAAGTGGAGGTGCTAATTGGCGATGAATGTGGCTGCACTTCACTGGGCATGTGGAGCCGATATCGAGGGAGAGTGAGGGAAATGGATGCGGCATTGGTCGTTACTGACTAGAGACGGTGAATGATGGCGAACACTGTGCATACTATGAGGGTGAGGGAGTGAGAGGGTAGAAGAGGAGGGTAGGGTTTAATTGGGAAAGGGTGAGAGTTTATGTGCATGTGTAAATAGATAAACAAGGTTGGATTTTGTAAAACGGGCATGGGTGTATGTAGTGTAAACTTCGTTCTTATGCACTTTATACAATCCAATTATGATCTTGGACCATATGACGATCATATAGGTCATATATAGTTGGGTGGGCTGGCCGCTACACGTGTTGCATAAATTGACTTTTTGAACATTAGAATACTTCTAAATTGGCCGCAATATGAAACAACAATTATCAACATATCTTAATATATCGGGTGATATTAGGGAAGAGGGAGATAAACGATGATAATGTACCGATGGTAGGACCAACTGATATGATTTATTGGTGCGAGATATAATCGGTATACTGTGATATTTAAATCCATGGGTTGGTTTAGCTCGATAGGGGTGTTTGAGAGGATTGTCTTGCGGTAGTATTGTGGTTGTTTTGCAAGTATTACATTGGTTGCATGTGCCATGGAAGTTTAAGGAGGCATGCCTGAGGGTGGAATATCAACATTTTCCCTTCTACTCCAGTAGACTAGCGATATGGTTTTTTTATTCAGGGAGGTTATGAGGAGGAAATTATTTGTATGTTAATATTGGAATTTCTAAGGAGGTAATTGGCCTCATGGCGGATCATAAAGATGTAAGTTTTGTACCCTTTGGAGAATGTGGAAACTTCATATGGTTGGGGATATTCTTGCTACTCTTGGGTCTTTGCTTACCACGTAGTCCTTTTTGTGGTTGTCTCAACAATGGCAATAGACTAGGGTTGATTTTTGAAAGAGTGGACGGATGTTTCGAAGGTGGATGGCCTAAACTTTGAAACATGGGTTCCTTGAGATCCATGCTTTCAGCATTTGTAATTATTTTCTGGTCGGTCTTCAAGCTACGAATGATGATTCACGATAGAGTCAATATCAGGTTTAAGATGGCTTCTCTTGAGGGACACCACAACTTTTGAATTGAGGGGTCTCACTTGCGACATGGATTAATTTTTGCAGGTCATCTGCTTTTAGGTTGGATATTTGTTAAAGATCTGTTGGCAATGAATGCATAACTCTTGTCAAGGTTGGTGCGAGATTACTTTGTAATGGGGGTGACTTTCTCAAGTACATCAATCTTCTCGTGCAATGGTAGGATACTAGACCTTTAAGTGAGTATTGCTTGAGTGGTCCCTCATGTGGATGGGATATTGATGAAGTTGGTAAAGGGAAGATATTTCCAATTTTAGCTGGGAGATCGGTCTGGAGTTGGAAGATTGAGAGAATGTTTCACATGACCAAAAGACTTCATTGCTAAGTTTGAACAATTAACGGTGATAGGTCATTGATTATATATTAAAGAAATAACATGAAGCTTATAATCTAGTTTGGAAAAAAAAACGTGTTTTCCTTTCCCGTACGTCCCGACTGACATATTCTTAGCTTCCTCTGCTCGAGCTATACAACAACAACAAAGCCTTTTCACACAATTAAGTAGGGTCGACTACATAGATTCTTTGCCTCCATTCAGATCTATCTTGGGTCAATCTCGGGCTTATATCCAAAAAACTAAGATTCCTTCTTATAGTCTCATTCCAACACTTCTTGGGTTGTCCTCGCCCTCTCTTAGCCGCTCAACATCCCAAAACTCGCATCTCCTAACAGGTGCAGAGGCTGACCTCCTTTGCAAATGACCAAATCACCTTAAGCGGTTTTCTCGCATCCTATCCTCGATTGGAGCTACACAAAATTTCCTTCTGATTGCATCATTTCGATTCCGATCTTTACATGTGTGTTCACACATCCTCCTTAGTATTTTTATTTCTGCTACTGTCATTTTTTTGAGTAACCGAAAAGGGTGACATCCCACTTTGGGATTCACCACAGTGAAAAGTATATTAATTTAGAAAGAGATAAAGAAACACAAAGGAAAAGGGATAAAAGGAAAATTTTACATCATTGTCAAACTCGCCATATCGCGCATAGCGCCCTATAATGCGCTAAGACCCTGTTTACAGAAAAAGCCTTCCCTCCAAAAATGACATCGTTCCTTGTGAGCCAAATCGACCACACCGTAGCGAAAAGGGTATAGAATATCCTCATGTCCAAACCCACAGACCGATCTTACAGTACGCCAGAAAGACATGCATCCATCCCCAAGCCATATGATGCCAGCCCGGTTCCAAATCTGCGTAGAGAACGTACATGAAAAGAAGAGACGATCTGCGTCTTCCGTTGCTAATCCACATCTCTCACATACCATGTCATCAAGCCCAAAAGCTGACTCCAACGAGCCTTGGTGAGAAGCCTTCCACACCTGAAAAGCCATAGAAAAAACTTCACTCTACGAGGCACCCTGGACAGCCATATCAAACCCGTGTCCACTCGAAGCTCTTCCTGCACCTCCGCCCCATCCTCAACCAGAAACCGATACGCCTTTCTCATCGAGAATCTTCCATCACCCCACACAAAATGGTCCCTACCCGACGATGGACCCTGAGCCTAAAGCAACACTGTCTGCAACGAAAGGAACTCCTCCACTCTTGGGTCAGATAATGTAGCCGCAAAAATTGGGGACCACGTCCCATGGTTCCACAACTACTGCACCGACACCTCTCTATCCACTGCCAGTCTCATTAGCCGCGGGAAGCGAACTCCCAAAGACCCCTCCCCCGTCCAATCATCTCGCCAAAAATGTCTATGGCTCACATGCCATCATTCAGATCCATAGAGCATAACAAGTCTTGCGACTGCTTTTGTAGAACTTTCCTTTGATTTTCACAGAAATTTTCTTATCACAGAGAACAACAGAGGCTCCTCTCCACTTCAGCCATTCTGCATTTATTTTATTAGTAACATCTCCATCAATTTCCCCATCATGCTGCAAAATAGATTTCAAGTATCTAAAAGAATATCTTTTCCGAATGTTATCGTCACCAATCTTCACCTCGATTCCTTTGTCATTACTTCCATCAAAAGTGCACTCCATATATTTAGTCTTTGCCATACTTTCACGAAATCCTTTAGTCTTCAATGCACATGTCTTCAGACCTCAAGCTTCTCGTTTACTCCATTTCCAGTCTCATCAATCAACACACTATCATCAACAAATAACATGCACCAAGGTATCTTATCCTGAATGTGACTTGTCAAGTCGTCCATAATCAAAGTAAAAAGAAATGGACTCAAAGTTGAACCTTAATGTAAACCAATGTTGATGCCAAAATAGTCAGTCTTCCCAGTCTGGATCTTTACAGAAGATAAAGCTCTATCATACATATTCTTTACGAGGTTAATATATAGGACATGTACTTGTCTCTTCTTCAAAACTCTCCACAACATCTCACGTGGGACAAAATCATAAGCCTTCTCCCAATCAATAAAAGTCATATGGAGGTTCTTCCTTTTAGCTCTATAAATCTCCATTTTTCTCCTCAACAAATGGATGGCTGCAATAGTTGAGCGACCTGGCATGAATTCAAATTGGTTTTCTTTTACTTTGGATACTTGACTCAACCTTTTTCGATCACACCTTCCCAAATTTTCATAGTATGACTCATCATCTTGATACCTCTATAATTTGAACAATTTTAAATGTCCCTTTTATTCTTATAAAGAGGCACCACGATACTTCTCCTCCAATCTTCAGGCATTTTCTTGCTTCACCAAATAACATTGAATACATTTGTAAGCCAAGTCAAACCACGTTCACCTAAAACTCTCCATACTTCTATAGGAATGCCATCTGGTCCTACACCTTTCCTAGGTCTCATAACCTTCAAAGCCTCCTCTACTTCCCTTCTTTGTATTTGTCTATAGCTTGCACGATTCAAGTAACTTTCACTATTAGCTAGATCACCCAAAGTGATCTCTCTATTTCCTTCCCCAATGAAAAGCTTATGGAAATACTTCTTTCATCTAGTCTTTATATCCTTCTGAGTAACAAGCACGCAACCTTCCTCATCCTTAATGCATCTCACTTGAGAAAGGTCTTTGGCCTTTCTTTCTCTTGCTTTGGCCAACCTGAATATATCCTTCTCTCCCTCCTTAGAGTCGAGATTTTTGTACAAAACTTCATAAGCTTTTGACTTAGTTTTGCTTATATGAGGCAAAAATTCATCTATGAGGCAAAAATCCGTCCTATGTATGGTTTAATTCAACTTTTTCCTCAATAATATCTAATTATTTTTTAGACCTATTAAGGCTGCTCGGCCACCTTAGGAACTTGAGACCCATGGGTAGAATGAGGGCCTTTTGGAATGGTTGGAAGGGGAATGAGTCCTTGATAAGTGATGCAAATGTTTGCTTGATTGATTGAGCTAATTAATTTTACTTTTTGTTAGTGTTGCTAAAGCCTTTGGAGGAGGATAAAGATCTCCTTTGAAGGCCAAAATAGTACTATGGTGCACGAGAAGGAAATGGAGAGTGTGTTAATGGCTATATGAAAGATGGGCATATAACACATCGAAATGTAACTCATGGCTCGATTGATGAAGATGTAGACCATCTCTTCTTTTTTGGCTTTTATGTTATTGATTTATGGATGATATAAAAAGATCCTTTATTGCCAATTAATAGTACAATTGGGAATGGTGTGATCAGAGTAGTCAAGATCGATCAACTCAAAGACAATGAGCAGACTTGATCGAACAAAGCCAAGAGAGTGATCGATCAAATCGGGGTTTGACTTGAAAAACAAGTTAAGAATAGGCACATATATACTTGTGAGTCTTTATGTTTAGAGTTGTAAACAAGAAAATCTTGAATCTTCTTGATGCTTTTGTAGATGCTTAGATCTTTCTCTCACTTGATCTCGCAAGCTGCAAAGATGATTTAAATGAATGTGCTTATCGATAATTGTGCGTCATTATCAAAACATGTGTTTTGAGTAAATTGCCCTAACAATACTGTCCAAAACAGGGGCTTCCAGGGACATCTAATTTGTTATTATAAACATGGATCCTTCATGTTGAGCATTGGTCACACAATCATTGGTATCTTACCGGAATCTCATCCTTTTTTATCAGTTTATATCCAGAATCTCAATCCTTTTTTAGCATTTATGTGTTCATTAATTTTCTAGATTACCGCTCTATTTTTTCCGTCTGTTAGCCTTCATATATATATGGAAAAAAGAAAGGAATCATGGTTTTTTGAGATAGAAGATTTGGCATATGTGGAGATGAAATCAGTAATGATATCAGGAGATAGTGTGATTTTTTCTTGAGATCGTCTGATTATGCAGTGTGCCTACCGGACCGCCCAAAAGACCAAGGTTCAAATCCCTCCCTGCAGGGGTTGTGTTAGGTAGCTGTCAACTAGCATAAAGGTAGTCAGATCTTTCAACATGGATATGAGCAAGAATCCATGAAGTCTACCATACTTACAGTGGGAGAAGACTTCATTTTTTAATCAAGGCCAATCGTACTAGGTTTTTGATGAGAATTTGGGAGTACGAGTTAAACTTATTAATTCTCTTTGTATGGCAGAAATGAAAGTAACTACGTCAGTACCATTGTTACATCCCGATCACTGAATGCGATATGCATATGGCATTCTTTGAATGTGATATGCATAGTGCATTCGCTGAATTCGACTCTACTAGCATGCGAAAAGAATATCACATTATACACATTGTAGAGAGCTTAATTTGCAACATTGAAGTCAGACGGGCCTGGGGGATCTAGGAGGGGGGCTAAGAATTTTATCAAGGAGGGGCTAATTATACATCTATAATTAATCATATATGAATTTTTTTTATTTTCAAATGATATTTTTTCCAAATAGAATTTATATTTTCATATGATATTTTTAAATTCTGATAAACTTACAATGAAAACCTTATTTAAATCTATCTATAAGGTTGAATTTTAAAATATATTATTATTTTCGATGTTCATTTTTAAATTTTGATAAATTCGATAATTTAAACATATTCATATCCATCCTTAAGGCTACTTAACTTTTAAGATAGAAAATTTCACGATTAAATGGAAACAACAATATCTATTCGTTATATACGAGAGCTAAAATTAATTAGAGAGATGAATTAGCACATACATATTTTATTTCAAATTATACTTTTGATTTTAATACTTTATACAACAACAATAAAGCCTTTTCCCATATTAAATCGGGTCAGCTACATTGACTCTTTGCCTCCATTCAGATCTATCTTGGGTCATTCTTAGGCTTTGATCCAAAAAACTAAGATCCCTTTGGATAGTCTCATTCAACACTTCTTGGGTCTTCCTCACCCTCTCTTAGCCGGCTGAACATCCCAAAACCCGCATCTTCTAACTGGTGCATCGGCCGAACTCCTTTGTAAATGGTTAAACCATTTTAAGCGGTTTTCTCTCATCTTATCCTCTATCAGAGCTATACCAACTTTCCTTCTGATCGCATCATTCGAATCCGATCTTTACGTGCATGACCACACATCCACTTGAGCATTTTCATTTCTACTGCTGTTATTATCTGCACTTGTTTATAGTTTGTGCCTTGCTTCATTGTATGGTAACCACACCACTTTACCAATAAACCATCGAATGTGTTCATAACATGCTTTTTTTGAAGAGAAAGCATTAGAATTTGAGGGGGGGGGGGATATTGAAAAATATGAACATTATGCAAATGAAATATAACAATCAAGAAGGATCCATGTTCCTCCTAAGCTAGCATCGGGGACCACACCCACAAAATTTTGCTTCGTGTATATTATGATTGCATATACATATATAATAATACTAAGGCAACTCGGGCAATATGAGGCGAATTGAGGCCCAAATCAGCCACGTTTTCCTTCAAAATTGAAGTAGGCGATATATCGTCGACCCCGAAGAGAAGGGCATCACACCCCTTTTGATTTCGTCAAGTCGGTGATATTGAAATATGGGCAAATTTCACTGATATTCTGATCCATGAGTACAATTGATTAAAAAATCGGGTATTTAGTTTCATTGTTAATTTTGCTACGCAATTAGGCTGTCATTAATGATTCAGCCAAAAAAGGTTGTTGGCTTTTTGACATCAATATATCAATGTTTACTAGTTAAATGGCTTCACAATAATACTAGTTGCCAACTTTTGTAACACTGTTTATGCCCCATTCGAAAGCACATAAACTACATCTTGATGCTTCAAATTCTTTTGAACTTTTAATGTGGGAAGAGCCCACTTCACTGCACTTATTTCTTCCCTGTGCTAATTTTGCTTATATTAGCTCCTCTCTATCAGTAAATCTTCGTGTGTACAATTTTCATGTTCCCCATATATTTAATGGACAGACCAAACTTCTAGAGACATCAAGTTGATATTAAAACCAGGTTAACACCTTTGTGAGACAAGTTGAGTTTTTAGAGAGTGAGTTAGCGATTTCCCATTTTTAGATTAAGCATTTCCTTAGCACCTAGTACCTACCACAATACCAATAGCATTTCCTTATGAGCACCCACCACAAACAAAACCCTGAAAGTGTGGACCATTTAGAATCATCAAGAAGATTAGCCCATATGCCTATCCTTTGGACCGTTTTTTAGAATTTCGGTAGTTGTCAAGGTGTATATTCACATCCGTCTATGGAGGACTTAGACACCGCCCATTAATATCATTAGTACATCTACTTCTTCGATGGCGACAAAAACTATATGCATGAATGAATGCATCTTAGATTTTTACAAGATTGCAACTTAAATGGTATTATTCGGTGATTCATAGTTTGTTGAATCGGGTGTCAAATTGAGGTTAATTTATGGATCAATGAACAAGAGTTGGAGAAGATTTGTGTTGACCTTGTGCATATTTATCTAGATGCTATCATGCGAAAGCATGGTTCATCTCAACAGGGGAATCGATTTAATTCAAGGTTATAAAAAGTAACTTTTTTTTCTTAGTTGTATAATGAATAGGTTTTATCTTGGATCTTTGATTTTGAAAAAATATTAGCATGACTAGATGAAGATGGAAGGAGGAAAATGAGACAAGTGATACTTAGAGACATTCCTCTATGGGCATTGTGGAAAGGTATGTAATAGAATTGTTTATTCATCGTAGCCCTAGAGCTCTCTTATATAGGAGAAAAACTCTATAGAAAAACTACATAAAGTAAATAGAAGAAATGTGAAATATAAAATAAAGATTGAGAGATACAAATATCTCAACACTCCCCCTCAAGCTGGATTATATATGTCTATCATGCTCAGCTTGGAACAACAACGACGAAAAGGACCTCTAGCAAGGGCCTTGGTGAACATATATGCAGTTTGGTCGCCTGACGCAATACGAGAAGTAGAGATAAGTCCCTTTTGAATTAGATCTTGAGTATAATAACAATCCACCTCGATATGCTTGGTTCTTTTATGGAAAGCTGGATTATTTACTATGAACAGAGCACCATGGTTATCACATTGGAGGTGCATGGGAAGTGACACCTCAATAATCATGTCAGTCATGACAGATCTGATCCACATCATTTCCATGATCCCTTGTGCCATGGCTCTATCTTCTGATTCAACACTAGATCTAGCCACAACCGTCTGTTTCTTACTCTTCCATCAAAACAATGAGCTCCCTACAAACACCGAGAAGTCTGTGGATTTCCTGTCCTTGGGGCATCCTGCATAAGCTGCATCAGCACATCCTGTAACTGTAAGAGATGTGTCTCTGTAACTGTAAGAGATGTGTCTCTTCTGAACAAGAGTCCTGCTCCTGGAGAAGACTTCATGAATCTCATAATCATGTTAACTACATCCATATGGACCTTACTGGGTTACTCCATGAACTGACTATCTTTATTAACTGCAAATGATATATCATGCTTAGTGATAGTGACATATAATAGTTTCCCTACTAGCTCTATATATCGTCTCTTGTCAACCTCAGAATCATCATCATAGCTCTTAACATTAGGATCCATGGGAGTAGTCGCAAGCCTACATCCTGTCATGCCTGTTTCAGTTAGAAGACCAGTCACATACTTCCTTTGTGTCATCACCATGTCATGCTGATTCCTTGCAAATTCAAGACCAGGAAAGTAACGAAGATTGCCAAGGTCCTTGGTCACAAATTGTTATCCAAGGAAATCCTTAGCTGCCTGAATACCCTTCTCATCATCCCCTGTAATAATGTCATCCATGTAGACTAGAATAGCAACCGTACCTCTCTGAGATCTCTTAACAAAAATAGAGTGATCGACAATAGATCTGACAAACCCCTATTGTTCAATCAACTCTGAGAGTTTTTGAAACCAAGCTTCCGGACTCTGCTTAAGGACATAAATAGCCTTATGAAGTCTACACACCATATGAAACTTCCACTCTATCCTGGAGGCTGCTGCATGTAGACTTCTTCTTGCAAGTCACCATACGAGAAAGCATTCTTGACATCTAACTGAAATAGAGGCCAATCATATACCACAACAACAGAAATAAGAATCCTCAGTGTAGAGTGACGAGCGACTAGAGAAAACATATCCTGATAATCCACTCCATACATCTGGGTGAACCCAAGTGCAACAAGTCTGGCCTTGTATCTGTCAACTTTACCATCAGCACGATGCTTCCTAAGCTGGTAGGCCTCGCATTGAAAGGTAGAGAGAGGTGAAATCTGGGGAAGGACATGACACAACTTCTGCAAAGGAAGATAACCAAATCAGAGGTGCCACACATAAGGAGAGACCGATCCAATGTGAAGAGAGGAAGCACCAACATATGGAGATTGGACCAGTCTATATTAGACCTCCTTGCTCATGGACAGATCCAATTACCTTGCTCGTAAGAATGTTCTGAAACATGAGAGACGACGGGTCAAATATGGCACGATAACGTAAATCCTTGGTGATTTGACTAATGGACAGTAAATTCATAGAAAAATCAGGAACATAATGAACGTTCTGAAGGCGTATTGCTGAAGTTAACTGCACTTCCTGTTGATCAGTGACGAGAGTGTGTCCCATATGCTATTATTACTGATCTATCTGGCTGAGTCGGTCTGTATATACTAAACTATCCTCTGTCACTACAAAAATGATGTGATGCTCCTGAGTTCATAATCCATTCTGACAAATCGACCCTGTAATAGCTAGTAAAGGCATATGCTGTACCTGATGTGATGCAAATCGGATTCGGCGACGACAAAATTAATTTTGGTGGATTTTTCGGTGGTAGGAGATGGAGGGTTGAGAAAAAGAAACTCGTCAGGAACGAGGGGCTAGAGGAAGAAGAACACGTAGATCGCGAGGAGAGAGAGGGAGAAGGAGGGAGATAGAGAATAATTCTCAAATTTTATAACATACTGAACTGCTTACATAAGTAGTCTATCATCCCTTTATATAGGAGGGATGAGATTACAAAAATAGAAAAATAACTGATTATCCTAAATTGACTCTAACTAATTAACCGACTAACTACTTAATTTGAAATTCAAATTAAAACTAATTGAGATCACATGCGATCTCTTTATTTAAATTAAAAAAACGACAACTTAAATAAACGTAAATAAAATTGACGGATAATTAAATGCAGCCCTATATTTCATTTTTACGCTGCATCAACTCTCCGCTTTTAAAAATTCGTCTCCCGACGAATTACTGGATCTGCAGGCTTGGAGATTGATAATTCCAAATCCGCATTCTCAGTCATCCCTTGGAAGAATTGATGTGGAGCGAATGGCGGAATCCACATGCGTGCGACGCGGGCGTTGGTGACGCGGCCTTCATGGTGGAAGAACATGTGTGGCGCAAACGACGGCGTCTTCATGAATTTCGTCTCCTCATTGTGATGATTGAAAAATTGATGAGGCATGAACAACATAGCCCTTGGAGAATCCATAGCAAAGCAATGACTCAGGGAGAGGAGAGGAGGAGATGTGTCCAAGGAATGAAGCCATGGGGCCTTTAAATAGGTGAAACCCATGGTCCTAGTCCTAATAGGATAAGGGAGTCTCCCAAATTTCCTTCTTTCAGCACTTCTTTTAAAATACTTCCGCCACAGGGGGGTTGGTTGCAATTTTCGCGCCCCTTCACATAAGCAAATTTCGTAATAGGAGTTCTTGCAGTTTCCTTTTGAGTAAAAACTTTCGTATGGGGAATTTTTCTTGCAATTTTCCCAAGTGAACTCCCATTCCCACAGTTCACGGAAGTCGAACCCCTTAAAGTTCGGACCTCCCGTTAGAGTATTCCTTCTCTTCTTGCGCAAGCCATGCGGATCGTGGCGGCTAGGGCATCGGTTTGGCGGCGAGCGCGCTGGGGGCGAGGGCGGTGCGCGCGATCCCGAGGGCGAGTGTGCAGGCGGTCTGCAGGAGCGTGGGGGGGGGGGTTGGATGCGGGGACGGGGTTGCGGGATGGAGGCGTGGCGGCGAGGTAGGGGGCGTGGGGAAGAAGGCGAGGGAAGGGTGGCGAGCAGCGGACTGGCGCGCGGAGAAGACGGCGAAGGGAGGGTGGCGTAACAACGGGGCTGGGGTGTTGGGAAGAAGGCGGAGGGAGTGGTATGGGGGCCGAGTCGGCGCGGAAAGGAATGAGGCTTGCGGCGAGGGGAAAATGGTGTTGCAGTAGAAGAATGGGGGCGGGACAGGGGGGGCTGGGTGGCGGCAGCGCGAGGGGAGGATATCGCTCAGCGCGGGGGACAGGGAGGCGGCGATCTGGGGAATGGTGGGAGGTCGGGGAAGAGGGCACGGTGGCAAAGGGGAACACTGGAGGGGAAAGGCGGGTGCGCGAGGGAGGAGGTATGGGGGCAGGGGCGTGGGAGGGTAGCGGGGGAGGGGAAGGCGGTGGCGCGTAGGGGGGGGCGGGCTGTGGTAGTGCGGTGAGGGTTGGGGAAGCCGGGGTGGGCGTTGGCGGGTCTGGGGGTTGGATTGGGGCCGCCGAGGTTGCGGGAAGGGGGCCCGGGGGTGCGGGGCTGTCAAGGTCGGGCTGTAACAGGGTTGGAACTGTCACCAGGAATGATATCGGCGATGGCGGCTGGTCTGAAACCTCCTGGACAGCAAGCGTTTCGGCCTCTAAAATGGCCTGGACAGCGGTCGAATCTTTTTTGACGGCGAGATTTTCTTCGTCGATTTCGGTTTCGGTGATTGGCGTCGTTGGAGCCTTCGATCTGGCGGCGCACATAGCCTCGAATTCAGCTATCATTTCTCGACATTTGGACTCGAATTCTTGACATTTGGACTGAAATTCACGCCTTGCGTCCATCTCTTTGTTGTATGCTTCTTCGGCTCGTCGTTTCCGTTCCAACGAATGTTGGTGTCTCGTCGCGTGTCGGCGCACATGTTTGGACGGATCGTCAGATCATGAGGACGATCTGTAGGCCATGCTCTGATACCAAATGATGCAAATCGGATTCGGCGACGACAAAATTAATTTTGGTGGATTTTTCGGTGGTAGAAGATGGAGGGGTTGAGAAAAAGAAACTCATCAGGAACGAGGGGCTAGAGGAAGAAGAACGCGTAGATCGCGATGAGAGAGAGGGAGAAGGAGGGAGATAGAGAATAATTCTCAAATTTTATAACATACTGAACTGCTTACATATGTAGTCTATCATCCCTTTATATAGGAGGGATGAGATTACAAAAATAGAAAATAACTGATTATCCTAAATTGACTCTAACTAATTAACCGACTAACTGTCTAATTTGAAATTCAAATTAAAACTAATTGAGATCACATGCGATCTCTTTATTTAAATTAAAAAAACGACAACTTAAATAAACGTAAATAAAATTGACGGATAATTAAATGCAATCCTATATTTCATTTTTACGGCTCGTTGGAGAACTGGGTCTCTCCCATACTGGCTCAGAGAATGGGATCTCTACTTTGGAGCCCACTATGAAACCACATGAAAACCCTAGCCCACATGGCATAGGGAATGCGATCTCTATTCTGGAGTCCCTATGGATCACATGAAAACCATGTCCAAAACACAAAAGATGGGGACCACATACAATGGTGGCAAACATATGTACCTCTGAAAAAGACCGCATGCATGTGCATGTCTGAAGCCAAAGACTCGGAACCAAGGTTCGAAATCTCGATTTCGATTTCGTTTCGGTCAGCTCCAATACCGAAATTTCGACGATTTCGGTGGAATTTTCGGAAATGGCTCAAAAAGTCAATTTTCGAACATTTTTTTGCAAATTAAGATCTTTCAAGTTATTTACAACAATAAATAACTCACAAATACACAGTTTCATCATACATATTGCTTATATATGCCCCTTATATCGCACATATCGGTCATATCGGTCATATCGATCATTTCGTTGTTAAGGCTGATTATTGATGGATACATATTGGAAATGGATATCATTAAATCCAAGTTCTTAAAATAACAATAGCTAACAAATGCGTACTTATATCACAAATATCTCTCATCCATTACATATGCCTTATATCACACATATCGGTCATATCGGTCATTTCGTTGTTAAGGCTGATTATTGATTGATACATATTGGAAATGAATATCATTAAATCCAAGTTCTTAAAACAACAATAGCTAACAAATGCACACTTATATCACAAATATCTCTCATTCATATGCCTTATATCGCACATATCGGGCCATATCGTTGAGCTGACTGATAGATATTCGAATCGAAATTAAAATAAGTAAGTTAAAAATGCTTATAAGATGTTTTTTTGTTCAGAAAAATAGATGAGTATTTTTTATTCTAAAATGTAGATAATGCTTAATAAGACAATGTTTAGTTCATAGAAATAACGGTTGTAGGCGCAGTTCTTGTGATTTACATAATTAATTATAGACTTACAGCAGGATGATATATTTTCTACAAAGACAAATGACAAAAGGAATGAAACAAAGAAGCTATAGCATATCTCTAGAATTTATAGAGTTGTTTCATCTCCATTTGTAAGGAAGGTGAAGCTCCCTACGTTGAAGAAACATTGTATGCATCCCTCCTGTTGCACCATACCCTACCAGAACGGGGGTCTCGCTGCCCGGTCAGCGAGCCTGGGGAGGCTAGGGAGGGCCCAGGTTGGCCCCCCTTGCAGGGGTGCGGGGGCAGCACCCCCGACCCGAAACAAAATATATAAATCATGATGTGTTTTGATATAGAGAATTGGTAAATAGTTAGTAAAATGACTAAAATTAAAATCACATGATTAATATCGTTGATTTACATAGGTATCGGCGAAATTTCGCCCATATCGGTCGAAATCCGAGAAATTTTAAACTGAAAACATGAATTTTGACCGATATGGGTCGAAATGTCGAAATATCACCGATTTTCTCACCCATTTCGGTCAAAATTCGGGCATATCGATATATATAGGTGTTTCGAAAGACCCTCCCTGTCGAAACCGAAATTTCGGCGAAATTTCGCGAAATTTAATACCATGCTCGGAACCAATCTGACGCCGAGTCTGAATATCTGAATATCTGTAGAGTCTGAACAATCTGGCTGGCTTGGGAAAATCTGAATCTGACCTGTAATCTGAATCATGGTCGAAGAACTCTACACAATACTCCTTTCTCTCATACTCGTCGGAAAACAATGGCATCGACAAAGTTGAGAGAAGACAATACAACAACAACAAAGCCTTTTTCCCACAATTAAGTAGGGTCAGCTACATGGATTCTTCGCCTCCATTCAGATCTATCTTGGGTGAATCCCGGGCTTATATCCAGAAAAATAAGATCCCTTCGTCTAGTCTCTTTCCAACACTTCTTGGACCGTCCTCGCCCTCTCTTAGCCGGCTCAACATCCCAACACTCGCATCTCCTAACTGGTGCATCCGTTGATCTTCTTTGCAAATGACCAAACTATCTTAAGCGGTTTTCTCGCATCTTATCCTCGATTGGAGCGACACCAACTTTCTTTCTGATTGCATCATTCTGAATCCGATCTTTACGTGTGTGTCACACATCCACCTTAGCATTTTCGTTTTTTGCTACAACCATTCTCTGCACATGTCTATGGTTCACAGGACAACATTCAGATCCGTAGAGCATAACAGGTCTCACGGCTGCTTTGTAAAAAGAGAAGACAATAAAAAGGGGAAAACAAAACCAAATAAGCCGTCACATTTTTTCTCGGCTTTGCTCAATCAATTTTCTTTTTCCTTATTTTTTAAATAAGCCGTCACACATTTTTCACGGCTTTTCTCCTTTTTTCAAACTGTAGGAGAGGCCTCCCTTGGGACAAAGCAAATAGAATTTTTTGCAGCAGGATGCCCATTGGCCTCTTCTCCTCTTTCTCTCTCCTTTTTTTGGTATAACTGGGCCATTTTTTTCTTCAACGGCTGACCCCTCTCCCACCTTTTTTTAATCTCGGCCCACTTGGACCTTTCAGCAACCACCCTTCATTTTTTTGTTATTTAGGGTTCCCATGGGAACCCTCTTCCAACGTAAGCCGCCTCCGATGAGGGGCCTCTGCTACCTCCGACTATGGAGCACGATGGAGAGAGGCTCCTGCGCAGATGGAGCTCGCCGCTGCCCAAGGGTTCATGGGTTTCGACTGGAGCCTAGGGCTCGCTGCCTTCAACTCACAAGATGGGAGGCGATGAGCATCGCCACCTGGAGCTGAGGATCACTTCACGCCGCCGCTTGGAAGTGAAGGAGGTGCGACATAGCATGATCCTCCTGGAAGAAGGGTGCCGCTTACGCCTAGGTGATGGCCCATCAGCTGCTGATGGATGCGCAGACGAGCGGATGTGAGAGCTCAGATTTTCCTATTATATACGAGTCCTGCTTGGGCGACAACCCTTCGCCTGCTGGAGGGCGATCGTGAAGATCCCCGCAGGGTTGTCTTGAGGCGATCCGCCTGGAGGTGCAGGCTTGTTGGAATACAAATATGGGGAGCGCGAGACAGACCATCACCGCCTACGATGGCGCTGGAGTTCTGTCTAGAGAAGACCGCTGATGCTGGAGAAGAATGAATGAGTTGCGGTGCCTGGAGCTGCCTGGAACAAGAGGGTGCAGTGCGTTGCAGCACGAAAATAGGGCTCCGTCGCTTGATGCTGCACCACCTGGGGGCGCCGCCTATGGACTGGAAGGGGAGGCGTGCGATGGGACCCGATATACGCCATCGCCTGATCGAGCGCACTGGAGGATTGATCGAATCGTGCAGAAGTAAGGGTTTCAGAAAATCCTAAACTGTATCTTGAACTTGAATACGAATAGATCTTTGAATAATAATGAACATGAATATACACTCCTCAAGAGTTGATCTTCACGAACTAAACACCATAATCGAATCTCGAATAAACGAGAAAAAATACTCCGCGAGAATCGACCCCGCTCTGATACCATGTTAGAAAATATGGAATGTGGAAGTGTATCAGAAATAAAGATAAAATATTGAAGAACAACGAGATTTAACGTGGAACCCTACTCCATAAGGAGCGAGATGAAACTATGGGAGAATGCCTCAAAGGGTTGATGCTTCTATTGTTTTTCTTACTGGATACAGGGGGTGAGGGGCTTCTTATATAGCCCTCACTGAGTCTCCACATCCCACAAGTGGTAGATGTGGGACTAACAACTGGATGTGGTAAATGTATCATGGAACGATCCATTTACCCATCTCCCACATAAGTGACACATAACCAAATACTCCAACATGCTTTCGAGTCGACTTTGTTGTCTGACATGATGACAATAATGACAAAGATTGGGGTTGTAGACAAGAATGACTGCATCTACACAAGCATACATGAAGACAGTTGTGGGTGTAGACTCATGCCACAACCTCTTCCATCTGTTGGAGACTTCTTTGGGTAATTAGGGTGATTTTAGATGATCAAATCACACCCTAGAAACCCAAAAACAGGTTGAACATGAATCAAATCACCTGTTCGAAGCGATTTTCAGACCTCGGAAGACGTTGAACGAGGAGCCGCAAGCGACTAGGACTGCCGGCGGCGACGACAGAGCAATCCTATGTTGCCGGCAATGGCGGCAGCAACAGCGAGGCAGTTGTTGCTGCTGGACCGACTTCATGCGGTGACGACGACAATCATTGGCTGCTGTGGCCAAGGTTGCAGAAAGCGGTAGTCGGTACTTGGTCGGCGGGGTCACTGACTAAGGATTCGCAGTCGGGCGACTAGTCGGATTTAGTTGACCATTAGTCAGTTTTGAATTTTTTTAATTATTTTAAATATATAAATCATTTTTATACATAGATTTGTACATTTTCTATACTTTCGTAATGAAATAAAAGAAGTAGTTGACTTTTAATATGACATTATTGCATATTAGAATAAGTTTGCTTATGTATTAGCATAAATTTGTACATTTTCTATACTTACATAATGAAACAAAAGAAGTAATTGACATTAAATATAACATTAAGCATATTAGAATAAGTTTGTTGTTAAAAAAAGCAAACAAGAAAAAAAAATAAAAGCTTGATGTAAAAATCGGCCGATTAGTCGGGGCTGACCGACTAATGATCGACTAGGCCTAGTCGAGTCGGCTACCCCCCCTCCCCCCCGGACTCGACTAGTCGGTCGATTTTTGCAAGCTTGGCTGTGGCGGCGAGGCTGCTGCTGCTCTGCCTGGAGATCGCGGTGGCGACGATGGCTAGGGAGGACCGCTTAAGGGTTTTGGTGGGGTGGGTAGCTAGGGCACATGCTCCGGCTTAGGACCACCGCTTTGATACCATGTGGAAAGGCATAGAATAGAATTGTTTATTCACCGTAGCAATAGAGCTCTCTTATATAGGAGAAAGGCTCTATGGAAAAATTGCATAAAGTAGATAGAAGAAATGTGAAATATAAAATAAAGATTGAGAGATACAAATATCTCAACATGCATCATTGCTTACCTTCTCCCCCTCACCTTTTGTTCTCACATTCAATCTTCCCTTTTCTAGATATAAAACCTCCACCACTCTTACTCTTATATCCTATCTTCATCAATCCGGACATACACCCCTCTTCCCTCGTCACACCTCAAACTCTACACCTACCACCTTTTGGGCTACCTCTAGTCTAGCATCATCACAATTATCCTCTGCCATGTGCACTACATCCAATCAAGCACCTCCACTACGTGTAACTCCCACTTCACCGTTGTTGTCACAACCGTTTTTCCACATGACAGTTTACAACCACCCTACCCCTAGACAATAAGTTCTCACTATCTTATATGATGTTGCTATAGGGTCCTTATGGTAACGCCTTCCTCTCCTCCCTCTCTTCATATATCTCATTATTGTTTTTCTCCCTTTATTTTGTCATCCTTTTTCTTTTTCTTGTTATCTCTGGACTCTTGAAGTTTGATTTTTAGATTTCAATGAAAATTCAATTCTTGATACTGTTCAACCATCGAGGGTGTATTATTGGCACAATCACCATTAGTTTGTTATTAGCATAATCTCAAGTGTAATTTATTAAATATCATGCATTTAATATTATTTTTAATTTTTTATGCAACTAGGCTTGCATCAATTAGCCATGCCAAAAAAGATCACCAACTTTTTGATCTCTGTTTATATTAAGTCGATGTCTAGTTAAATGTCTTAACATTAAATTAGAAAAAGGTTAAAGCACTTAGGAAACATCTTCCCTGGATTCTCGATAATGAGAGTGCTGACAGAATCTCTAGGTATGCTTAAATTAAAATCCTCAATTCTTATTACTTCTATAATCAACATTCACCGCCTTAAAACTTATAAAACAAAGTGATTGATGTGGAGTTGCTGTTGTATGCGGCTTGACATGTCCATCAGACGAGAATTGATGATTAAAAAATCACACAAGGTAAGATCTTTATGAGGTATTCTCTCATTGTAGGACTAGTCCTTGGTCAAGTGGGGGCTCTAGTGCATCAAACTAGCCCACAATTTCAATATTGCATGACCTCTCCCATGAGAGGGACTGAGTTTAAGAAAAGAGTGTAAAGAGGGAACCCCAAATGATGGAGAGTGGCATGTCCAATGTTTGAAAAAACATGCGTTGAGGCACTTGATGCGTATCCCTTAGGCGAGACGATCTGTTTTAGCCTCAGAGAAGATGCATCGCGCTTGCTCTGTGAGGCAAGCACCTTGATTAATCGAGGTGGTTTGATGCGTTCTATGTGGGACCTTAGGTAGGGGCGTTGCACAAGGCATTGGGGGTTTCAATTGATCATGTGCTTTATATATGACCCTAAAATGATTAGTTTGCATCCCCCACAACCCCGATCCCCTGCGAAACCCTTCCACCATCAAAGGCTTTCTCTTGATTATGGAAGGACAGCGTACAAAGGATGATTATTAGCTCTAATCCTAAGGGTGTTTATATACTTATTACCCCTTTACAGACGGAAACCCTCCTAAATGGGTAGGTCCATTGATTCGAATGCAAATAGGAATAATGAATTGGTAGAGGTCATAAAATGAGCTTTGCAATGTTCCAGGATGAACAATCGAGTTATGATTTAAGGCATCTTGACAGATAAAATAATGCATGCATATAGATTTCAGTATTGCAGATGTTATATGAATCCTCACCAAATCAGAAAAAAAATGGAGGTTATTTGTATTCCTCGGAAAACCTTGCCAAGGATTTCCTCTTGACTCCGATCTGTATTGCAGTCACATAGCCATCAATAGTGGCTGCTAGCCCAACTTAGACAATCCGACATCTACAACAAAGATGGAAAGACTATTCCCCTAGAATATGGACAATACAACCAACTTAACCTTTTTTTGCGTTAAGGCGATGTTTTAAGGAAGTCTCTAAATGACATTGTTTCATTACCAGTTGGGACAATTCTGCATTCCCTTATTCTTAATAGAGGCAGGACTGGGACAATTTCTATATATCCATCTGTCAAGAGGAAAAGGGAGGGCCATAGGATTTGTAGGAAGCAGACCTGACTCTCATGCCATCTACTGCCCCCAAGACTCTTTGCCTTGGATCCCTATCAGATCTTTGATCTCTTTGAGGTGGATGATAGTGAAAGCGGATCAACAAGTGCTATAGCGCCTGCTTGTCTCACCTCTCCGTGTAAAGTTTGAAATGGTGAATTGAGGTCGCATCACATGTATCCACCTTAGGAGTTGTGTTGAGAAATCAACAGATATATAATTGAACCTGTCAAGTTTAGTAAGATCTTGAGCACCAACATCTCTGCAACAATGTAGAATGTAAAGTCATGTATTTATGAAATGCTCTGAGTAGAATTTCCACTAACAAATTTACTCAAGTAAATTTAGTATGCTTTTGTATGCTCTTGTGTTTTGATCTAGGACTAGAAAGTAACATTTGCTCCTCAATAACGTTGAAGAATAACACTAAAATTTCTTTCATTACTTAAATGTATGAAGATTTGTATTACAAAATACTTTCCTAATTTAAATAAAATATTTTCGATTAAAATGCATATTTTTGAGGGAAAAAACAAGACTTAAATACCTTGAGGCTATGCCTCACGTTGTTTCGAGAAAAATCACCTTGTTTCACCTTTCGTCTTTTAAACTTTGGGCTTGCCTAGGTTCTCCCATCTTCTCTCATAAAGGTGGAAGAGTGGGGAGAGACAAATGGAAGGCATTAGTGTGTCATCGAAGATAAACGATTGGGATCATGACATTGACAGATGGTTGTGTTCACGTGGCTCATTTTTTCTATGTAGATGAGGCGCAAGTCTAAGATGAAAGGCGCGACAGAGGGTTGGGTCGAGGTGACCCATCAGAGATTTCGGCATGGTATTTTGGGAGGCTCTCGCTCAGGTGGCAACCAGAGGCAAGCGGTGCAGCATGCTAGTCCCTTCGGGCAGGGGTGCTACTGCTGCGGGTCATCTTGCCACTGGGCAGGAGCTTGTAGGGAGCCCATCAGATGTTTTGTGTGCCGTTGACCCGGGCACAGAAGCCGGGTTTGCTCAAGGCGGTTGGTGCTTCCTATTCACTCCGGCTTGCTGGTTGGTGAAGGAGGGGGTTCAGAGGTCCTCTTTCTCGCATCTTCGGATGTTGGGGCAGGTCTCGAGCGACGGTTTTCGGGGTGATGTGATAGAGGTCAACCCTTGGCGTGTTGTGGCAAGGGGGCTGTCGGATGCGGAAGAGGCAACACTTCTCCGATGGTCTGCTGCGGGCTTGTCGGGGCTTAAGGGGCGCATGATGTATATCTGGGATCGCATCAAAGGTCTACCTTACTCGTTGCACAATTTACAGGACATTCGATGGTTGCTAAAAGGGATTGCGGAGGTTGTAGGGCTCGAATGTACTGGTTGTGTGCCGGGAGATCCGTTGGATCCCATTCTAAAGGTGCGACGTCTAAACCCGAAGATGCTTGGTTTGTGGAAGGTCTCCTCACAAGGGAGGGAGTTATTCTTGGAGCTCTCATCGCTGGTTGCGTCTGTGCGTCTGGACATGCTTCATCGCCGCGGGAATCGTAGGGAAAAGGCTACTTAGTTTGAGGGGGGTTCGACGGCTGTGGGCGGCGGAGCTGGCCGAAAGGTGAGAAGTCCTCGCGAGGAGTTATCGGTGACTCAGGCTGAGGCTCTTCGGCTTTCGCTTTGCATTCAATTTGGAGCATTCAAGGAGCCATTCAAAAAGCGGGGACTGTTCGATTCGTGGGGGAAGGCGTTTCGGGAAAGGAAGTGGATCCGCCTTCGGATTTTGTATCGCGCAGGGCTTCGCCAACTATCTTTACTGGACCTGTGAGCCGGGTCGAGATGCATGACCCATTTGTATGTCCGGCTCCGCCTTCGAAAAGTCTGGAGGAGGCTTCACGTGTCTGCGGGGGACCCAACTCGCTCTTGCTGCCCGAAGTGCTTCCTCTGGGAGAGGGCTCGATGTTTGAGGCTGTGTGTGGCGGTGTGGATGCGGAGCGCGGTGGTCAGGGGGTGATGGAGGCTTCTTTTGGGGGGCGTAGCACCGAGGCTGCTGTGCTCTCGCAAGATGCACCGCAGGTGCAGGAAGGGAGTGGAGCGATTGATTTGGGAGTTGCCAGGGTTGATGGCAGTACTGTTGACTGCCCTTGTTTTTGGGTGTTACTCCAGGCGGGGGATCCCGAGGGCAGAGAGGAGGATGAGGCGAGTGGCGGCGAGGGCATTAGCGTCCGCTGACCATGAAACAAGCGTGGAATCTATGTGTGATCGTTCTTAGGCGGCGTTGAGAAACAAGTTCAGCTTGCTTGATAGAGGAGTTGCGGAACGTTTTGGGGTGGTGCCCCCAAAGGTGGTGGCCAACGGGTTACCCAAATGAAGGTCATATCGTGGAACGTGCGGGGTGCATGCTGCTCTGAAAAGTGCATGGCAATAATGAACTTGGTAGAAGTAAAAGCATATATTTTTCTAATTCAAGAAACAAAGGCTTCTCGCGAAAAGGAGGACGTGTTGAGAGATCTCCGTAGGGGTGCAAAATTCGGGGTAATTGACCTGAAGGCTACCGGTGCCTCCGGTGATTTGATTATGGGCTGGAAAGATGACTGTTTCGAGCTGATATCAGACTCTCGTTCAGAGTCGACCTTAACTGTGCTGCTGCGGAGGCATGTGGACGGGCTCTCTTTCCTGGTCTCCAATGTTTACGGCCACATGGGCATGGAGTGGGGACCTTTGGCGGCGGAGCTGGATGCTTTGGGTGTGGTGCATGAGGCTGGGCCTTGGCTGATCGGGGGTGACCTGAATGTCACGCTCCTGCGGGAGGATCGGCCTCTGCAGGGCGGTGGTAGAGACCCGGCGTCGGAGATGCTACGGACGTCGATCAATGCGTTGAGGCTCTCTATCTTTGATGCTGCTGGGTGCTCTTACACCTGGCGCAATGCGAGGTCTCGGTCAAGGCTTGACAGATTCCTTCTGTCTGTTGAAGGTGTGGAGGCCTTCCCGTTGTCACGGGTGTGGGCGTTGCCGCGGGCGTACTCCGACCACGCCTATTTTGTGGTCTTCTGGGGAAGATTCAAGGAGTAGGTTTACCTTCCGATTTGAAAGGAGCTGGCTACTTGAAGAGGGAGTTCACGAGAACGTGGAGGATCGATTGCGAGGGTGGCATCCGGAGGGGTCGACGGTTGCTCACCTCTCCAAGAAATTGACGCTGCTAAGGGCGTAACTGGCTCGATTTGGTCGGGAAAGCAAGCAGCGAAGGAATCATAAGAGAATAGAGGCGTCAGAGGGCGTGGCGCGTCTGGATGATTTAGGCGACGAGAGGGGCCTCGAACCAACGGAGTTGGAAGAGAGGCAGAGCTTACTTGAGGAGCTTCTGCTGGAAGACCATAAGAAGGGGGTGGAGTGGAGAAAAAAATCCAGGCAAAGGTGGCTTCGGGACGGTGATGCCAACATGCGTTTCATCCACAACATGGCGTCAGGGAGGCAGAGGAGAAACTTCATTCACGAGCTACTCGTAGGGGGGCCGGCGAGTTACGAGGGAGGCCTGCCTGGGAGCTGCGATACGCGAGCACTTCATAGTGGCCTCGAGGAAGCAGGGGTGTAGCGGCTGGGGGTGGCATGGAAGAGGTGCTAGAAGGCTGTCTGAGGCGCAAGCGGCAGCTTTGCAGGCGCCATTCTTGGATGCGGAGCTGAAGGAGGCGGTTTGGGGCCTGAATACGGAGGGTGCTCCGGGCTCGGACGACTTCCCGGTCTTCTTCTTCAAAGAGTTTTGGGAGATGTTGAGAGGAGAGGTCCTCGACGTCGTGACGGAGTTCACGGAAGGTAACAAAGGTTTTGAGAGAGTTAACAAAGCCTTTTTGTTCTTGCTTCCGAAGAAGGATAACCCGGTTAGAATTGACGATTTCTGACCGATCGCGCTTTCGAATGCGATCTACCTCATTGTCGTAAAGATCTTGGCGAATCACCTCAAGCTGGTACTCGACTCGGTGATATTGCATGGGCAGACTGCTTAGATTCCAGGGCGCCAAATGGCGGATGGCCTCGCCATGGCAACTGAAATTTGTCTCCAGTGGAAGCGATCGGAGATGAAGGGGGCGTTATGGAAGCTTGACTTCTCCAAGGCTCACATCTATGTTGATTGGACCTTTCTGTGGATGTCTTTGTCCCGAAGGGGCTTTCCGGTGAAGTGGATTAGCTGGATGAAAAGATGCGTTACGACCTCTTCGTTCTCAATCCTTGTGAATGGAAGCCCGGAGGGCGATTTCTTCCAACGTAGCGTGGGGTGCACCAGGGGTGTCCTTTAGCCCCAATGCTCTTTGTTCTTGCTACTGATGCCTTGGCGGTTCTATTAAATCAGGCGGTGGATGCTGGTGTGTACGAAGGCTTCCGATTGGATGCCATTTCCATACCCATATTGCAATATGCTGATGACACCCTGCTGCTGCTGGGTGGCTCGGAGGAACACACAAAATGCTGCTATGATGGTGGCCATCTTCGGTGAGATTTCCGGTTTGGTGGCTAATAATAGCAAATCGGCGATCATCACATTTGGTATGCTTGGCGACGAGTGTGACAGGATTGCGGGGCTAACCGGTTGCCCGCTGGGGACGTTGCCTGTCACTTATTTGGGTTTGCCGCTAGTGGACGGAAAATTGAAAAAGGCGGACTTGGACGTGGTGCTGCACAAGATGGAGCAAAGATTAGCGGACTGGAAGGCAGTCTCCCTCTCATGTGGGGGAAAGTTAATTCTGTTAAAACACGTCATGTCGGCGATCCCTCTGTTTTTCTATTCCACGTGCCTTCTACCGGCTGGGGTTCAAAAGAGGATTGAGGCGCTTATGAAGAAGTTCCTCTGGTCGGATGGCAAACAACAAAAATCGGGGCTATACCTCGTGAGCTGGAAGGAGGTAACGATGGGAAAGAGGGAGGGCATTCTAGGTATCCGTGATGTGGAGTGCATGAACAAGGCGTTGTTGGCAAAGTGGGTGTCCAAAATCTGGGGACCCTCTTCGTCGCTCGTTCTCAGGCTGATCCACAAGATCTACGGAGTGGGGGGTGATCTAGTGGCGGGGAGGGTGTGGTGGGAGTTGCCACTTTGGGCAGGGATACGGGTGGTTCTCCCCGCGCTGGTGCGCAAGTTGCGGCCGCAAGTTGGTGATGGGTCTTTGTTCCGCTTCTGGGGAGATAACTGGACGGGTGATGGGAGGCTTAGCGATAGGTTCCCAAGGTTGTTTGCTCTTGCAGCCTCGCGGGATGTGTAGCTATGCCAGGTGATGGGGTCTGGTACTTGGGCTCCTGAATTCGTGAGCGATCTTTCTGAGCAGAGGCTGGAGGACTTTCTCAAAATCCAGTCTGAGTTGCCGCTGGCGGAAGATATCGTTGCATCGACAAGCGCCGTTTCTGTGGATCACTTCGTGTGGGAAGGGGGCAACTTCACCACGAAGAGGGTTACGAGGAACTGAGGCAACTGCTGGAAGAGCGAGATGTGGAGTTTGTACAGGATGTGAAAATGATTTGGGCGGCCAAGATACCTTGTAGGATAAAAATATTTTCGTGGTGCTTGAGGAGAGGGCGTCTATGTGACAAGGTTAGGCGGGCTCGCCTATTTGGGGTGCACGATACGATGTGCGATAGATGCCAGCATCACGAGGAGGATGCGAAGCATATCTTCTTCAAGTGCCCATTCTCGGCTGGGTTTCGAGAGGACTCAACTTATCTTGGCTCATGATTGATGATGCTGCGACGTTTTGGCATTCGGTCAGGAGGGTGGGAGACGGCTCCACTGATGACGTGTCTCCTGTCTGGGCAGCTCTGTGGGCTATATGGTTGGGGCGAAATGACCTTATTTTCAAGAACCAGAGATTCTACTCGGAAAATACCTTGTCTCACTGTAAAGCCCTTCACAAGTTTTGGCATCTTGTTAATGTAAATCTATTGCTAATGAATTTTTGAATGTGGTATCTCCCATCTTGGGAGTATACCCACTGTGCTTCTTCAAAAAAGTCATATCTTGATGCAAATTTCATCTATTTTTCGAGTCATGATTTGCTAATTATATAGATAGCACGCAACAGAGGTACTTTTTCCTTATTATTTGTTCGCTACTCTTCAAGATGCACAAGATTGATCATGAGAGTGGTCAATTTCAATCTTGTAAAAATTGATCGACTAGGCTGACTAGTCTGATCGATTAATCGAATTGGTGTATAGGCCAACTTGACTAGACCTAGTCGGCCTTTGTCGAGTAGAGCGATTAGTCGTGTCGACTAAACGACCGATTTTAGCAAGTAGGATCTGAATATCCGAAATCCAAAACCCACTTATTGAGGTTTTAGGTTACCGTCCACCAATAACCCAAATCCTCACGACCTCATGTAGACCTGAGACCAAGCTCCCTTCTAAACCATACCCAGGAGATCGTCGGCACCTCCTCCAATTGCCAGCTCTAGTCAGTCCGATCGCCATGGCCTCTCCTCCACATCGCCAACTCCATCCAATTGTCGAGCAACTCCTCGGCGTTCCTCTCCTCCTGCTTCATCCAACATCGCGCACATGAAGATTAGGGATTTTTTTGCGATTTTTAATAATAGTTTGTTGAGTACTTGTGTTGGATGGTTGCGTTGTGCTGATGTGCTATTTTGATATGCTCACATTATTTGTTGGATGGTTCTTAAGAAGCTCATACTATACAATTATGTTGGGTGGTTCTTAACTTCTTGAGAGTCTATTTGTTATGTAACTAACATTTGTTCTTAACTTGCTTTGTTTTTTCTTCTTTTCCTTCAGTTGCTTCTTTTTTAGCTCTTATAAAATTAAAAATAGTCAAATCTATGCAAATTTACGAGTGTATATTTATAAAAAAATGATTTATATATTTATAATAATAAAATAATTAAAATAGACTAATGATGAATAAATCCGAATAGTCGCTCGATTGCCAACTAATCCTTAGTCAGTGACCCAACCGTTTCGAGTACTAACTGTCGACTTTCGCAACCTTGGTCAATTTCATTACATGTTAATTAATTGATAATTTAAGAGTTCATGTATGTTGTCCCAATTATCCTAGTTGCGCCATGTAGGGCAAGGGAGTGGTGATCTAAGGGCATAGCAAGCATGCAAGCTTCTAACGAATTAAGTGAGATGCTTCTAGCTGTAGGTCGACATACAATGTCCTCGATCACGATCATTAGGAGTCTAGGGTGAGTTAACATTGGTGAGCCATGCCCTTATGTTATGATTGTGATCCGTGCAATGTGAGTCTTGCAGATATAGATGAACAACTCCGAGTCGAGTTGGTAGGTGGAGTCCTCAAGCTGAGTTGGTGTTGGCGAATCATGTCCTCGAGCCATACTCACAAGCCTTATGAGATGCTCTTCGTGATGCATTTTAAAAGTAGAGATGGTTATATTGAAAATCATAGATGAACTTGTCACAACTTTAGAGTTTTTATACTGAAAATCATAGATGAACTTGTCACATTTTTAGAGTTTTTGTCTCATAATCTGTATTGAGGTGGCTGTAAATGACTAACCCAAAAGAACCTTGATTTAAATCAAGGTCTAACCATATGAATTCATAAATATATGCATGCATTTTCCCTCCTCAAGGGCTACTGTGTCTGTGTTCACTGTAAACTTTGAAGTAGGAGAATAGACCATAATCGACTGTTGAGTTTGCATGCGATAATTAAAAGCAGCTAGATCATCATGCAAGCAACCACGTCGAGGACATAACTATGTCTTAGTTGGATTACGTGCTCTATGCTTCCCCAAACAGTGGGGACTTCAACACCTTGTTGTTAACCTTGGATAGGCCTCATGATGAGGGTTGGCAAGATCTGGGTTCCTTGGCATTTCTTGAGCTTGCAAATGATTCATCTCTTGAGTTTCTAAATATGTTGCATTTTGGTTATACCTGGAGGAATTCATTCTTGCTTCTTGAATTGATTTTTTCTTGGTTCTGTGGGGTCATCTGGATCTGTTTGTGTCAGTGTCGGTAGCATCATTGCCTTGAATCTCGATCTCACTACCATTACACTCAGTTATGTTAGGGTGTTTGACTAAACATGCCATCCAAGCATTATTATTTGGTTTGAGCACAAGTGGTTGCTGGAGGGAGCATTGGTGACCGTGCCGCGCTTTGTTTTTGTGGTGTTTGGTTCTATGGATTGACATCTGTAGGCATAGCGACGTGCCTTGGAGCCCTAGGACAAATGCTGATGGCTTTTATATGTGAGATTCATGTGAGTTGGGAGTGTTGGGAAAAATAAGAGAGTTATTTATTCATGGGAACTCTAGGCTCTCTTATATAAAGGAGAGACCTATGGGTAGATTACATAAGATATACATAAAGAAATAAAATAACAGAAAAGTTACATAAACATAGAAATATCTCTACACTCCCTCTCAAGATGGAGCATAGATATCAAGCATGGCTCAGTTTGGATGAACACTTCTGAAATGCCCCCCTGCGTAATGCCTTGGGAAAGATATCTGTTGTTTGCTCTCCTGAACTGACATGAGAGGTAGAAATCAAACCCTTCTGAATCATATCTCTACTATAATGACAATCTACGTCAATAATCTTAGTTCTTTCATGGAATGCCGGATTATTCGCAATAAATAAAGCAACCTGATTATCACATTGTAGCTGCATGGGTAGAGGTGCATTTATATGCAAATCTGCTAGCACTGCTCGAACCCACATCATTTCTGTGCTTGCTTGGGCCATAGCCCTATGTTCAGATTCGACACTTGATCTAGCCACCACCGTTTGTTTCTTGCTTTTCCAAGAAATAAGAGAACTGCCAACAAACACAACGAAGCCTGAAGTAGACTTTCTATCCTTAGGACATCCTGCATAGTCTGCATCAGGACATGCAGACACAGAAAGAGTTGCTCCTTTTCTGAATAGTAATCCTGCACATGGAGAAGATTTTAAATATCTCAAAATCATGTATATAGCATCTATGTGAACTTGTCAAAGCTGCTCCATGAACTGACTCGCCCGACTCACTGCAAAGGAGATATCAGATCTAGTAATAGTAATATAGAGGAGCTTTCTCACCATCTCTCTATATCTCCTTCTGTCGACCTCATATGTATCATCATCATATAACTTCATGCTAGGGTCCATAGGAGTAGATGGTCGACACCAATCATGACTGTCTCAACAAGTATGTCTGTAACATACTTCCTTTGGGTCATCACAAGACCCTGCACATTCCTATCAAATTCTATCCCTAAGAAATACCTTAGGGTACCAAGATCTTTGGTAACAAATTACCGATCCATAAATTCTTTTACCCCCTGCATATCATCCCCTGTAACAAGTATATCATCCACGTAGACCATAATGACAACTGTACCTCTAAATGTTCTCTGCACAAAGAGTGAATGGTCTGCATTTGACCTCTTGAACCCTTGCCTTTCAATCAGATCTGAGAGTTTCTGAAACCATGCCCTTGGACTTTGCTTAAGACCATATATTCCCTAATGGAGTCTACAAACCTGCTGACACTCCCCCTCAGCAGCAAATCCCGGAGGCTGCTGCATGTAAACTTCCTCCTGTAGATCTCCATACAAAAATGTATTTTTAACATCCAACTGAAACAAAGGCCAATCATGTATCACTGCTACTGAAAGTAGAAAACGTAGAGTAGAGTGACGAGCCACTGGAGAAAACGTGTCCAAGTAATCCACGCCGTAGGTCTGAGTAAATCCTCGTGCCACTAATCATGTCTTGTAGCGATCAAGGCTCCCATCTGCATGATGTTTAACTGTAAATACCCATTTGCAACCGACAACAGATGCCCCAGGAGGAGCAGACACCAAATTCCACGTACCACGTAATTGCAATGCAACCATTTCTTCCTCCATTGTCAAGCGCCAACGACCATCCTTCAATGCCTCTTAATAATTCTGTGGAATGTCCACGACAGATAGAGCCACTACAAATCTCTGAAATTCCCATGTTAGACGATGAAAGGAGACCTGAGAAGCAAGAGGGTAGGAAGCACAAGACCGCTTCTGCTTCCGAACTGCAATAGGTATATCTAGGTCATTGGGAACCTCCTCCATCTGTGAGCAATTCTCTTGCAATGATTCCTGCACAGATATATCTCTAGACCCATCGTTAGAAACTATGTTATCAGAATAACCCTGGGGCATACTGGATGACGGATGATGACCATGAGGGGAAGCAATTTGACGGGTATAGAATTTAGGTAATGGTGGAACAATGGGCACATGCGACTGGGTAGTAGGAGGGGATGGATGATGTGGTGGTGGTGGAATCACAAATACAGGAGGAGGAGGTGACGGACTCGTAAGAGGGGGTGACATGTAAACCTCATCATCTGAGTCTGATGAAGCCAACTTGTCACCTGTAGGAGAGAAATACATCACAGACTCAAGAATTGTGACATCAACACTAATATAGTTTCTCCTGTGCAATGGATCATAACATCGGTATCCCTTCTGGGTCCTGGAGTACCCAACAAACACATTTGACAGCTCTAGGAGAGAGCTTGTCAAGATCATGGAATCAACCGGTGAACAAAATTGACAGAGCCAAACACACGAGGAGTAAGTGAGAACAACTCCTCAGGGAAAGCTATAGATAAAGGAATTTTCTCACCTAAGACAGACGATGGCATACGATTCACAAAGTAGCATGCTGTAAGAACTGCATCACCGCAAAATGAATGTGGGGCACGACTCTGAATGAGAAGAGTCCGAGTGACATCAAGTAGATGATGATGCTTTCTATCTGCAACACCATTCTGTTGAAAAGTGTAAGCACATGATGTTTGATGAATAATTCCAAGGGATGAAAGAAAACGCGATAGAGCACGAGTACATAACTCCAAAGCATTATCATTCCGCACAAATTTCACAGAGGTAGAAAAAACATTCTGCATCTCATTGATAAGAGTTTTGATCACATCCCCTGCTTCAGATATATTTTTCAAAAGAAACACCCATGACAAACGAAATCATCCACACCAACAAGATAAAACCGATGTCCCTGGTAATCAGGAACACGACGTGGATCCCAAATGTCAACATGAAATAACTCAAAAATGGAGCTACTGCTCCGACTCTGATGACTAGGAAACGATGCTTTCTCAACTGACATGCCTTGCATTGGAACAAAGAACCTGGTGAAATCTGCGGCAACATATGGCGTATTTTCTAGAGAGGAAGGTGACCAAAGTGTAGGTACCGGGTATAAGGAGAAACTTGTCCTGTTGCATAAGAGGATACACCAGCATAGGGAGTTCGGACCAGGCGATAAAGACCACCCTGCTCACGGTCACACCCAATCACTCTGCCCGTAAGAATGTCCTGAAAAACAATAGATAATGGGTCAAAAATAGCTCTACAGTGCAAATCCTTTGTGATTTGACTAATGGATAACAAATCATAGAGAAATCATGAGCATGTAACACCTTCTGCAGACGCATCGAATGCGTCAAACAAATCTCTCCCCTGTCCAATGATCGGGGAATGTGTCCCATCTGCAATCACAACAGTTCTCCCTGGTGGAACCTGTCTATATGCTGTAACCCCGCATAAATGGTGCGTTAACCCAGAATCAATAATCCATTCAGTAATCTCAGATCCGTGACAAGATGTAAAAGCAAAAGTACTACCTGAGGTACTAGCTGTAGCAGACGTACTGGCAGATGCAGAGGCTGCCACATCTGAATGACCTCATGGAGATGGTGAAGAAGCAAGAGGCATGATATCCCGCAGTCTAGCTACGAAGCCATCAAACCTCTGATCAGAAGTAGGAGTAGCAGGAAACTTAACTCGCTTTGGTGTGTTTTCCCTAATATGAGAGGTGGTGTCAGTGGGGCCTTTGTATTAGATCTTTGTACTTCATGTTTCAGCGAGTATAATCAATGACATGTTCCTGACTATCTTGATCCGCATGTTTCAGCGAGTATACTCAATGACATATTCCTGACTATCTTGAACCATACAAATTGATGTTTTGATGCTTGGTTTGCTGCACATTAATATATATGCCTATAGTGCAAGGCCGTACATATAGGCCATACCTATATCCAACTCTCTAGCAAAAGGCGATGTGAAGCTAAACCCATAATCTTTACTGCAATAGATGGATCCTTCCTTAGGATTCATTTTTTTTATTTCAACCCTTCACTATTCTCAATACTAGTACCTGATTCTTAACTATTCTGGAATCCAGATAATGATGATCCTGCCACTTAGTCTTCTGAATATTTTACTTTTCATAGGAGAGTTCCAAGATATCAAGCTCCTTAAATGAGACTCCATAATAGTAGTATATTAGTCAATCAGAATCAACTCGTGGTTTGTCAACCAGATTTTTTGTGATGGATGTTAGCAAGCATGGTGTCGCCTGGCTTTTGAGAATAATTCTCTAAACTCTCTAATATCTCCTTCAGTCTTCTTGTTCAGTTGATTGACAGTGATCCTCTGCCTAGTATGACTATTATTCTTCAACCAGTTCATTGTTTAAAAGAAGGAAAAAAGTGAAATGTTGAGCTTGATGGTAGTTCTCCAAACTACGTGAAAGGCTTAGAAGATCAAGGGCTTGTCCCAAGTAGTTGTGGAGACAAGTCAGATGTAGTGGCATATGTCACCTAATGATACAGTAAATCTGAGAGGGATACATTGGAATTTATGGCAGATATCAGTGGGAGTTCAAGAGCATAAAATGAATCGCGAGGAGGGCAACCATGGTCCATAACCAGAATAGACAGTGAGCATGGTATTGTCTCTGCAATCTTCGAGTTTAAATAGAGCTTTCTCTACTTATAAACAATAGTCTGAGTGATATTGGAAAGCTAATAAAACAAGCGAGTATACTAATTTTAATTTAGAAGAATACATAATTCATAATAACCACAAATTGGGAAGGAAAGAATATGAATTGGAATAAACCAATACCAATACAACAAGGGGTCTAATTATGTTAACTTCTAATAAATATGTAACTTTCGAATAACCATTACAATCAATACAGCAATCCAATTTGTATTGGATCCAGGTAAATCGCCAAAATCTACTTGTTGAAAAAGAGGCAGGGATGTGTATGAATCTAAAGGGCTCCCTACTACGAGGTTCATCGTGAGATAATATAGGAGGTGAATATATAGGCATGCTTCACCTCGCATCGTCCACCCCTGATTTCAACGCCACCATTTTTTGTGGTCGCGTGTAACCGTGCCTCGCGAAACTGTCGTTGGTGGTTTTTGACCACTACTTAAATTAAAGATAACTAATACCAATCAGAACCTTTGTTCAACCCATATTTCTAGACTATAATTACTTACCATTTAGAAATTAATAGTTTGCTAGAATGTATGAAATTTGTACGTAGATATGTCGTTATTGGTTATAGATATGTCGTTACTTACCATTGTTCGAAATGGTTGTTTAAAATCATAAATCCAGTTGTTTAGTCATGTCGGATTTGTATGCGAATGTTGTAATACTGGCTATGGTTATACAAGCTCTCTAACAAATCAACCTTTAAAAACCATAAAACTACTTTCCGGGCTTCTTTTCTCACAAAAATAGCAAAGATAATCAACAAAGGCGCTATCGACATGAGAGCATAGATATTGGCCTTATCGGCCCAAAATATGACCATTTTACAGCGAACACCTCTAATTTTGCCTTATATCAGTGATACAGGATGCCGTATCTCCAATATACAGCGATATGTTGGTTGATATCCTGAAGAAGGGAAATTATTGGTGATATTTGTGTGGGAAACCCGTCGATATGATATATCATCGGTATATTGTCAGTACATCGCCACATATTGCGATTTTTGAATTCATGCAAGTGCTTACTAGCAATGAACGATTTACATGAAGTTTGAATCGTGGGAGGTTAACTGACTCTATGAAAGCATAAACCATCATGTTCAAGATCTCTACATGCGTTCAAGTGACTGCTACTGTGTACCACGACATCCCAAAGATCCTTCAGGACTCAACAATGCTGTTGAGAATTCTGGACACCACGAGGATTAAAGAGGTGCCATAACTGCTACAATGTGCCTCTGGCACAATTCATCTTGTACCACGGTTAGGGATTCTGAATGCATCTTGGAGAGTCATGCAACACCTTTCCTGAACCACTGGTTAATGGCTAACGCAACCGCTTGTGTTACTGTGGGTTATGATTGCTTGCAGGTTCTCGAAAAAAAAATGATTGCTTGCAGGTCCACAATGGATAACACAACTGGCAGCTGGTGGTGCCTGAGGTTGCTGAGGAGGCACGATGCTGATGGCTGCTTTAACACCAATGGCTGCTGAATGGTCGGTGAAGATCCTGCAGGCAAGGGATTGGGTTGCGAAGGGTTGGTGTTATGTTTTTTTGGAGCAAAGGGAAATTATGAGACGAGGTGGACACACAATGCCCAGCTATGACCATTGATCTGATAAACCTTTTTACATAGATGAAATTATAGGACGATTTACATGTATGCCCAAAAGGAAATAAAAAATATAAAAGAAATAACAATTGGAGAAACATTTATTTGTGTGAACAGAGAGGGTGATGCTAATAAATGGAGTCGGAGTAAAAAAGTGAAGGTTTAAGTGGTAGGCCCTGATGTTCATGATCCCCCCATATCACCCTTATTGATTGTTCCAAGTACACAGAATGGAAGAACTCTAACCATAGGAGATGCAAGTCTGAAGAAAAACAATGTGCAAGCAAGATGTCTCTATACTCTTCCTTGCAAGGAAAAGAATACATCATTAATATTCGTGATGAAGTACAGACCACAGATAGGAAGATGTAGAGATGAATGAAGGTTCATCCCTCGATGCAGAGAACATATGAGACTGGGAAATTAACTGCCTAGCCCAAGATTCCATGAGATATTGCCTAGATAAGGGTGATGACCATCTAGGTATTGAACTGTGAAGATGTTCTGCTTCGTCTTTTTTAGATGCCCTATAAAGAACCATCTTGATGCATGTTGTTTGCCAAGGATTGTACCCTTCTATTTCAAGTGGTGTCTTGATCTTTGTGTAGAGTGACTGCATGCTGCTTATTGTGTGCATTCTTCATTACTGACTGAGGATCTCCACTTTGCACGAGGCTCATCTCTTTAAAGATGTGTTTAAGACTTTGCCTGGGTGATGATTTGTACAGGACTTTGTATAGTCGTTACGACCACAAGGGACTGACCAACTCAAACAACTTATAAAAATATTGTATCTCTTCATGGACCAGAATTTTTGGATGTTTTTTTTGTGAGGTGCTCATTCATGCTTTCCGTATGCATGCGTAACAAGATGATTGGTATAGATACACATATTTATGCCGCCGATGCAGTTGTGTGCAAAATGGTGGCTAGCTGCGTGGGTTGGTGAAGATGAGGAATGATTTAATTGCTGGTCTCGCTGCTGCGAAATTGGCAGGTCATTTTTTATGCTGTATTTGTAGAGATGCACGACAAGAAGATGGGGCCTGCATACCCAGAGTTTGTATTGGAAAGAGGAAATGCTGCAATTCGCTGAAGTACTCCTGGAAAAATTTCACACTTATCAGTGGGGAAAGTATTCGTTGGCTAAACTGTATGATTGCAACCCTGAAAATCATTTTAGGATTTATTTTTAAATTTTGCTCTATTTGGCAAATCTCTCAACAACGTCAACATTTGACTTACTCTAGAGTTGGTCATTCCTCATTTTTGGGTTTATACCTTTCACCATCTCTTGGTTACCTACTATGATGTTTAATACATGGTAATATTGCAGGGAGTTTGCTAACGAGGGTCCATCTCATTAGTTTTTTTTCCTCGACAAATTGTCCACCTATGCTTTGTTGATGTTCCAAATATTTTGGTTCCATATATAAAGAAGCTTATAGCTTCATGCATTGAAATTTGGTTTTCCTATAAAGGCCAAGCCAGGCACTAATTCAGTGTATTTAATCAGCTGGCAATGATGATGTATGATGATCACATCAAGTTGTATCAAGCCCAGACTAGCGAGGTGATTTTCCTGCTAGATATAAAGTTATGTACTGATCCACTGATATACAGAGAATGATGTTAGTCGAGTTGCTTTTTTAATATATTTTTCTGGAAAGCTTGGTCTTTTGAAGTTGGCATAGTTTTAGTCTCGTGGCGATCTTTTAAATGCTATGTTTTTCAGAAATTTTTCCATATTATGCCTGAAATTCGGTGAGGTGATAAAACTATCATCATCAACATCTTCCATTAGAAAATAATTTCCTTGTTGTATTATTTATTATCTTTTTCTTTCATCTGTTTAGGGCTGTGATGTTTCCTAATCAGCAACTGCAGACTGGCGATCGTTACTTTCACTTTATCTTTTACTTTATTGTTAGTCTTAATATGCAGTCAAGAAACTACTGGCAAAAGTGTGACCTCGAGTCAAATGATTGCATGTTTTGTGGATTGCTACTTTCAGTTCAGAAAATATTCTCCGCAAATATGAATTTTTCTATGTCTTTATTCTCTATTTTGTTGTAGATGGATGATTATTAAGGGAATCCATCAGTGCCAGCCAAGGTGCACCATATTTCCTTGTGGCAGAGACGGCGGAACTCTCCGAATGTATGTTCATGGAGAAGAATCATGACCTATAATTTTGTTTTTGTTCAATCTTATGATAGCACCTGTATCTTGGGACCTTAAAGGGGACCCTCCTAAGGTGCCATTGCTTAAGGGCTATTTGGCAGCTGGAATAAGTTTTGTAGGATAAGTTCATGAATGGATGAGAGTAGTTGATTTGCTTGACATTTGCCGCAATAGTTTGTTAAGTAGGTGATTCACTTGACATTTGCTGCATTAATTTGTACATCGGGATACATGGGTGTATGCTATTGGCCTTTTAAAAGAAGTTGGATGATTATGTAGTCAGATTGATGCGTTTTTTACACTCATCTTGGAATGGATGCAAGTAAACGTGTGTGAGCATGCATGTGCATGTGTGTGTAGTGCATGTGTGCATATGTGATGATCGATCATTTAGTGGTTCCTATCTGAGAATAGGATTGAGATATATGCCCCCTTTTTTGTTGCTAAATTCACTCATTAGAAATATGCTGATTTCACTCATCTTCACTTGATTTTATGCGGATTCCATCAAACAATTGAAGTTCAGTTGCCTGACATTATTATTATTTATTATTTATAATTTGAAGAATTACAGGAAGCATTCAACACATCTATCTGTGTATGCATGTATTTATACGTTTGGTACTTCTATCGTAGGCACAACATACTTCATGGTATGGCACTTCTATTAACAATAGTCTCTAGACTCGAGTTATGCTTATTTACATGTATGCAATATAACATTGAAATGTTAGAAGATCCGATTATATGATTAACCGACCAAATTAAGTTAATAGGATGCAACTCACTTGGATAAGTCAACTAAGTGTAACTAACAAGTTAATTTAACTCGATTAGGTCCATGACTTAGCTTTATTATGGTTTTGGAGGCCAGATGACCCACTGAAAAAACACCCATGTGAACCTGGATAAACAAGCTACCGTGCTAGCCTTAATACTTAAGAAATTAAATGAACCAGTTAAATTGAGCTGAAAAAGGAACCTAATCAAGTGTCTTCAAGTGATTTCAAGAGGAGACGTGAATGAGAGGGCATATGTGCAAGGTGTCAAGAGAAGGAAATTAAGTGGAGGACCTTTATTGTAATCTTCACCATTTACTTGTACTAAATATACTCCCGCCTAACCATTAGGGTTTGAATTTCTGTATAGATAAGACCTTTCCATGTAAGCATCCTTTCTCTATCTCTGTTAGTGCAAGACATGCTTAGAGAAGGAGCTCTCTGAGGTTATAGAGGAGGTTCTCCGATCTTTATAAACACATAGTGAGCTTGATATTTGGTGGTTAATTTAGCACATACTTATATTAGATCATCATAACAATGAATAACACAATATACGATTTGGATTTGAAAGATCTTGAGGAGCTTGAAAAGAGGAGGAGCTCATTCAAGAGGACAACTTTCATTTGAGATAAAATTATCTTTACAACCAGCTTAGACCCCAACTCTTGGAGGTCTATTAATGTATTGATATTCTTAGCAATGTTCCCACCTTATATCATGTGTTGGATTGTGATGGTTCAAATTATAGTTTTTTAGCTTAGTTATGTTTATGTACCATAGATATTTTTTTTGCTTTATGGATCTGAATGTTGGCTTGTGAACCATAGACATGTGCAGAGAATGGCTGTAGCGGAAATGAAAATGCTAAGGTGGATGTGTGGACACACACGTAAAGATCGGATTCGGAATGATACAATCAGAAAGAAAGTTGGTGTTGCTCCGATCGAGGATAAGATGCGAGAAAACCGCTTAAGATGGTTTGGTCATTTGCAAAGAAGATCAGCTGATGCACCAGTTAGGAGATGCGAGCGTTGGGATGTTGAGTTGGCTAAGAGAGGGCATGGACGACTCAAGAAGTGTTGGAAAGAGACCATACGAAGGGATCTTTGTTTTGTAGATATAAGCTCAGGATTGACCCAAGATAGATCTGAATGAAGGCGAAGAATCCATGTAGCCGACCCTACTTAATTGTGGGAAAAGGTTTTGTTGTTGTAGTTATGTTTATGTACAATAATATGCATTATTTTATCGTCTAAATACATCGTCGTGTTATTTCGCTTAACTATCTTATTTTTATTTTTCTCAATCCTCAAATAATAGATGAGCACAACTTTTTGAAGTAGATCTGCACTTTTAGAAGCTTTTTCCATAGGATTTGATATAGAAGATTAATGCTAAGATCTTTTTGTTCATTATTTTAATGTGCTTGACGTTATATGGGCTTTAAACAATGATGAGGCAACTTACAAACATAGTGAGAAATGACATAACATGAGAGCCATTTCCACTTAATTACATTTTTGATAAACCAAACGAAAGAAATGATATAATTTTTGAGAAGAATTATAACAGTTCAGAACAAAAGATTGTTTTCTTTAAGATTTTCTTTTATTTTCATCTTGGATACAATGTGACCCAATTTTTTGATTTCATTAGAATCGATCTGGGACAGAAGGATTCGAACTTCGGAATAACAAGACCAAAACCCGTCGCCCTACTGCCTGGCCATGCTCCATTTATATTAAAAAATGAGCAAATAAACACTAATCTATTTTTAGTAATTATGGAACATTCGTCAATTACGGACTTAATAATCCCATATATAAAATTTAAAATAAAATAAGACTAATAAGCCACTTCTTATTTCTCATCTTACTTCTCATTATATATATATTAATAATATGTTTGTTAATAATTTATACTACTTAGAATTATAAACTAATAATAATATATCGATACTAATCATTATAAAGCTCCTTTCCCTCTAAGAAATAGTATCCTGATAGCTCGTCCCTCTTCCTGTTGGCAGCAGAAAGTAGAAACCTGACAGATACTCAATATGAAACCACTGTCATACCTGCTTCAACTAGTCCACATGCCCATCTCAGAAGCCTGGAGTACTGAGATGAATTAAGTAGAGTCCAGGTTGCGTGACAACTAGTATGAGTGAGGGAGCGAGGCTTGTGTTGCAAAGCAACAAATATATAGTTGCAGTTTGATTTCTCTCTCAGAGTGAGAGGTTTTCTCGATTTGGGCAGAAAAAGTCTGCTGGAATTCCCGGTTGGTTTTGATGAGGTTTGGTTTGACATATGGTGAGATGCCACTTGTCCTTTTCTGGCCCTTAAGTGATCACATCCTCCAGATTAGCTTTGATCATTTATAGGAGACCAGCTTCCCGAAAGAGGATAATGTTGATTATATCAATATCTATGCCCAAAGGCTTGCTTCTATGATCATCAAAGGTGGACGGACTGATCGGCTTCGCTTGGGTGCTCAGTTCCGGTTCTGCTCTGTCGGAGCATGATTTGCATTTAGACTTTGCACTAAGACCTAGGAAAGCTAAGGAAGCGGTCCTAGGCAGGAGCGTCGTACTAATAGTTGACTAATAATATCGAGATGCCCATGACTTTAGGTTCTCATCAACTCACCAAGTGGTAGTCGACTGAACATTGAGTGAGGCGGTTGGGAGAAAAGTTAAAGTCTATACACAATGTATAACTCGACCAGGACCCCTCTGGAGATGACATGTGAGGCACCAAGTCAACTCAAGAGGTGTTGTGACTTGATGGACCTTCTTGGTTGACCAACATAAGTTATAAGTCAATTGGAGGAGCTCTAAGACAACTCCACTTGATCGACCAACTTCTAATTTTATAAGTCAACTAATCACTTTTTAAGTTGACCATGATTTTGTTTTAAGGCTTGGGGCATGGTGAGTCCACTTACACAACTTGTATGTCGATTACCAAGTTCTTAACTTGACACACCCCCTTTAAGTTGAACCATGATGGTGTTTAAACCATGGGCCTGAGTGAGATGACTTACAGAATGGGTAAGTTGACTCTGTAGATGATTCACTGACTCCTCAGAGACGACATGCAAAATGGGTAAGTTGACTCTGTAGATGATTCACTGACTCCTCATTACATTTGGTTAATCTCTAATTTGCTGAGAGGTTGTTGAGGGAACTTCTAGGTTGCTTATAGTAAATCTTAAGTTTTATTTCGAAATGGTTGGGCTAGGGTCTTAACCCCAACAACCCGTGCTTGTTTATGACAGATTACAACCTCCATCACAACTAATAGTGCAAGTTATCTTACTTGTATCATAAATTGTTTACATGCTTGTTAAATATTTCTGGGAGATAGTTATTAGAAGATGTCGCATGAATGTTGCGTGCTTGCTTTACAATTTTTTTAGCATAGATTGGAACCTTTCTTAGATATTAAATTGTGATTTTTCACTATCCAAATGTATGCTAAAATTAAATTTATTAGTGGTGAGCAACTTGAATGTGTGGGCTAACTTAGCCACTATTATATGCATCAAAAGTGCTCCTCAATGTGCTTCACTGAATTATCAAGATATAAGAGGAAGAAGCCTCTTAAGAAAACATCTACGTCAAGTCCATGAGTGACACCCATAACACTTATCTAAAGCACATGAAAGAGCAATTACAATTGAGTTGATTTGTGAATCGACTTTTGCGTGCCGTTCGGTTGAAAGTCCCCCCCTCAAAACTGGGGTTATCTCCCCTTTTGGGGAAGGTTTTCCCGATAAACTTCCATTTCTACTCTTGTGGGGTCCACAGCCATATTTTATTTCCTATCTTATGAGGTTCATTCGAAAATCACTTGTATTATCTCTCATTTAATACATCAAATGATTCATTTCTCTTTTTACAACAAAAACACCATAATATGTCATATTGTCATCTAAAAATTATAAAATATATAATATCTAATCATTTTTCCAAACATAAATAAAGACACATCATAACAAATCCTCTCAATGATAAACCCTTTATCTAGTGGCGAACCTAGGAATATATACTAGGTAGGGCACACCAATAAAAAATGAACCGATAAATAATATTATAATATATAAAGGAAGCTTAATCATTGTAAATATCCATATGCAAAATGATACATATAAAGTCAATTAAAAAATCCATATATGTTAATATTGTGATTTTCCATTCCAATAGTACGAATCTATTAGAAACTATGAAATTTTTGATTTTATGTTGACTTAGGTACAAAATAAACTATAGAAAATGAAATTTAAAAATTATGACAAATTGCTCGACTTTGGCATACTAGCTCTGACGTTGCATCCAATACCAACATTCATATATTGATATAGTATTGAAATATTCAAGCAATTACTAAGATCTAGAATCTATAGATTTTCAAGATAAAATACTATCATTAAATATCGTTACCATTGCACATGAGAAGACGAATGCAAGGAGTTGTGGAAGTCAACACTAGAGCATTGAGGGCGAGAGTGGCGATACCTCTAGGAGGCAGGGGATGCACACTACTAGTGCCTCATTCATGAACGGTGATTATGGAATTGGGATATAATATTGGAGCTGGCATGCGAGGAGACGAGCAATAGGTCCCATAAGGAAGTGAAGCATGACGGGCTACCACGAGAACACATTGATCGATGTCAAGATCAGGTCACAAAGCAAAGGAAATGATGATGGTGAAGATTCTATGATGCTGATGAGTCTGGAGCGGCAACTGGAGAAGATGGTCATGACAACGCATGCCGAAGTCCGGCCTAGCAACCTACTGAGTTCTATTGTATGCGACTGACGACGGTGTGCTGCTAGGTATTGAGGAAATCGACGGCTAGGGTACAACTCTTTGGCCGGAGAACACTGACGACTTGGGAGAGGGGGCACACGAGAAGTTTTCAATCATAGGGTCTTTGTTTTAGCTTCTATTTAGGGGGGGGGGGGGGGGCACAATGGAAATTTTCATTGGGATTAGATTAGACACAATGAAATATACAAAGGGGATCTTACAAACTGAGGGAGGGCACATGCCCCCTTGGCATATACATAAGTCCGCCCATGCCTGTATCCAAACATGAGAACACATAAAATGGTTATACGGTGGATAAACTTTTTTAGAGTTAGCATATTTAAATGAAATACTTATTTAAAAGAAACAAACTTAGTTGTTGCAATGGTTGTGCACTTCACTAATCTAAGAGAAGTGTGCAGACGCGCAGGAAACATCGATATATATCCACACTCCTTTCTAATTGGCTAATCCTCATCTCTCCTGGAGAGAATCACGTGCTTATCTATCGCCACCCTGTGGCCAACTCATATGGAAAGTGGAAGGAAGGCGTTTCCTTTCCGGGACCTAACGGCTAGTTTTGGGTGCACACGCATCTCCTCCCCCTCAAACGGTCATATTACCGTTGCGTTTTCAAATCTCCTTTAAAACAGCGTACGCTCTTTCTCGTTCTCCCATCGCAATCTAACTTTCTCTCCTCTCTTCGCTCTCCTCCTCTCTCCCCCTTTTCAATCCTCGCCGAATCGCGCAATGGAGACTCCATCATCCACCTCAAGATCGCAGGACTCCCTCTCTTCTCGTGAGCCATTCGAGATCTTCCCCTTACCGATTTCTCCTGTGATCTCTTCCATTGTTTTAACGGATCTACGTTGCTTTTTGTTGAATCGCAGAGAAGAAGAATATGCAAGAAGAAACCAACCCCTCCAACGCCAAATCCGATCGCACTGCACTCATCGACATCACAAATGACTCGCCGATTGTTGGCCTCGCATTGGGAAGCCTAAAGACGCCATCTTCCACGGTGGCGAAGAGCCGGGGCCGACCGATAAGGACACCAGGGTCGGGAGAGGCCCTCCTCCGCGGGCAGGTGAAGACCCTGCTCCAGAAAGTGGAGGAGGAGTCGGAGCTCGTGAAACTCCCCCTTCCCGAGGAGCCACAATCTGCCGCACCCTTCCGCACTCTCCTCAGCCACCTCCTCTCCCCACGGGCCCTTCTCGCGCCGACTCCTGCCAACACGCCGCAGATCCTCGAGCATGTGGACCTCAGCTTGCCTCAGGTTTGGGATCTAACAACTTGGTTCTTGGTTTTCTGCGGATTTATCCTCTGTCTATAATTTAAACTTACAAAAATTGGCAGTCTGCCCCGGTCTCCAGTGCTCCGCAGGAAAAGGAGCATTTGGGGGAGTGCCAACTGAACAGGGCTCTGCACTTCGATTCTCCTGAGAAGTCCGAGGTATCCGAATCCTCCACCATATGCTCTGCCCTGACATACGAAGGGAGCTCCTGTGGCTTTGGCGAGAAGGGCACTGACGAGGAGTGCTCATCTGCATGGTCCATACGGGCCAACGCGAGCTCCGGAGACAACAAAGAGGAACAGGTGGAAGGTGATGATTGCTACGAGGAGGAAGATCTGGAGGAGGGAGATGACTGTGGGTCTCTTCTGGATGAGCTGTGCCAGGGAATTCGCGATATGTCTGTGGTGGAGAAGAGGGAGGTGCCCGAGTTCGCCGGGAAGCACACGAGGTTCGTCTATAACAGTGATGACGAGATCGAAGGAGCCGAGGAAGTGGGAAAGAACGGCGTCGCAGTTTCTCCGAGCGTGATCGTGCTCAGGGGTCTGCCCGTGCCTGAGGGGAAGCATCTTCGCTTCCAGGAGGATGAAGAAGAAGAAGACTGAGAGAGACACTTGTTGTTGTTCTTGATTTTATGGGTTTTCGATTTGTTTTAGCTTCATTGGTTGTAGTTTCTGATTGGAGAACATGAGCTGGGAATTCGGCGGTATTGAGCAATTTACTTGTATTGCTGATGGGAATCAAATAATAATTGGCAAAAATTTCTGATGTTGACAGCAGAAAATCGGTTTGCCCGATATATGCTGTCGGTTTATTTTGGTTCAACTTAAGAACAATCAAGTGCTGTTTTTATATATAAATATTTCATAGACCATAAATATTAATTTCAAGATCACTTGGGACTTTTTTTGGAGAAGAAAAACGTGAACTTGTCAGAAGGATGGAGCATTGGGCTTGACCCGGCCCAACCCGAGAAAGCTCGGCTCGGGCCTATAAATTATTTTTGGGCCTTGGGCTGAGTCGAGGCCCACATTTTTTATAAATTGATGACACTCGGCCCAAGGCCCGCGGGTTCGTGTCCGGGTTCAGGCCGGGCTCAACCCGCTCCCAAGTGGTTGCGTGATGCTCTTTGCAATGTGCACTTTCTTTGTACGTGCATTTATTATTCTTGATTTTATCTCTGTTATTCCAGTTCTTTGAATAATAGTATGCTTAATTTTTATGCCAAGTATGTAATTGATATTCCACTTTGTACATGCTGACCTTGATAATTCATAAAAGCTACTGCAAATCCATTGACAATGGACCTTGTTTTGCAATTTGTGGAAAGGTATCCTTATGCTTTTACTCGGCTTTTAAATTTACGTATGTACTTGCAATAACATAAATTAAAATGACGTTTTTCTTCTTAAGAATTCTAGCTTCCCTATAAGCTTGTTCTATTTTAGTAAATAGTGTTGTAAAAAGGGGGAGTGCCTTCCCACGACATTGGAAATGCTGTAGCGAATTATCTTTGTTTGATTTTTTTGGCCTTTGCTCCTGTGAAGATTTGTCATGGTGTCTGCCTCATGTGATTTCTGATTTTGCTGGCCTTAAAGAGAGAATCTTAATGCAGTGAAAGTGCAGGCCACTGAGTATAAAACAGTAATAAATAGATGAAACATGTAATATTTTTTGTTGCTAAATATATAGCCTTGTATGTCATGGACACATAAATATAAAGTGCAGGCCTTATACATCAAGTGCATTCAAATAAGATGCATGTTGTATTCGTGCTTTTGGTGGCACCCTGTTACTGTTAATTACTGAAAGGAGAGATCATTTTGCGGGGCCAAAAATTTACGTGTATCCAAAAAAATCAAACAAAGATCAATTGTCATTGCCTGACAGTGCACTGCTGAAGGTTGTAATCTGCAGCGAGAACGTGAGAGAGTTCTGGAAATTGACAACGAACACAGCTTCTTCAAGTATATAGCATATGGACAACGATAGAATCAAAGATAATAATTTTTTTGGAAACAAAAAATCAGAATCAACAACGTTACTTGAGAATGAAGCGGGTGAAGGATATGGAAAAAATCCTCAAGCGCATCACGGAAGCGTAAGCGTCGCATCGGATACGATGGAGAACGACTAGTCGTACTAGTCGTTCGGTGCAACGGAATTTAAAATTTTTTCATGCGATGAAACCACATGATCCAAGAACGATTCCGGATCGTTTCATCTATAACCACAACAAGTATAATGCAATACCTCTTGAAGCGTGGTTGATCGAGTCTCTAAGAAAAAAGACCTCCTGTCTCAAGTCCGATCGTCGGAGAAACGACTTGCGAGCGCGGTGATGAGTCGCGTTGTCCTCACAATCCCACAAGTTGATCCAAGCACGGTTGCTCCTGATCTCGTCGTACGAGATCGAACATCTCCTTCGTGAGCGAAGCACTCCAAGTAGATGGAGAACAGCCGAGCATCGAGGCAGCGGTGCGGTGGCGTGGGCGTCGACGAGTCTCTCCTCTAGGGTATGGTGGACGGCCACCAAGAAGAGGGAGAGAGAGGGTTGGCGTGTGAGAGGAGGAAGAGAGAGAGAGCGATGTGCTACCGAATAGCATGCAGTAGAGAGCAAGGTATGCCTCTCTATTTATAGGGCTATGGGATCCATGGATCTCAATCCATGGGACATAAAAAATCAATGGATGAGATTGATTTATGTCAATCAAATGGTCAAAATTGTTGTTGGTAAAAACAACAACTTGTGATTTAATTTAGATTAAATATATTTGATAAATCAAATGTACATTAATACCAAAACTAAATCAATCAAATAAGGAGCATAATACAAAGGAGATCATCCATCCCCATGAAATAGGGTGGACGACCACCAATTCCACAAGGGAATTGGGTGCCGCCACCTCCTTCCATGTGGGGAGGGCAATCTCATGGATTTCCATGAGATTGCATATCTCCTTGATTTTCTCTCCATTAATTATCCAACAACTTTTATTGGGATTTTATTCATCAAAAATAATTCACAAATAATTTTGAGAATATTGCAATCTTGACATTGGAAAATTGTGAATCACATTCACAACCCAAAATAAAATGTAATTTATATTTTCAATTAATTAGACAATGGGTATCCAATACACATTAATAATTAATCAACAAATATAAATTATAATTAGCTCTCTCTAATACATTATAAATCACATTTATAATAAATTATGAATAATTGGATATTACTATCAACATCATTCTTATCCATAGTAATTAAATCACATTTAATTATATTGGATAATTCCTCATACATCATGATAATTAAATCACATTTAATCATCAATTTCTCAATGCTTAGATCTTATGGAATTATTCTTGAACCATTCAAGAACAATGCTATTTCTCCTTAGATACTTGGAGATAAGGACATGGCGATTATATTGTTCCACGTATAGTGACTTGGATATTGATATCACATCTCAAATCCAGATCCCATGGACCTCTCCTAGATGCTTGATTAAATCAAGATCGTAAACCTAATCTTCTCATTGCATCTGAATTTCATTCAGATCAATGTCCAGAACATAGACTAAGATTAGGTCACTTCTCTAATGAGAGGAGTCACTAAAATCCAGACATGTGTCATCACTCCCTTGGAATGGAAGCGTCATGGTTATACAATCGTTTATGGTCAAATCACCCTCAGGTATTCCTAATACCTGTACACCCTGCATATTGGAAGACTCATGATCATTCTGAAGATATAGATCACTTTTACACTGTCATCTTCATGATATGATCACTAAGTTTCTCAATCTTGGTCCTTGGGATATGGTACAGATCATATGCTTTCACAAAGCATATATCTTACCTTCAAATTCATATCATGCTTCTAAAGCATGACGACCATGCATGGAATTTGACCAGTCCCAATACCTCATGAGTGAGCTCACGTCTCCCGGTTCACAAGTGAACCTGTATGATCGCTTTGAGAGATCGTATTACTCATATGCCCTTACATGCACACCAGCTCGCCGGTGTATAGACCTTGGTGAGGTCATCAACCTATTGGTCTGCCAAATGTACACACTTAGACATATAGCAGTACATCTGTCTCTGGTCAGAGGATGTTTGCCTGTGATGTGACAGTATTCATCATAGGTCTTTGGTTATCTCGATCTCGTTAAGTCAACCTATTAACTCAACTAATCTGATACCTCCGCATCACTATTCTCATGCAGAGGACCTGCATCAAGAGGTCGATCAGATATCAGCCTAATGAGATAGGATTGTCATCTCCTACTCAGACTGGAGATCACTACTTGTCAATCATTGATGATGCTTGATGAGTCCTCTATCTAACTCCTTAGATATTCATCCAAGCATCAGCCTCTATGATTCAATCAATGAATCAACAGCTGCATGATTATCAAGTTGGCCATGGTACATAACCCTTATTGTACAGAGGGACCTTATAATGTATTCATTCATTCAATATCAGAAAGGGAGTGAAACATAATCAATAACTTTTATTGATAAATCATTTATTACAATAACATTTATTGAAGGAATGGTTTGCCTCGGGCTCACATTGCTAACAATCTCCCACTAGCCCTCAGAACCATTCAGGAACAATCCTTAAACCCATACTCATTACATGGTGATCAAAAACCTTCTGTGTCAGAGGTTTGGTAAGAGGATCAGCAACGTTTTCGGCAGAGGCCACCTTGGTGATGATGATGTCACCACGCTTTTGAATCTCCCGAATGATGTGATATTTCCTTTCTACGTGCTTGCTCTTCTGTTGCCATCTGGGTTCCTTCGTTTGGGCAATGGCTCCCATGTTATCACAGAGAGCGGGATGGGAGTATCAGAGGAAACTACGCCAAACTCCAACACGAACTTGCGCAACCACACCACCTCCTTTGCAGCATCCGATGCGGCAATGTATTTGGCTTCTGTCGTTGAATCTGCTGTAGTGTCCTGCTTCTTGCTTCTCCAGCTCACAGCACCACCATTCAATAGGAACACAAACCCTGATGTCGACTTTCGACCATCAATATCTGATTGGAAGTTAGAATCTATATATCCCAAGACATGGAGATCACCATCTCCATAGAGCAAGATGTAATCTTGCGTCCGTCTTAGATATTTAAATATGTTCTTTCCTGTATTCTAGTTTTGTTCTCCATAGCAGGATTGGTAACGACTTACTACTCCCACTGCATGGCAGATATCTGGCCTAGTACACATCATGGCATACATTAAGATTCCTACAACTGATTCATAAGGACATCTAGCCATGGCCTTCTTTTCCTCAACAGTTTGAGGAGCTATTCCTTTAGACAGGTGGATACCATGTCTCAAGGGTATGTATCATTTCTTGGAACTATCTATACGGAATCGTTCAAGAATCTTCTTAATGTATCCATGTTGTGACAATCCCAATATCCTCTTCCTTCGGTTTCTGAACAACTTCAGACCCAAGATGTAAGAGGCTTCTCCAAGATCTTTCATCTCAAAGGTATGGGACAACCAAATCTTCACACTGGTCATCATCCCTACATCATTCCCAATGATAAGGATGCCATCTACATAAAGCACGATGAACACAATGGCGCTCCCACTAAGCTTCTTGTACACACAAGGTTCATCAGGATTCTGCACAACATCATAACTCTTTATGGTTTCGTCAAATCTGATGTTCCAGCTATGAGAAGCTTGCTTGAGCCCATAGATGGATTTCTTCAGCTTGCATACTTTGCTATCCTCAGTCATGAAGCCCTGGGGCTGCTCCATGTAGATATCCTCCTCGAGGTATCCATTGAGGAAAGCTGTCTTGACGTCCATCTGCCAGATGTCGTAGTCAAGATAGGCAGCTATAGCTAGCAATGTCCTAATGGATTAAGCATAGCTACAAGAGAGAATGTCTCATCGTAGTCGATGCCTTCTCTCTGTGTGTAGCCCTTAGCTATGAGCCGTGCTTTGAAAGTCTCTACTTTCCCATCAGGTCCCCTCTTTCTCTTGAAGATCCATTTGCATCCAATGGGTTTTACCCCTTTAGGTGGATCCTCTAGGGTCCATACACCATTCTTATGCATGGAGTCAATTTCTGACTTCATTGCTAGCATCCATCTATCCATGTCATGATCTGTGAGTGCTTCATCAAATGAAGTAGGATCATTGTCAATCTCACTTGACACATGGAATCCATATCTTTCAGGTGGTGCAACCACCCTCGAACTCCTTCGAAGAGGTATGTGTGTTTCATCTTCATTTACTTCTTCAGTTTCTGGTTCAGGAAGCTCAGAATCCGCAGGAGATTCATTGAGTTCCTATACTTCATATTTATCTTGACCCTTAAGGAAATCATTCTCCAGAAAATTCACATCTCTAGAAACAAAAACCTTTTTGAGTCTCAGGGTCATAGAGTTGGTATCCAATACCATCTCTAACATACCCAATGAAGTAACACTCACAAGAGCGAGATTCTAGATTACTTGCATCCACGTTCTTTGCATGGACCAAGCAACCCCAAACCCTCAAGTGATTAACACTAGGTTTGGTTCTATATCAGAGCTCATGAGGAGTCTTAGGTACAGATTTGCTAGGAATCTTATTTAGGATATATATTGCGATCTCTACTGCATATCCCCAGAAACTAAGTGGTAAATGTGCTTTTCTCATCATTGAATGAACCATATCCATGATGGTTCTGTTGCGTCTTTCAGCAACACCATTAAGTTGGAGTGTTCCGGGAGGAGTGAGATTGGAAATAATTCCATTCTTTTTAAGGTATTCCTTAAATTCATCTGAGAGGTACTCGCCACCTCGATCAGATCGAATTATTTTAATCTTCCTATCGGTTTGGTTCTCAACCAAAGCCTTGAACTCTTTGAACTTTTTGAAGGTTTCAGATTTATGACGTAATAGGAAGATAAACTCGTATCACGAATGGTCATCAATAAATGTCAAATAATATCGATATCTATTTCGAGTTGCGGTATTGAAGGGACCGCATACATCAGTATGTATTAGGTCAATAATACCTTCACATCTTGTAACCTTGTTACGAAAAGGCATCCTGGTCATTTTTCCTTGAATGCAATTCTTGCAAGTAGGTAAAGATTGAACCTGTAGAAAATATAAAGGTCCATCCTTAATCAGTCTATTGATCTTATCAACAAAAAAATGACCAAGCCTTTGATGCCAAATCTTACTCGAAAGATTTTCATCCTCCCTGGATCTTTTAGGGTTTTTATTAGTGGTTGTAACATTCATAATACATTTATCAATGCACAATTCATAGAGTCCTCCAGAAGTCAAAATGCCATCTGCAATATATTTATCATAACGATTTATGACCAATTTATTACAGAACAGGAATGGATATCGACTTCTAACTAACTTAGATACTTATATTAAATTCCTTCTGACTTTAGGTACATAAAGACACTCTTGAAGTACTAGGACTCTTCCACTAGATAATGATAGCCGACAAGTCCTGACGGCGACTGCTGCAACACTTGCATCAGATCCCATCTGGATGACTATCCCCCCTTCTTCAAGTTTTCTAGTTTCCTGAAACAAATGCAACAAACTGCATACATGAACAGAAGCACCAGAATCAACAACCCAACTTCCTTCTCGTCCAACAAGAAAACTGGTTTCAATGATAAAAGTAGATTTCTTACCTGCTGAGGCTTTACCTTTGTCGATCGACTTTAGGTAATCCGGGCAATTACGCCTCCAGTGCCCCAGCTTTTTGCAGTGGTGACAGATGTCGGTTTTCTTCGACGCCATTAAAGTGGATGCATTAGAAGACGAGCCAACACTTTGTCCCTTCTTCTTTCTCTTCTAGGCCGGACCCTTCCGAGAACCATGCTTTCGACCGCGCTTCCCTCTGACCTGTGCAACCATTGCACTGCCAGTGGGACCATCTTTCTTCATCACGTCTTCTGCAGACTTTAATGCAGCAAGAAGCCCAACATTTGTCAATTCCAACTTGTTCATGTGGAATGACACCACAAAGTTATTGAAAGATTTGGGCAATGACAGCAGAATGAAATCAGATTGCATGTATGCATCCATTGTTGCCCCCAGAGTCTCCAGCTCCGATAAGTACCCAAACATTTTAAGTACATGCTCACGGACCGAAGTCCCATCCTGCATCTTGCAGCGAACGAGTTCTTTCATAACATTGTACCGCTGGGTATGGTTAATGTCACCAAACATATCTTTCAGATTCTGCATAATCTCCTGGAAAGTACTCATCTCACATGTTGTTTCTGCAGAACATTGAAGAGAGAACCCAAGATGTAGCATCTAGCCAAGACATGATCTTCATCATACTTGTCATTGAATGCTTTTTCTTCCTTAGATTTATGGTTTTCATGCTTGTCTTCTGAGAGCACATAACTGATGCGCTCTGCCGAGAGTACAAGCTCCAAATTACGGATCCAATCCGAGTAATTCGGTCCGGTCAATTGGTTGACCTCCAGAAGCCTGCTTAGTGGGTTCATGGACTTCATTTTCAGAAATTGAGAATGCACTATATTATAACATTTAATCATAATATTCAAATTTATGATATTTGATTAAGATTTTTAAATGAAATTATTCTTGCATTGTCAACTTTGAAAGTTCATTCCCTTAATCACTTTCAAAGTAAGAGATATACTTACCGCTATATCTCAAGCAAGAATTGGGATCTCCTCTTTATCTTTGTTACATCCCAATAATATGAGAAACTGCAACTCCGATAAAGAGAAGCGGGAACACATTCCGCTTGCAAGTCCAACTTGCATTTCCCAATTCGGTCTTTAATGCCCGGGCCCACCACCCCTAAGGTGATGTTGACCTGTCATTAATTGAACCAACCGTAAACAGGAATAGAACTCGCTATGCACAATCCAATATCGCTCCAATAATATGAGGATCCGATATTGGGGTAACTACGCATACGGCCTTACTCTTTCGAGAAGCAAAGAGTCCGATCCAGATGCGCTTGTATATAGGAGCTGTCACTTCGTACAGGCGTCTCCTATATACAATCCCTGGCGACGGAAACCCTTCGCCTTGACAGGAGACCATAGATGTCACTTATGTGAACCTCAACCTCTTATTCAAATTTAATTAATTATTATGAATCACATTCATATAATTAATTCTTCCAAGGGAATTATCAACTCTAATCATATTAGAGTATTTTAATTGGATATAATTAATTCAATTATATTAAATTAATTATCAATCCAATTTAATCAATCAAACTTGATTGTTATACTTGAATATATATGGTATTATTCTCAAAGTACGTATTAATTCGTATTTTAATTATTAGAAAATACAACTTGATTTCTTCAGCATTATCCAATGCCTACCCGCTGTCATGGCCAGTACATGCGAGAGTGAGACGGACCACATACGTTGCAACCCGCTACCCAGTGATCTCCGACTAGGCATCTTATCCGCCTCAGGAAAGGATAATGCCGAATAGATCAATTTGTACTTGAGATAATCATCGGTTTTATCAACCGAAATTATACCATATAGTAATCAAAATAATTTTTGATTATAAGGAAATTTGCTAGACAAATTCCTAATCCTATTCAAGCAAGGAGTTTGATATTTGTGTTTCCAATTATGATCTAGATCAAATGTAATCAATTATCAGTTGAGGACAAGTCAATTAAGGAAATAATCATCTTCCAACATTTCTCAAAATATTTCCATAATTATTTCTTGAAATTAACAATTAATTTCATTAATTGACAATCACATGGTTCTTGATTAGGACTGTAATTTCAGCAGTGACCCCTACTTACTAAAATTAACATATATCAATCATATTAAATCCAAATTAGACAAAATAAATTTTCATAGATTGCTAATTTGATTTAGGAAGAATTCAAGTGATGTTTTACGTATTTTGAGGCAAGTCTAAACAATAATTAACTCTTTAATCAGGTTCAGATCTACAGTTCTCGCAGCAATGCATACATGTTCATTAAAACAACCATATCTCGAGCATACGAAATCCGATTTACGCAAACTCAGATGCTATGGTTTCCTTATTTAATGAGGAACAAAATACGTGTTAAATTTGTGTTCAAAAAAATTTAAATAATGCCTAATTTATTCACTAAACAGAAGTGCGAAAACAAATGCGATAAAAACTTTCGCGACTTCCACGAACCCAAGTCATCCTAGGTTTGCGGATCGTATCCAAAAACCATCGTCCTAAGGCTCTGATACCACTTGAAGGATATGGAAAAAATACTCAAGCGCATCACGGAAGCGTGAGCTTCGCGTTGGATACGACGGAGAACGACTAGTCGTACTAGTTGTTTGGTGCAGCGGAATTTAAAATTTTTTCATGCGATGAAATCACATGATCCACGAACGATTCTCGGATCGTTTCATCTATAACAACAACAAGTATAATGCAATACCTCTTGAAGCGTGGTTGATCGAGTCTCTAAGAAAAGAGACCTCCTGTCTCAAGTCCGATCGTCAGAGAAACGACTTGCGAGCGTGGGGATGAGTCGCGTTGTCCTCGCAATCCAACAAGTTGATCCAAGCACGGTTGCTCCTGATCTCGTTGCACAAGATCGAATGTCTCCTTCGTGAGCGAAACACTCCAAGTAGACGGAGAACCGCAGAGCGTCGAGGCAGCGGTGCGGTAGCGTGGGCATCGACGAGTCTCTCCTCTAGGGTGTGGTGGACGACCACCAAGAAGAGGGAGAGAGAGGGTTGGCGTGTGAGAGGAGAAAGAGAGAGAGAGAGCGATGTGCTACCAAATAGCATGTAGTAGAGAGCAAGGTATGCCTATCTATTTATAGGGTTTTGGGATCCATGGATTTCAATCCATGGGACATAAAAAATCAACAATGAGATTGGTTTATGTCAATCCAATGGTCAAGATTGTTGTTGGTTAAAACAACAACTTGTGATTTAATTTAGATTAAATATATTTGATAAATCAAATATACATTAATACCAAAATTAAATCAATCAAATAAGGAGCATAATACAAAGGAGATCATCCATCCCCATGAAATAGGGTGGACGACCACCAATTCCACAAGGGTATTGGGTGCCGCCACCTCCTTCCATGTGGGGAGGGCAATCTCATGGATTTCCATGAGATTGCATATCTCCTTGATTTTCTCTCCATTAATTATCCAACAACTTTTATTGGGAATTTATTCATAAAAAAAAATTCACAATTAAATTTGAGAATATTGCAATCTTGACATTGGAAAATTGTGAATCACATTCACAACCCAAAATAAAATGTAATTTATATTTTCAATTAATTAGACAATATGTATCTAATACACATTAATAATTAATCAACAAATATAAATTATAATTAGCTCTCTCTAATACATTATAAATCACATTTATAATATATTATGAATAATTGGATATTACTATTCACATTATTCTTATCCATAATAATTAAATCACATTTTATTATATTGGATAATTCCTCATACATCATAATAATTAAATCACATTTAACCATCAATTTCTCAGTGCTTAGATCTTATGGAATTATTCTTGAACCATTCAAGAACAATGGTATTTCTCCTTAGATACTTGGAGATAAGGACAGGGCGATTGTATTGTTCCACGTATAGTGACTTGGATATTGAGATCACATCTCAAATCCAGAATACATGGACCTCTCATAGATGCTTGATTAATTCAAGACTATAAACCTAATCTTCTCATTGCATCTGAATCTCATTCAGATCAATGTCCAGAACATGGACTAAGATTAGGTCACTTCTCTAATGAGAGGAGTCACTAAAATCCAGACCTGTATCATCACTCCCTCAGAATGGAAGCGTCATGGTTATACAATCGTTTATGATCAAATCACCCTCAGATATTCCTAATACCTGTACACCCTGCATACTGGAAGACTCATGACCATTCTGAAGATATAGATCACTTTTACACTGTCATCTTCATGATATGATCACAAAGTTTCTCAATCTTGGTCCTTGGGATATCGTACAGATCATATACTTTCACAAAGCATATATCTTACCTTCAAATTCATATCATGCTTCTAAAGCATGACGACCATGCATGGAATTTGATAAGTCCCAATACCTCATGAGTGAGCTCATGTCTCCCGATTCACAAGTGAACCTGTATGATCCCTTTGAGAGATCGTATTACTCATATGCCTTTACATGCACACCGGCTCGCCGGTGTATAGACCTTGGTTAAGTCATCAACCTATTGGTCTGCTAAATGTACAAACTTAGACATATAGCAATACATCTGTCTCTGGTCAGTAGATGTTTTCCTGTGATGTGACAGTATTCATCATAGGTCTTTGGTTATCTCGATTTCGTTAAGTCAATCCATTGACTCAACTAATCTGATACCTCCGAATCACTATTCCCATGCAGAGGACCTGCATCAAGAGGTCGATCAGATATCAGCCTAATGAGATAGGATTGCCATCTCCTACTCAGACTGGAGATCACTACTTGTCAATCATTGATGATGCTTGATGAGTCTTCTATCTAACTCCTTAGATATTCATCCAAGCATCAGCCTCTATGATTCAATCAATGAATCAACAGCTGTATGATTATCAAGTTGGCCATGGTACATAACCCTTATTGTACACAGGGACCTTATAATGCATTCATTCATTCAATATCAGAAAGGGAGTGAAACATAATCAATAACTTTTATTGATAAATCATTTATTACAATAACATTTATTGTAGGAATGGTTCGCCTCGGGCTCACATTGCTAACAGCGGGCTGGGTCGGGTCAACCCGGGTCCCCCGGGTTCGGGTCGGGCTCGGCCCGAAATCAAAATTTGAGGAAAATGGCGGCGTGGGCCCGGCCCATATATACATTGGGCCTGAGTTGGGCCCGGGCTTTGGTGGGTCGGGTCAGGGCCGGGTCAGGGCTCGCCCAGCCCAATGCTCCACCCTACTTTCAGCACCGCTTGCAACAGATCACAATGCCCGTCATCCCCTCACGTAGCGCTCTGAAATGTTACTTTCTCCAGCAAAGACTGTAACAAGCAAACATGTTCGTCATTCCTGAAAATTTTGATTTATATCACAAACAAACACGGTACTATTGGTGGAATTTCTAACTGGCGTTATGTCTGGAAGTATATTTAATAAATTTTATAAAGGCTCGCTCACATAGAAATTATTAGCAGTTTGGACTTCCAGTATGTATAGAGGTTGGATTACCACAATGTCGTCATCTTTATTTAAGAGAATTTGTGCTTCTATCGACTCTTGTCATATTGTAAATGTCACATTCGGTAGCAACTCAACAGCACTATCTATCAATTTGAATGCACTACAATTTTGATTGAACGGTGCTGATGCTGATATTGCTGCTACCATCATGTTTGCAAGAAGGTGTGAAAGTATGAATCTCTAAATTCAAGGAACATCTTGCACATCGAAGGGCAATGTATCTTCACATCCCAAAGTTGATGATGAGATGAAAAGGCAAATGCGTTGATATCCGAATGGTAACACCAAGAAGAAGGTTCAGAAAGCAACTGTAATTAAAGAGATTAGACATGATGTTGAGACTTCATGACCTCGATTGCTTGATACTACGATAAGACACATTGCATCACATAACCATCATTATTACGGATCCATTCCTCAAAGATCATAGAGGGAAAGAACATCTCTTATATATACAATATCAACTTCAATGCATTGATCATTATCAATCCATTCTAGAAGACGCTGGAGGTAGTTGGGCACTATGGCCCTGTTCTCCAGAGATAAGAGGCATTTTCTCTAAAGAAGACAATGAAGAGACTATTATAGGATTTATCAATGCAATGGAGATATATGTATATTATTCATTTAGATATTGAGCTTCACCTTGGAGTTTTTTACTTACAAAATTTATGATATAAGAGCTAGTTGGCATTCTCTTTATGGATGAGAGGACACCTCATTTACAATCTATGGCTATTGAAATTATGGGTTGACTTGGTGTCCAGTTGCAAGTGCATGCGATGTTGAGGATATTTTGAATACAAGAACCAAAAAGGGAAATGTGGCATGTGAACTATGGGTTATATTGGCTCAATTGCAGTGGCGATAATTGATGAAGAGAGATTAGATATAAAGAACGCATGAAGATGAAGAAAGTTCCTTTTGAGATGATAATGAGGATGACTAATTTCTGCCTATTGGAATTTGTTTTTGTTAAGCATGTTGTGTTTGGTTTAAACATTAGATCTTGTTTTGTGATAAATATTTCATTCGTAACTTTTCTCTTTGATTACATGAGTGGTAGTTAATTATGTTATTGGTTTGATTGAAGCAAATATATATATATATATATATATATATATATATATATATATATATATATATATATATATGAATATGTTTCTTTCACATAGGACTTGGTATTTACTTAGTTCAGGAAAGCCAGCTCCTTTTTTTTGTAAAAAATATGACGATTTTAGTAGAGTACGTATAGAGATTGTATTACAATGTTCAGTTTTAATGTTCGTATTATAATATGCAGTTTTGTATTGGGTTTTGTATTTATAATGTGCAGTTATAAAACAAAACTGTATACACATACTACTAAAGTGTTCATGTTTTTTACAAAAAGATGGTGGCCTTCCATATGTCAGGAAGGATGCATCCTATTTGGAAGGGCCCCTATATATATGAATATAAATATAGAGAGAGCTTGGGAAAGCTGCACCGGTGGTGCAACCAAATAGATGCATCCGACCATTTTTTCATTGTTTTTTGATTTTTTTGAAATAAAATCTAGGGGGGTTTAGATCGCCATATATTACCATGGTCTCATGACAAATTCAACTTAATTTGATACTTCTATCATATCCATCAAGACTATTGAATTTTAACGATCTCGGAATTGCTGAAATAGATATTCTAGATGGGCATGTTAGGAATGTTTGCTTTGCACGAAATTTGAAAGACATATTCCACTCAATAGACTAAGTAAATCCTCCTTAGGCTTCCTGCAAAAAAAATCAAAACCAATGAGAAAAATGACCGAGTGCATCTACTTGGTTGCACCCACCGGTGTAGCTTCCCTTTTCTCATGTATATGTGTGTGTGTAAATATGTGATGAGCAATGCTCATTTTTACTATCATATATTTTCTATCATTGTGAGTAATACTTATAAATTTATAAATGTTGCAAATATTCTTATAGTAATCATTTAAAAAAAAGACAATCTTAATTAATATAAAATGATTGTATCTTTATTTGTATTACTAATGCCTTTCTATTCTTAGTTATGAACATTCCTATTAAATTAGGGTTTGCTTTTTGTGAAAATTATTATCAGTAATAAGAATATGATATAATAACCGTAAATCAATAAGTATCATGGTCAAAATGATAGAAAATACCAGTAAAAATAAGTGTGTTAAGTACAATTCTAATAAGCTCAAAGTTCTTCGGAAAAATTTCATATATATATATATATATATATATATATGAGGATGGGGAGCTTGCACCAAGGTGCATATAACTTTACATGCACCGACGCTCATATCATCCATATTTTTTTATTTTTTAAAAAAATACCACCATGTATATTCATCCATATATCCCTCCAATATGTCATTCGAATTTCGTCAGAAACAGAGACTCCTATGACCTCCATCAAGAACAGGTAATTTTAACGGTCTTAGAATTGTTGTAATCGACCCGTTCTGGATGGAGGCCATAGGAGTCTCTGTTTCAGACGAAATTCGAATGACATACTGGAGGGATATATGGATGAATATACATGGTGGTATTTTTTAAAAAAATAAAAAAATATAAAAGATATAAGCGCCGATGCATGTAAAATTACATGCACCTTGGTGCAAGCTACCCATCCTATATATATATATATATATATAAACAATTAAAAAAATACAAAGTCTATCAAATCAGATTAGTTGTCCAACTACATATTAGTCTTTAGTCAACAACCTCGTCAATTGATTACCCTGTACCAGATTTTTAAAAGCTTACTCGGTCTAAACCGGTCAGATTGGTTATGACATCATAGTGACATCATTATTTGGATTGAATCGGAAAAATCAGACCGAACTTAATTTATTGATCGAACCGGTCAGATCGATTTTCTGAACTGACAAAACATGTTATTATATATATATATATTATAATATATACCCATTAAATAATCTTTCAAATATTTCAATAGAGCAGCATGTTACAATTGAGAGAGAAAACAATAGCAAACTTTAACTTTTTCATTCAAAATATAATGAAAAATACTATATCATATGATATATTGAACTAAATATTATTTTGCAATGTAACATTGATAAGAATAATGGTATAACTAACATTTAATATACAACTTCTTGATTGAAATAATAGGAAATTTGGTCCTAGCATTTATTTATCGTCAAACTTTATGATAACGAGATTAAACAACCAAATTTGGAAATATAGAAGTCGGGGATGATATAAATAGCAGGACATATTATTCCAGCTTGAGTCTACAAAATGTGAATATATCAATCACGTGTTGACGATTAGGAATAAAAAACTTTAAAGTTTAAACAACAGATAAGGATATAGGACAAATCTCGCTCCAGAAAAGATGGAATCTTTCCTCGCCACTTGACAAAATGCCTAAGATGGAGAGAGAGAGAGAGAGGAGCTATTTCCCATTTAGGGCATGGGCTAGCCCAGAATGCCCGGTTAGGGCATGGGATTTAAGAAATTCCCAGTCAGGGCATCGATCGGCGAACGGTTCGCCGATCGGCAAATCATTCGTCGAATCGGTGCTTCCGTATGAAAAATAATATTCTGGAATAATATTATATATTATTTTTAATATATATAAAATTCAATCGGCGTCAGTGGAAGCACCGATCGGCGAAAGGTTTGCCCATGGGCGAACCGTTCGCCGATCGATGCCCTGACTGGGAATTTCTTAAATCCCATGCCCTAACCGGGCATTCTGGGCTAGCTCATGCCCTAAATGGGAAATACCTCGAGAGAGAGAGAGAGAGAGAGAGAGAGAGAGAGAGAGACGATGGCGATATAGGAGATGGCGGTGATAATCGGAGGTGATCACTACGACTGTAGGAGATGACGACAACAATTGGGGTTGATCGTGACGATGACACGAAATGGGTTTGATAACTTGGCGCGAGGGCTGATAAATCCTTGATTTATCACTGTAATTATTATTTATCATCCTCTAACTTAAACAATTCAATAAAAATCATTAACAATTAACTCCAATTGACATCTAACTCCTTGTATATAATTACCATAATTCTTTTACATAAATAATTCTATTAATGTTCCTTTATTTTATGTGTTTTCTTAATGTTAAAATCCTATAAAAAATAGATCAATATGTATGTATTTGTTTTTGATATTAAATATAAACAAAAATTCAAAAAAATCACAAAAGAAAGCAAAAGAAATATTTTTAATCACTTAGTACTACAAAAATATATCTATGTACAAATGATGTATTTTAACTTTATGTTCTACATTAAACTTGTAGATCTTGAAAAGATCTACAACTTTCATGTTGAACACTTTTTAATTTGAAGCTTGTATTTATTTTATTTTGACTTTTCTTTATTTTCCTTTTTTCCTATTAGGCCACATGGGTATCTCTGGAGAGCCCATGTAGCCAACTTTTTTCACTTCCCGCATACTCCCCCGGCCGTCCGATCTGGCCCTAATGATCTCATCATGACCACTCCTCCCCGCTCAATTCTTAGCCATCTGATGAGATCATCATGTCTCATCAGAGTCCTTCGTTCCCACCTACTTCCACATCCATTTGACCTCGGCTCAGATCTCATCTGAGCCGCTCCTTCGAGCCCTTCCCCGAGCCGTTCGATCCTCAGATCTAACGGCTGTCTTCCATCGTCCTCCTCCAACTGCCTCCCTTACACGACACGACTTCCGTAACCACCATGCCATCTCCCTTTTCTCTCGATGTCATAGTTCAACCGCCTTGACACCCAACACCCCCACGACACCACCCTAAACTCCCTCTCCCACGCCTGACCTCCAACCTCGATCTTCGACCAACCTCCGCCAACCTATGGGCGGGTGAAATCGCTTGGTCAACCACCCACAACCTCCATTTTCCTCCTTCAAATACACCTCTATAGCTCCAATTTGAGGTTGTCCACCATTACACTAGGGTTCTGCCTAGGCTTCAACACCCTCTAGTGACAGCGGAGGGCGATCTTGATGGCCGGCGATGGGAAGAACCCTCGGAGAGACCCATGGCCTCTGACAATGCTACAACACCTCCAAGGTGGTTGTTCGAGTTTCTTGGGAAGGCTGCCCAAGTCAAGCGAAGACCAGAGCTCCTCCTTGAGCTCGACCCAAGCCACTTCAACCGCTGACGAGTTAGTCTTTAAGTTCCCAGATAATTAGGCTTTACTTTCTTTACATTTTCTTTGAATTTGCTAGCCGTGTACAATCACCTTCATTCCACCCACATCTGCTTCCAAGCATCACCATGCATTAGAGATGCACGCTGAGGCCTCAGCGTACTCATCCCCTTCATCTAGAACTCCAATCACCTCACCCTCTCTTGTCTCTTATCAAGGGAGATGTGTTAGCAATGTGAGCCCGAGGCGAACCATTCCTAGAATAAATTTTATTATAATATTTGATGTATTAATAAAAGTTATTGGTTTATTTCACTCTATGTCTAAGATTAAATAAATGAATGCACTATAAGGTCCTTTAGTACAATTAGGATTATGTACCATGGCTATCTTGATGATCATACAACCATTGATTCAATTGTTGAATCATAGAGATTGTTGCTTGGATGAATATCTAAAGAGTTAGATCGATGACTCATCAAGCACCATCAAGAGATGATCTCCAGCCTAGGTAGGAGATGGCAATCCTTTCTCTTTTGGCTGATATCTGACCGACCTCTTGATGCATGTCCTCTGCACAGGAATAGAGATTCAGAGGTGTTGGATAAGTTAGGTCAAAGAGTTGTCATGATATAGGCATGCATCCTCTAATCGAAGATAGATGTATTACTGTATGCCCAAGTATGTATATTTGACAGACCGATAGGTTGATAGCCTAATCAAAGTCTATACATTGGCGAGCTGGTATGCATACAAGGACATATGAGTAATACGATCTCTCAAAGGGATCATACAGGTTCACTTGTGAACCACAAAAATGAGCTCACTCATGAGGTATTGGGACCGATCAAATTCCACTCATGGTCATCTTGCTTTGGAAGCATGGCAAGAATTTGTAGGTACGGTTTATGCTTTTGGAAAGTATATGATCAATACCAACTCTCAATGACTGAATAAGAAACTTAATGATAAAACCTTAAATATGACAGTGTAAATTGATCTATATCTTCGGGTTTATTCTAGGACTTACAGTAGCAAGATGCACATGTATTAGGAATACCTGAGGGTGATGTGATCATTAACGATTATATAATCATGACACTTCCATTCCGAGGGAGTGATGAAATAGGTCTGAATTTTAGTGACCCCTCTTATTAGAGAAGTGATCTGATCTTAGTCCAAATGTTGGACATTGATCTGAATGAGATTCAAATGCAATGAGAAGAGTAGATCTACAGTCTTGATTTAATCAAGCATCTATAAGAGGTCCCAGAGATCTGTATTTGAGATGTGATCTCAATATCCAAGTCACTATACGTTGAACATACAATCGTCCTGTCCTTATCTCCAAGTATTCAGGAGAAATCACATTATTCTTGAAAGAGTTCAAAATAATTCCACTGGTGAATTATGTATCTGAGCATTGAGATATTGATAATTAAATGTGATTTAATTATCATGAATGATGTGAAAATGATTTATATTGTTTGAATACATGAGAATGATGATCCAAGATAATTATATGTGATTTAATTATCAAGAATATAATGTGGATAGTACTATCCATATATATTATAGATGTGATTTACAAAATATTAGAGAGAGCATATTGTAAATAGTATCTACAAATTATTTGTTGATGTGAATTACATTCATATTGAAAATTAATTAGAAATACAATTTACATTTTATTTTGGATGTGTGAATATTATTCACAATTATTAGTGGCACAACTGAAATATTCACCAAATTAATTTGGAATTATTTTTTTGAATTAATTTAAAATAAAAAATATTGTAAATAAATAAAGGATTATGTGAGCTATAATAATCTCACATAATTGGAATGGAACCACCTTCCTAATATGGAGAGTGGACGACCACCCTGGACTTGCCCTGTCATATATCATTTCATTTGGAAAACCTACAAAATTTGCATAGAAAAGTGATTTCTTCTTTGCAGAGGGAATTGGTTACCAAGGGGCGTGGAAAGGATGTTGGATTACAGGCTAATCTCTTGCTGCAAGGTGATGTACAAAATCATCTCCAAGGGACGACTTGCTGACCACTTATTGCCCCCGAGGCTTGTGCAGGGGGCAGGGTGGAATTGTTCATGGTGGATTAGTGTCGTTCGATGATTTTGATAAGATGTAGTATTTGAAGAAGAAACAGGAATAGTTTAATGAACGGTGGATTGATTTCCTAAAGTTCATTCATTCGTTCTTCATTTTTTAGAGGGAGGACCATCTCTTAGCGCAGGAGTAGGAAACGAACTTCCACTCAGGCTGTCCCCTCCATACATGGAAAGTGGCTAGCCACCTTCCTCATCCTTTATTGAATGTTGATTTAGCCAAATTAAATTATATTGATAATAACTTTATATATTTAATTTTATTTAAATTAATTATTGTTGTATTTTTTATACAACAAAATCATGACCATTGAATAGAAACACAAATCAATTTTAACCATTGATTTTGTGTTTCACATGGATTGGGATCCATGGACACCTAAAATACTATAAAAGAAGAGGCAACCATAGCTCTTTCTTTAGACAATAATTGAGCAAACCTCTCTCTCTCATTCTCTTACTACACGTCCCATATCTCTCTCTAAGTGGCTGTCCACTTTGTGTCCTAGCGAGAATCGTTGTTGTCGCCATGCTGGTGTGCCATCGCTTCGACCACTCGTGGATCTCCATTTCCTTTAGTGCACCTCCCTCGTGAAGAAGTCATCGGATCTCGTGTGATTAGATCATGAGATTCGTCGCTCGGATCATCGACTCGGATTGAAAGGAGTATACATTTCATCAACGCGCTCGCAAGCGTCTCCTCCGTCATATCATACTTGAGATACGAGGTCTCTTGCTTTAGAGACTTAATCACAACCACACTTCAAGACTTGTGGTTAGATGAAACGATCTGAGAAGTGTTCTTGGATCATGCTATTTCATCACTTTATATTTTTTTTAAAATTCCACTGCACCGAACAACTAGTGCGACTAGTCGCTCTGATCACATACAATGCGATCTTCACACTTCGTGATGCGCTTAAGGATATTTTAATATCCTTCAAGTGGTATCAGAGCCAGGTTTTGATCTTGGGACCTGTGGGCTACGATACGATCTTCACAAGTATCTTCTAATATCCTTTAAGTGGTATCAAAGCCTTGGTTGAGATCTTGGATATGATTCAAAATCCTAGGCGACCAAGGTTTAAGTTTTGGATGCGCGAGAATCATTATTTTTGCATTAGATGCAAGATTCGAATATATTCTTTGCTTAATTAAAAACCTACTGTTTATGAACTCTTAGGACATGTTTTTTGATTATTAAAATGTATTTAAATGTCTAAATATGTCTGAAAAATAGTAACTTAAAATTAGTACCAAAAGTGCATGAAAATGATTCGAAGAGTTCCCATCATGAAAAATTATTTTGCATCAATTCAAGGATCTGTAAGAAAATTATTTTTGCTTACTGTTTTCCATCATAAATATGAAATAAATACTTGTATTAAGTAGAGAATTAAACCAACAAACTATTAGAATTTATTTCACATGATTCCGACTCTAGTTACCCTAGATATTCCATATTAAGTGGAGATGTGCTGGAAGATGATTAGATCATCAAATCCCTTTACTTAATGTGTTTATTATTCAATAGAAATCATGAAAAATATGAATTTACCTTGATTAAATATGATTCCTAATATTATAAAAATAAATGATTAATCAACATAGATCATTGAATGAATGTTTCATGAAAACCATACTTTATCCTATAATAGTTGTAGGACAATCTCTACATGCAAAACATTGTTACTTAAATAACAAATCTCCTTATAATATTAATCAAAATGATTTTGATAAAGATTATATGGTATAACTTTGGTTGAAATACCGAATATCATCTCAAATACAACATGATCAAATCACATTAACCTGACCTGAGGCAGATATGGTGTCTAGTCGAGGATCATTGGGGTAGCAGGTTGCTCTGTGACGATCTGTCCCACATCCTGTGCGTACCGGCCATGACAGTGGGTAAGGAAAGGATAATGCTTGAAGAGATCATGATGTATTTTTTTAATTAATTAAAATTTAAATAATATGTATTTTTGAGATTATATCATCCTTAAAGCAACAATCAAGATTGTTTGTTAGTTGATTAAATTGGATTGATAATTGATTTTATATGATTAAATTAATTATACCCAATTGAAAACACTCTATTATGAATAGAGTAGTATTTCCATTAAAAGAATTAATTATGTGAATATGATTCGCAATAATTAATTGAAATTTTAACATGATATGGAGGATCACATAAGTGACATCCATGGTCACCCATCGAGGCGAAGGGTTCTGTCACCATGGATTGTTTGTAGGATACGCCTATACGAAGTGATCGCTCATGCATACAAGCACACAAATCAGGTTCTTTTCTTCTTGAAAGAGTAAGGCCGTACGTCTAGTAACCCTAATATCGAGTCTTCATATTATTGGGACGATATTGGATTGTGTATAGCGAGTTCTAATCCTGTTGACGGTTGGTTCGATAAACGATGGGTCATGATGAATACCCATTCATCACTCTTTATTTTTTTATTTTAGCTCCAAAACCTATGCAAACCACCATGTAGATATGTGTAAATAGAATAAATTATCATCATGCATGCATTATGTAAATATTGATAATTAGCATATTTTTGTGCATAAATAAAAGAATAAAGAAATAAAAGAAAAAGAGGGAGATATTTAGAATAAATATTGAGCGACCTAATCCCAAGGGAGGGCTCAGCATGTGCCTAACTGCAAAAGAATCCAAGTAGAGGGAGACATGGTCAATCAGGTGTACATATACCTATGTATATAAAAATATTATTTTCCTCTTAATAAAAATAAAAATGTGTTTTTGTTATTTTAATAAAACTAAAATAATGGGAAAAACAAAAGAAAAATAAAAATAAATAAAATCCCTCTCATCAGTGTATATAGACCATGTATATAGAATAACATATCTATTTATTTTCTCCTTGTAAATAATTAATAAAAATCTAATAAAATATTTCTATATTCCTTATCTTATGATGTAAATAAATAAAATAAAATCCAGAAAAATAAAAATAAAATACAAAGAAAAAGAATAAAAATCAATTTCCACCTTGTATATATACCATGTAAATATGTATATAAAAGTATTTATTTAACTATGTAAATAAATCATAAAAATAAAATAAAAATACCCTTTTATTCCAAATTTTATGTTATAAATAAAATATAAAATTGGAATAATTGTATAAAAATAAATAATTTAAAATAAAAATAAAAAATACATATACGTATATACCTATATATAATAATAATATAATGTAAATACATTATTTATTTTTTTTAAAAATAAAAATTACTAAAAATGAATTAAAAAAACATTTTTCTTGTTTTAACTTTTTCGAAATAACACCATTTACTATTTTTTATTTAATTTACAAATATTTAATAATTGGTGGCCTGTGATTGGTCCACGGGGGATGTTGACCCCCAGTCAACTCCCCCCTGGACCACATCCTTCCCGGATCTGATTTTTGACCCGATATCCCCAAATATTTCCGAATCGATCCGACTGCCATTCGCTAAAACCCAAGGCTCCGATTGCCAAGGAACGATCCATGATCCTTGCGTGCCTCTCCTCTTAGGGATCCGCTCCTTGGATTGCTCGCCCGATCCTCATCTTATCGGACCCTCCTTCACTATTTAGCTCAGCTCCGACTGCCATTTCATGCCATCTTAGGCTACGCCCCTTCGTCCTAGGACCTCCATCAGCTCCCCTAGAGTGACAGCTATCCGAGCGTGGTCTCGAAGAGAGGAGGAGGAGCCTCCAACCACTGATCCGACGAAGCTAATCGCCGTGCGCCGCCGCGAGGTGTGCTGAGCCTCGAAACCCGACGCTTCCTTGAGACGACAACCCCCAGAGCTCCGCCAGCTCCAGCCCAGTCGACCACCATCATCAGGTAACCCCGATACCTCCTAGTTTTGCCGAATTTCAGATTACGCCCAAATCACGCCGCTGGCTTCGCCGACCGATTCCCATCGATTCTCTCATCCATTCGATCATCGGACCACTTAGTCACAACCACGAGACTTCTCCTCACCTTCTGCACCCGCTCACTCAACTTGGTTTGCCCCAGAACCAAGATTCGACCTCCACCGCCATCGCTTCGCCGGAGGTCTTCGCAACGATGCACCCGACCACCCATTTCACCCACTGACGGGTCGAGGCAATTTGCCCTCGACCCTGGAGTTCTTCTGTGCCCTTTTTCAGGTCAAAGCAACCCATCTGAGGGTCCAACAATCCAGGCACAAGAGCTTGGCTCCTCCTCCATCACCGGAGCTCCCTGGAGCGTCCCGGCCTCATCGGGGGCGTCCATCAGCTGCGGAAATCTCTGAGCTTCACTTCACTGATCTCAGCAGCCCAGGAGGAGGAGCCGTGCGCCTGTAGTGAGTCGGCGAAGTTCGTCGGAGCTGAGTTCATCCAGTACCCTCCACCACCGTTCGATCAACGCTCTGCTCCAGATCTGATCCAGACCGTCCAACACTGACAGATATTCATCGTCCGATCCACTTAGGGTTCGATCTGAACCGTCGGTCGCAGAGGAGAGGCATGCGCGCACCTCAGCCGTCTGATCTTCTACGTGGTTTATCTCTAGCCGTCGACCGATAATAATAGGGGTAAATTATACTTAGGCCCATGCTCTTTTGCTTTTATTATTTAGTCCTGTAAATATTTAGTTTAGTTGTTTTTATTTTTGAACATTTGCAGGTAGGACCTTAGAGTTTCTTTATTTGCATTATGATCCATGTATGTGAGTCATGTGCTTTGTCACGTGAGGAGCTGGACACTTTGCATTTTTGGTCCTGTATTTCCTGGATGTTATTGTTTGCATTTTTATAATAGGATTTACAGTTATACCCCTCCGTGCCTGCTTCACGTGCCGTGCGTGTGCTTTCGTGGGATTTTTACATAAGGGGCCCTGCATTTTATTTGCTTGTTATTGTTTAGCCCCTGGAAATAGTTTTCTTTGCATCTAGGTCCCTATGTACTTTGCGCCTTATTTTAATTAAATAAAATCGCAAATTAAATCCAAATTAGGTGAAATTTGGACACATGTCTCCTGCCACTGTGTAAAATTTTCCCTAAAAATTTGGTACATTTTTGAGGCTTGTTGATTTTTTTAAAATTCAAAAACAGTGGTTTTTGTGACTGTCTGACTTAGAAAATCAAAGAAAAATATAAAAATTTGTCTAAAAATTCTAAAAAAATTAGGATTAGTTAATTTTAGTATCTTTTAATTTCTTTGCAATTTTCGTGCTTTTTAGATTTATAAAAACCTTAAAAATTAAAAAACCCTAAAAATCTTATAAAAATTCTAAAAAATTATATAAAAATAAAAAATATAAACTCTTATTCTGAATTTTAGTTTTTGTTTATATTTTTTTTATAAAAATTACTTCCAGACTATTATAGATCCATTTGATATTTTTAATGGGTTTTTCAAGTCTGGCTGTACAGTAGCACATTGTTTTTGTCTTTCTTGATTTTTAAAAAATTATATAAAAATTAGAAAAATCCGATAAATTCAGCAAAAACAGAAAAAACATAAAAACATAAAAATGTTTTTATTAGATTTTTTTGTGCATTTTTAAGAGTTTTAAATAATTAGTGAAGTTGCTTGTTTTTACTCTTTTCTTATTTTACCTTATAATTAAAAATCCAAAAAAAATTAAAATCAATTAAAAATTACACCAAAAATAGTTTCTCTTTCTTTTTCTTGATTTTGACTACTTCGTATGCTGCGATGCTAATTTGTGCTCCTTGAGACCGACCCTGGGTGCTATACCAGGTTAATAATCTAGGCAGGACCACTATTTTGCTTTTGATTGATTTTATCTCTTTGATTTTGGTGGTCTCTTTTTATTTTCTTGATTGAGCCGACTCTACGAGATTGGGTCGCAACGACCCTAGTTCTATTACCTTTACCCGAGTCTTGGTGAATTTTTGGCTCATCAGAATGGCACCGTTGCTGGGGAGCACGACTTAGTAGTTGTTTTTATTTTTCGTTTTTGTTTGATTTTGTTTTTCGCGGTTTTTTCGCGGCTTTTCTTTCGTCCGCAGCTTTTCGCGGCTTTTTGATTTTCTTTGTTTTCCTTTTTATTTTATTTCATTTAATTTTATTTTGTTTTGTTTTCTTTTATTTTTTTTGTTTGTTTTTATTTTGTATGTGTTTTATTTCCAATTTTGCATATATCTGCTTTTATTGCTTCGCTTTTATTTTACTCTGGTCTAACATACTTTGCTTTCTGTTTCTTGTGAGGGCCCGAGGACCGAGGCGGCTCTTCTCGAAGAGCCGAAGCAACCGCGGGAGTCGGAGGTAGCTTCTTTCTCTACGAAGCCGTAGGAGAGCGCGAGGAGCCGAGCTGAAGTTCGGGAGCCATGGAGATAGTGTAGTTTAGATTAATTTATTTTTGCAGAACATTTAATTTTTAATAAGACAGGTACCCAGACTCTCAGACTTGTGACTTTACGGGGTCTGTTTCGTCGAGCACCGGTGTGCTAGGAAGATCCCATCGCTGTTTTGTTTTCCAGCCTTTCTTTTCTTTGATTTCACGTGGATTTCTGTGCTTGAGCCCCTAGACTTAGGTTTTTATTTTTGTTGAGCCAGGTAGCATTAGGTCCAAAGCCCTAATAGAATATCTATTCCTATAGCTCGCGCTTGGACTTTGGTAAATAAAATCAGTGCTTCACGATAATAGAAATTTCTGCCTAGGACGGTTCTCGTATTGCATCCATATAGGTAGTTTAAATTCATACGTGGATCATAATTGCATGTAGACTGCTGGAGTTAGGTATGCCTTCTATCTTGTGCATACATCATTGATTTCCCGCGCATCGGCTTTTCCGTTTTTCCTCCCCCTATTTTTCTGGACTTAGGAATAAAGGAAATCGGAAAATTCGTTAGACGCTTTTTGAAAAAGACATAAAAAGAAAAAAATAAAATCGGGACTGCTAATCACACTTGACCTAAAAGACACATCATTGAAAAATCTGTCTTGGGGAGAGTAACCCCCTCCTTATTTGGTTTGGATGAGCGAGAGAGTGACCTGCATCTTAGGCTAGAGCCATATCCGATTTCTGGACTGACTACCAGCCTTTTATTCGGGACAGTCGGTTGAGAATATTGGATTCCTATCAACTCACGTAATCGCTCTGAAAGACTGTTTGGATCACCTAAAATAAAATTGACAAGATAATTGACCGATCTCTCACGATCTTCAGCTCAATGTGCGGAGGTGAATCTGGGGGTTTGTTTTCTCATCTTGTGTGTTTCCAGATCCCTTCTGCCTTCTCCCCTTCTATCTTCTCTATCTATTCATCTGTCTCCCACCCACCCTCCCTTCCATTTTCCTTTCTCTTCTTTATCCCTAGATGATGGATCCCCCTCACTTGTTGCCGATTATTGCAGCTTCTTCTCCATCCTCTGACCATCAGTCCAGTCCATCTTCGAGGGAGGTCGGATCCCCGACCAACCTCCCGCTCCCTCCCTCTCATCCCCTTCACTACTCTGGGCATGCTGCGCTAGACGTCCGCGGATATCAGATGGAGCAGATGCGAGACCCGGACGATGCCATTGCTGAGTTGAGAGTGCACTCCGTTTGTGATCACAGAGAGCAGATGAGATTATCAGATAGATCCTATGCCAGATTGATGGAGGAGCAAATATGACAGGGAGCTCAGTCAGCTTCTACACTAGGTCCATTCAGTCTGGATTTGGAGCTCATTCAGAGAATGCTGACATTTTCAAGAGAGGAGAACGAGGATCCCTATCTTCACCTATCCAAATTCGAAGAGTTTTGCAGGACACAGATCTATTCAAACATTACTGTAGAGGAGCTGATGCTGAAGACCTTCCCATTCACACTTCAGAACAGAGCCATGCGATGGCACAAACGATTGGGGGGGGGGGATTTACTACGTGGGGAGAGCTACGCCGAGAGTTTCTACAGAGATTCTTTCCCCAGCATAGAGCAGACATGATGTGGTCTTTGATCACCGAGTTTTGAGTTGACCCCCAGGAGCCACTGCATGAGGCATGGCCGAGGTTTCTTGATCTCTTGAGGAGATTTCCCGACCACGGACTTCCACTGATGGATCTTATTGAGATCTCCATGCGGGGGATGACCGCAGAGCATATAGCACTGGTGACTACCACATGTGGCGGTTCACACCGCAGTTCCGACATTCACTTACTAGATACCATCTCGAGGTTACTTTCACATAGATCTTCTTCACAAGATGCCGTAGTCGGGACAATGCATGAGGATGATGCAGTACTAGTGAGGTGTGTCACAACACATGAGGATACAACTTCTACATACCAGCCTGAGGACTTGTATACTCCAGCACCACAGAGTACAGAAGAAATGACTGCGATAGTAGAGGTTCTGACCTAGAGTCTACTCGAGTTCCCGTTGGTCTTCCAGTTGGAGTTCGAGTTAGCCCCAGAGTTCTCAGTCGACGATTCTTGGATATCAGATCTTCTGATACTCCAGGAGCTGGAGGAGCCCCCGCTACTAGAACCATTGATTCAGCCACTTCAGTGTCCAGTCCCAGATGATTCAGCTTCTTTTTTGTAGAGACACTTCTCGGAGTTCGACAAATATCATGATTCAACCCAGCAACCACACCTGGATATGGGACGCCACTTTGAGAGGTCAGACACAGATAGTCCCGTATTCGAGCCTTTTTTCCTCCACTTTGATGAGACAGACACACTTACTGAGGACCAGATGGCAGCCAGCATTGCCGCAGAGCGAGGATCAGCCGCAGATACATTGCCAGCCTCCGCGGTGTTGACCAGTACCTTCTCCTGCTTCCAGATTGCTGAGAGCCACACTTCAGATGATGATACAACCTGGTGCACTGAGTGGATACTTGACAGCAGCGCAGATGCCCTTTTAGATCCTGATCCTCTATTTCTCACTGATGATCTTACATTTCTCCCCGAGGGTTTTCTTGGGAGGATGCCACCCACGATGAGTACTCGGTTTCACCTTCTGATAGTGTATCCAATCTGGTGGATCACGAAACCAAGTCTTCTAATCATTCTGATTCTGAGTCATCTCACCTCGATGACCCTTGCGAGGATGAGCCGATCCTGGAGATATTCGATGATCTGCCCGATTTGTCTCTATTGTATAATTCGGATATCGGTTTTCTTAGAGAGTCTCCTGATCTTGACTGTCCACACCTTTTTGAGACACTGATCGACGTGGAGGATTCTCTGACCGATCCATCCTTCTCCACGTTTGATTTCTTCGGCTCTACACCTCCACTCCAGTATGATCCTGACCCGATGATTTCTTTTGTGCTACCGGATCCCGATCACATACTTCCATATCCTTGGCCAATAGCAAACACCCGCTTGATTGCGTACCTGGGTGTCATTCTTTGCACCTTTGACTTCGTCGCTGTTCTCATACCGAGACTGCAATGACAATACAACATTCACCTTACAGATGCCGTCCTGAACCTTGACATAGCATTATCCTAGCCTTTGCGCCTAGCTAGGGGCGTAAAACCTAGCACTTGTTGAGAGGCACCTCAACATTGTACCTTTTGTATATACGTGTTACGTGTTAGTTTGATCATTCTTTCTTCCGTGTTTGTTTTCACCCTAGGTCCCGTATAGGATAATTTTTGCTATACTTAGGATATACCTCATCCCAAAGTATGGGGGGGGGTGGAAACACCGAGTTTTCCTTCCGTTCTGTTTCATCACTTTCGTCGTTGCCTATACTTAAGGATTCTTCACCTTAAGTATAGGGGGAGTGATGCCCTTCCATCTTGTATATATTTGTTGATTTTCTTCTTGTTTTTCTACCTCTGTTGTGTTGCCTATACTTAGGGATATTTCACCCTAAGTATAGGGGGGTAGACCCTGTACATTCTCACTCAGCTTTCCCTTCATGTACAGCCTGCTATACTTAGGATTATTTGATCCTAAGTATAGGGGGAAATGCCGAGATCCTCTTCGATTTCTATTCTTTCATTCATCTTTGTATATAGCCTTCCTTTTCACTTCCCTATACTAAGCACGAGTTATGTCTTCTTCACCGCTCTTGACTCTGAGGACATCGTTCGAGCTAAGTATAGGGGGGTGTGTATATATTTCATATATACTTTAGCCATAACTCGTACTTTGTGTGAGTGTGTTAATAAATAATAATGGCTAAAACCCAAAAATCCATAAAAATTAAAAATTTTTCCTTGTAAATAAACATTCTTTTATTGCACATACATAGCAAGTGTACAAATTATTTTTGTAAAAATGTTTGTGAAAACTTTTTGTGTAAATATTTTCATATCAAAATTATGTATATAGTACAAAATTTTTTCCAAAATGTTTTGAAAATCAAAAGTTTGCAAAAACCTTGTGTAAATATGTGTACATATTTTGCAAAACTTGCATTTATGCATACATCCATGGTTTCAAAACATTTTTCAAAAATTTTGCACATGTGTAAATATTGTGTAAATAGCATCTTTGTAAATATTTGTATAGTTTTTCCTGGATTATTATTGACATTTAAACTAGCCTGGAATTAATTGGAAAATGGAGCTTGGTTAAGATCTTAATCCACCTAATTATAAGAGGAACCTTATAGGGCTTAGGGTTGAGACTTTTCAGGTCCATGGTGACTTAATTCTTTGAGTCCACTAGGCTATGATCATATGTCATCTTGATGAGCCTAAGTAGAGCACTTAACAACACACACATGACTCATATAGACAATGGCTTGACTTGGACCCGCACTTTACACCGAGCTCTCTACGGATGAGGTGGTGAGGAGGCAGACTTCCTTGACTTGGGGTAGCATATGAGGGTAGTACTTCTAGGTGGAACCTCTCTTCTTCTTATAGCGAAGGAAGTGCGTCTCAACTTGGTCTGGTTGCCATGAGGTCTAACGACAGGAGTTGTGGGTTACAATAATGCTTCAAAAGAGGGATAGTCTACTGGCTCAAGAGGAAAAACTCCTTATGTATATATGCTGCACTTTGTAAATATGTTGTACAGATGCACATAAAAAATGCAAAAAGAAAATAACTCCAGAAAAGTGGTGGGTCTGATAGAAAATGATTATCCCACCGGAGTGTATATAGTGCAATAAGCAAAGCTTGAGACTCATGTTCCATCTTATGTAGCTTGCAACAGGGAGACTTAGCTACACTGGTTGAGCTCCCAAGGATACTTGGCTACACTGACCATGGTCCATTCTCTTCTTCCCCCTCTTCTTGAGCCGGTTGAACTTGCAATTAGAAGGGAATACCCCGCTCCTCGAGGAAAGAGTGGCCAGATTAGGGTCATAGAGTTATCTTGTTGGGGAGGGTTGTCATTTTGCTACTTCTGAGGTGGAGAGCTATACCTCACTTACACTGTACAAGGAAAGATTCATGGTCTTCAGGGTTTGTGTTTGTAGACTTGTTCTGATTTGGATTATTGAGGAGTCTTGACTATAGATTAGTGTATCTTAGAGGCTATTAAGTTGTAAACCTAAGTCCAAATAAGGTTTTGACACATTAATAATCCAAAGATCTGACCGAGCTCCATATTTCAAATTAATGAAGGCAAGTTTAATAATCAACATTGATCCATGCATTTCCTCTCCTTTTCTTTTTCCTTTTCTTTTTCACTTCTTTTTCAAATAAGTGTTTGCTAAGGTACTAGCAAAGTTAAGTATAGGGGGGTGATGAATGCCCATTCATCACTCTTTATTCTTTTATTTTAGCTACAAAACCTATGCAAACCACCATGTAGATATGTGTAAATAGAATAAATTATCATCATGCATGCATTGTGTAAATATTGATAATTAGCATGTTTTTGTGCATAAATAAAAGAACAAAGAAATAAAAGAAAAAGAGGGAGATATTTAGAATAAATATTGAGCGACCTAATCCCAAGGGAGGGCTCAGCATGGGCCTAACCGCAAAAGAATCCAAGTAGAGGGAGATTGGGTCAATCAGGTGTACATATACCTATGTATATAAATAAAATTATTTTCCTCTTAATAAAAATAAAAATGTGCTTTTGTTATTTTAATAAAACTAAAATAATGGGAAAAACAAAAGAAAAATAAAAATTAATAAAATCCCTCTCATCAGTGTATATAGACCATGTATATAGAATAACATATCTATTTATTTTCTCCTTGTAAATAATTAATAAAAAATCTAATAAAATATTTCTATATTCCTTTTTTTATGATGTAAATAAATAAAATAAAAATCAGAAAAATAAAAATAAAAAACAAAGAAAATGAATAAAAATCAATTTCCACCTTGTATATATACCATGTAAATATGTATATAAAAGTATTTATTTAACCTATGTAAATAAATCATAAGAATAAAATAAAAATAACCTTTTATTCCAAATTTTATAATATAAATAAATAAAATATAAAATTGGAATAATTTTATAAAAATAAATAATTAAACATAAAAATTAAAAATACATATATGTATATACCTATATATAATAATAATATAATGTAAATACATTATTTATTTTTCAAAAAAATAAATAAAAATCACTAAAAATTAATTTGAAAATAAATAAACATTTTCCATGTTTTAACTTTTTCGAAATAACACCATTTACTATTTTTTATTTAATTTACAAATATTTAATAATTGGTGGCCTGTGATTGGTCCACGGGGGATGTTGACCCCCGGTCAACTCCCCCCTCGACCACATCCTTCCCGGATCTAATTTTTGACCCGATATCTCCAAATATTTCCGAATCGATCCGACCGCCATTCACTCAAACCCAAGGCTCCGATTGCCAAGGAACGATCCATGATCCTCACGTGCCTCTCCTCTTAGGGATCCGCTCCTTGTATTGCTCGCCCGATCCTCATCTTATCGGACCCTCCTTCACTATTTAGCTAAGCTCCGGCCGCCATTTCACGCCATCTTTGGCTACGCCCCTTCATCCCAGGACCTCCATCAACTCCCCTAGAGTGACAACTATCCGAGCGTGGTGTCGAAGAGAGGATGAGGAGCCTCCAGCCACTGATCCGGCGAAGCTTATCGTCGTGCGCCGCCGCGAGGTGTGCTGAGCCTCGGAACCTGACGCTTCCTTGAGGCGACAACCCCCGGAGCTCTGCTAGCTCCAGCCCAGTCGACCACCTTCATCAGGTAACCTCGATACCTCCTAGTTTTGCCGAATTTCAGATTACGCCCAAATCACGCCGTCGGCTTCGCCAGCCGATTCCCATCGATTGTCTCATCCATTCGATCATCGGACCACTTAGTCATGATCACGAGACTTCTCCTCACCTTCTGCACCCGCTCACTCAACTTGATTTGCCCTGGAACCAAGATTCGACCTCCACCGCCGTCGCTTCGTTGGAGGTCTTCGCCGCGACGCACCCGACCACCCATTTCACCCACTGACGGGTCGAGGCAATTTGCCCTCGACCCAGGAGTTCTTCTGTGCCCTTTTTCAGGTCAAAGCGACCATCTGAGGGTCCAACAGTCCAGGCACAGGAGCTTGGCTCCTCCGCCGTCGTCGGAGCTCCCTGGAGCGTCCCGACCTCATCGGAGGCGTCCATCAGCCGCGAAAACCTTTGAGCTTCACTTCACCGATCTCAACAGCCCAGGAGGAGGAGCCGTGCGCCCGTAATGAGCCGGCAAAGTTCTCCGAAGCTGAGTTCATCCTGGACCCTCCACCATCGTTCGATCAGCCCTCTGCTCCAGATCTGATCCGGACCGTCCAGCACTGACAGATATTCACCGTCCGATCCACTTAGGGTTCAATCTGAACTGTCGGTCGTAGAGGAGAGGCGTGCACACACCTCAACTATCTGATCTTCCACGTGGCGCATCTCCAGCCGTCGATCGATAATAATAGGGGTAAATTATACTTAGGCCCCTGCTCTTTTGTTTCTATTATTTAGTCCTGTAAATATTTAGTTTAGTTGTTTTTATTTTTGAACATTTGCAGTTAGGACCTTAGAGTTGCTTTATTTGCATTATAGTCCCTGTGTGTGTGAGCCACGTGCTTCGTCACGTGAGGAGTTTGACACTTTGCATTTTTGGTCCTGTATTTCCTGGATGTTATTATTTGCATTTTTATAAATAGGATTTACAGTTATACCCCTCCATGCCTGCTTCACGTGCCGTGTGCATGCTTTCGTGGGATTTTTGCATAAGGGGCCCTACGTTTTATTTGCTTGTTATTGTTTAACCCCTGGAAATAGTTTTCTGTGCATCTAGGTCCCTTTGTACTACGTGCCTTGTTTTAATTAAAATAAAATAGCAAACTAATCCAAATTAGGTGAAATTTGGATACGTGGCTCCTGCCACTATGTAAAAATTTTTCTAAAAATTTGTACATTTTTGAGGCTTGTTGATATTTTTAAAAAGTCAAAAACAATGGTTTTTGTGATTGTCTGACTTAGAAAATAAAAGAAAAATATAAAAATTTGTCTAAAAATTCTAAAAAAGTAGGATTAGTTAGTTTTAGTGTCTTTTAATTTCTTTGCAATTTTCGTGCTTTTTAGATTTATAAAAACCTAAAAAATTTAAAAACCCTAAAAATCTTATAAAAATTCTAAACAATTATATAAAAATAAAAAAAATATAAACTCTTTTCTGAATTTTAGTTTTGTTTATATTTTTCATAAAAAATGCTTCCAGACTGTTATAGATCCATTTGATATTTTTAATGGGTCTTTCAAGTTTGGCTGTACAGTATGACACTATTTTTGTCTTTCTTGATTTTTATAAAATTATATAAAAATTAGAAAAATCTGAAAAGTTCACCAAAAACACTAAAAAACCTAAAAAACATAAAAATATTTTTATTAGAATTTTTTGTGCATTTTAAGTGTTTTTAATAATTAGTGAAGTTGCTTGTTTTTACTCTTTTCTTATTTTTCCTTATAATTAAAAATCCAAAAAAATTAAAATCAATTAAAAATTCCACCAAAATAGTTTCTCTTTCTTTTTCTTGATTTTGACTACTTTGTAGGCCACAAGGTCAATCCGTGCTCCCTGAGACCGACCCTGGGTGCTATACTAGGTTAATAATATAGCCAGGACCGTTATTTTTCTTTTGATTGACTTTATCTATTTGATTTTGGTGATCTCTTTTTATTTTCTTGATTGGGCTGACTCTATGAGATCTGGGTCGCAACGACCCTAGTTCTATTTCCTTCACCCAGGTCTTGGTGATTTTTTGGTTCATCAGGTCACCATCAACTTATGGGTGGTGTGCTTGGATTTTAAAGAATGAATTAGGAAATGCAAGTTGGACTTGTAAGGCAGAATGCGTTCCTGCTTCTTTTTTTTATGAGTTACTAGTTATCATATTACTGGGATGTACCACTGGTAGAAAAGGAGATCCCAATTTTTACTAAAGATATAGCAGTAAGTATATCTCTTACTTTGAAAGTGATTAAGAGAATGAGCTTTCAGAGTTGAAAAGGCGACTACTTTGATTAAAAATCTTTAATAAAAGAATTTAATGTGGAATATATATATCAATATGTTCTCATTTAGTGCATTCTTAGTTTCAGACAATGAAGTCCATGAACCCACTCAGTAGGCTTCTGGAGGTCAACCAATTGACCGGATCAAATTACTCGGATTGGATCCGTAATCTATATCTTGTCCTTTCTACGGAGCACATATCCTATGTGTTGTCCAAGGACAAGCGTTCAAACCCTAAGACACTGGAAAAAATCATACATGATGAAAAATATAATGAAGATCATAAATTAGCCAGGTGTTATATTATGGGATCTCTCTCCAATGTGCCTTAGAAGCAACATGTGGAGATGGATAGTTGCCAAGATATAATTTTAAATCTCAAGGAGATGCTCGGTGATGTCAACCGATCTCAACATATAATGTTATGAAAGAGATTATTCATTGCAAAATGCAGTAAGGGACTTCAGCTTAGAGAACACGTACTCAAAATTTTTTGTTACCACGTACTCAAAATGTTTGGTTACCATTCGAAAGTGAAAACTCTCAGATCTAACATGTATGTAGATATGTGGTCCGACTTCAATATGGCATCACTCCCTAAGTATTTCAATAACTTTGTGGTATCATTCCACATGAACAAGATAAATTGGTCTAACGCTGAGTTATTGACTTCATTAAAGTATACAGAAGACCTAATAAAGAAAGATAATCTCTCTGGTAGTGCAATGGTTGTACAGGTCAAAGGAAAGCGCGATCGGAAGTAAGGATCTTGGAAGGGCCCAACCTAGAAGAGAACGGAGAAGAGTCAAGGTGTTGCCTTTTCTTCTAATGTTTCCACTCTTGTGGCATCAAAGAAGACCGATGTGTGTCATCACTGCAAGAAGCCGAGGAGAAGCGTAACTGCCCAGATTGCTTGAAGTTTGCTGACAAAGGTAAAGCCTCAACATGTATGAATTCTAATTTCATCATTGAAACCAATTTTCTTTTAGGACGAGATGGTAGTTGGGTCATCGATTTTGGTGCTTCTATTCATGTATGCAATTTATTGCATCTATTTCAAGAAACTAAGAGTCTTGATGAATGGGAGAGATAGTAACCCAGATGGGTTCTGATGCAACCATTGCACCAGTCATCGTCGGGATATGTAGACTATCATTATTTAGTGGAAGAGTCCTAGTACTTAAGGAATGTCTTTATGTTTCAGATGTCAAAAGGAGCTTAATATCTGTATCTAAATTAATTAGAAGTGGATACTCGTTTCTATTCTGTAATAAACTTGTCATAAGTCGTTATGATAAATATATTACGGATGGTGTTCTGACTTCTGGTGGACTCTATGAACTACGTATTGATGAAAATGTCATGAAAGTTACTACCACTAATAAAACCCTAAAAGAACCAGGGAGGACGGAAATCATTCAAATATGATTTGACAACAAAGACTTGGTCATTTATCTGTTGATAGGATCAATAGATTGATAAAGGGTGGAACCTTAGATTTTCTACCAGTTCAGTCTTTGCCTACACCTTTCCGTAACAAGGTTACAAGATGCGAATGTATTCTTGTCCTAATACATATTGATGTATGTGGTCCCTTCAATATTACGACCCGAAATGGATATCGAATATTATTTGATGTTTATTTGATTCATGATACATGTTTATCTTCTTATTGAGTCATAAATCTGAAACCTTTGAAAAGTTCAAAGAGTTCGTAGTTTTGGTTGAAACCAAACTAATAGGAAGATTAAACAGACTCGATCTGATTGAGGTGACACGTACCTCTCAAATGAATTCAAGGAATACCTTAAAGAGAGAGGAATTGTCTTCAATCTCACTCCTACTGGAACTCCCCAACTTAATGGTGTTGCTGAAAGATGCAATAGGACCATCATGGACATGGTCAGTTCAATGATGAGTAAAACACATTTACTACTTAGTTTCTGGGATATGTAGTAGAGACTGCAATATATATCTCAAATAAGATTCCTAGTAAGTCTGTACCTAAAACTCCTCATGAGATTTAGTATGGAATCAAACCCAGTGTTAAACACTTGAGGGTTTAGGGTTGCTTGGTCCATGCGAAGAACGTGGGCACAAGTAAGCTAGAATCTCACACTTGTGAGTGCTACTTTATTGGCTATGTTAAGGATGGTATTGGATATCGGCTTTATGACATTGAGACTCAGAAGGTATTAATATCTAGAGATGTAAAAATCGTAGAGGATGACTTCCCTAAGAGCCGAGATAACAATGAAATAAAGGAACTCATAGTATCCTCCGAGGATAATGAGTTTTTGTTAGCAATGTGAGCCTGAGGCGAACCATTCCTATAATAAATGTTATTGTAATAAATGATTTATCAATAAAAGTTATTGATTATGTTTCACTCCCCTTCTGAGATTGATTGAATGAATGCACTATAAGGTCCCTCTGTACAATAAAGGTTATGTACCATGGCCAACTTGATAATCATACAGCTGTTGATTCATTGATTGAATCATAGAGGCTGATGCTTGGATGGATATCTAAGGAGTTAGATAGAGGACTCATCAAGCATCATCAAATGATTGTGAAGTGATGATCTCCAGCCTGAGTAGGAGATGGCAATCCTTTCTCATTAGGCTAATATCTGATCGACCTCTTGATGCAGGTCCTCTACATGGGAATAGTGATTCGGAGGTATCAGATTAGTTGAGTCAATGGGTTGACTTAACGAGATCGAGATAACCAAAGACCTATGTTGAATACTGTCACAGCATAGGCACACATCCTCTGACCAGAGACAGATGTGTTGCTATATGTCTGAGTGTACATTTGGCAGACCAATAGGTTGATGACCTAACCAAGGTCTATACACCGACGAGCTGGTGTGCATGTAAGGACATATGAGTAATACGATCTCTCAAAGGGATCATACATGTTGACTTGTGAACTGAGAGACATGAGCTCACTCATGAGGTATTGGGACTGATCAAATTCCATGCATGGTCGTCATGCTTTGGAAGCATGACATGAATTTGAAGGTAAGCTGTATGCTTTGTGAAAGCATATGATCTATACCAAATTCCAATGATCAAGATTGAGAAACTTAGTGATCAAACCCTGAAGATGACAGTGTCAAAGTGATCTATATCTTCAGGATGATCATAGGTCTTCTAGTATGCAGGATGTACAAGTATTGGGAATACCTGAGGGTGATTTGATCATAAACGATTGTATAACCATGACGCTTCCATTCCAAGGGAGTGATGAAATAGGTCTGGATTTTAGTGACTCCTCTCAATAGAGAAGTGACCTAATCTTAGTCCATGTATTGGACATTGATCTGAATGAGATTCAGATGCAATGGGAAGATTAAATTTACGACCTTGATTTAATCAAGCATCTATGAGAGGTCCATGGGATGTGGATTTGAGATGTGATCTTAATATCCAAGTCACTATGTGGAACAATACAATCGCCCTGTCCTTATCTCTAAGTATCTTCGGAGAAATCACATTATTCTTGAAGGGTTCAAGAATAATTCCATAGATCTAAGCATTAAGAAATTGATAATTAAATGTGATTTAATTATCTTGATATGTATGTGGAAATTATCCAATATAATTAAATGTGATTTAATTATTATGGATAAGAATAATGTGAATAGTAATATCCAATTATTAATAATATATTATAAATATGATTTATAATGTATTAGAGAGAGCTAATCATAATTTATATTTGTTGATTAATTATTAATGTGTATTAGATACACATTGTTTAATTAATTGAAAATGCAAATTATATTTTATTTTGGGATGTGAATGTGATTCATAATTTTCCAATAGCAAGATTGCAATATTCTCAAAATTAATTATGAATTATTTTTGAAGAATAAATCACAATAAAAGTTGTTGGAGATTATGGGAGAAATCCATGGAGATATGCAATCTCATGATATTGCATGAGATTGCCTCCACCATAAGGAGATGGTGGACGGCTACACATTCCCACAAGGAATGTGGTAGCCGTCCCCCCTTTCCTTATGTGGAGTGATATCCATGCTAATCTCTCTTTAATTGCTTGATCTAATTTAGGATTGAATTATATTTGATGTGTCAAATATATTTGATTTAAATTATATTATTAGTTGTTGGTTTTTTTACCAACAACAATCTTGACCATTGGATTAGACATAAATCAATCTCATTCATTGATTTTATATGTCCCATGGATTGAGATCCATGGATCCCAAAACCCTATAAATAGAGAGGCACATCATGCTCTCAAGGGTTAAGATTTTGAAGCACATCTCTCTCTCTTTCTTCCCTCCACACGTCAGCCCTCTCTCCCTCTTCTTGGTGGCCGTCCACCAAACCCTAGTGGGAGATAGCCATCGTCGCCTCCACCACCGCGTCGCCGCTTCGACATTCTTTGGCTCTCCGTCTTCTTGGAGTGCTACGCTCGTGAAGAAGATGTACGATCTCGTACGACGAGATCGGGAGATCATCGTGCTTGGATCAACTCGTTGGATTGTGAGGATTACATGACTCATCTCCGCGCTCGCAAGCTTCTTCTCCGACGATCGGACTTGAGATAGGAGGTCTGTTTTCGTAGAGACTCGATCAACCATGCTTCAAGAGGTATTCCTTTATACTTGTTGTGGTTATAGATGAAACGATCCGAGAATCGTTCTTGGATCATGTGGTTTCATCGCATGATTTTTTTTTTAAATTCCGCTGCATAGAACAACTAGTACGACTAGTCATTCTTCGTCGTATTTGATACGATGCTCACGCTTCCGTGATGCGCTTGAGGATTATTCCATATCCTTCAAGTGGTATCAGAGCTAGGTTGAAGGTTTTGGATACGATCCACAAACCTAAGATGACTTGGGTTCGTAGAGGTCGCGAAAGTTTTTTGTCGCATTTGATTTTCGCACTTCTTTTTAGTGAATAAATTAGGCCCTGTTTAAATTGTTTAAACACGAATTTATTACTTGCAATTTTGTTCCCCACTAAATAAGAAAACCATAGGATCTGAGTTTACGTAATTTGGATTTTGTTTGCTCGAGATATGGTTGTTTTAATGAACATGTATGCAATATTGTGGGAACTGCAAATCTTAACACGACTAATGAGTTAATTACTGTTTTGATCTGCCTCGAAATGCGTGAAATATCACTTAGTTCTGTCCTAAATCAAATTAGCAATCTTTGAAAATTGATTTTGTCTAATTTGGATTTAAATTTATTGAGATATGTTAATTTTAGTAAGTAGGGGTCACTGCTGAAATTACAGTCCTAATCAAGAACCATGTGATTGTCAATTAGTGCAATTAATTGTTAATTTCATGAAATAATTATGGAAAATATTTGAGAAATATTGTAAGATGATTATTTCCTTAATTGACTTGGCTTCAACCAATAATTTGATTAGATTTGATCTAGATCATAATTGGAAACATAATCAACAAACTCCTTGCTTGAATAGGATTGAGAATTTGTCTAGCAAATTTCCTTATAATCAAAAATATTTTGATTATTACTATATGGTATAATTTTGGTTGAAGAACCGATGATCATCTCAAGTACAAACTGATCTATTTGGCATTATCCTTTCCTGAGGCGGATATGGTGTCTAGTCAGAGAGCATTGGGGTAGCGGGTTGCAACGTATGTGGTCCGTCCCACTCTCGTCGGTACTGGCCATGACATCGGGTAAGGAATCGATAATGCTGAAGAAATCAAGATGTATTTTTTAATTATTAAAATTCGAATTAATACACACTTTGAGATAATACCATATATATATTCAAGTAAAACAATCAAGTTTGTTGATTGAATTGGATTGATAATTAATTTAATATGATTGAATTAGTTATGTCCAATTAAAACACTCTATTATGAATAAAGTTGTTAATTCCCTTGAAAGAATTAATTACATGAATATGATTCATAATAATTAATTAAAATTTGAATATGAGATGGAGGATCACACAAGTGACATCCATGGTCTCCCGTCAAGGCGAAGGGTTTCATCGTCAGATATTATATGTAGGAGATGCCTGTCCGAAGTGACAGCTCCTGCATATGATCCATTTGGATCGGGCTCGTCGCTTCTCGAAAGAGTAAGGACGTATGCGTAGTGACCCCAATATCGGGTCCTCATATTATTGGGGTGATATTGGATTGCGCATAGCGAGTTGTATTCCTGTTGACGGTTGGTTCAATTAATGGCGGATCAATATCATCTTAGGGGTGGTGGGCTCGGGTATTAAAGACCGAATTGGGAAATGCAAGTTGGACTTGCAAGGCGGAATGTGTTCCCGCTTCTCTTTATTGGAGTCATAGGTTCTCATATTATTGGGATATGACAAAGATAAGGAGGAGATCCCAGTTCTTGCTTGAAATATAGCGGTAAGTATATCTCTTACTTTGAAAAGTGATTAAGGGAATAAACTTTCAAAGTTGACAGAGCAAGAATAATTTGATTTAAAATTCCTTAATCAAATATCATAAATTGAATATATGATTATATGTTCTAATATAGTGCATTCTTAATTTCAGAAAATGAAGTACATGAACCCACTAAGCAGACTTCTGGAGGTCAACCAGTTGACCGGACCAAATTACTCAGATTGGATCCGTAATTTGGAGCTTGTGCTCTCAGCTGAGCGCATAAGTTATGTGCTCTCAGAAGACAAGCATGAAAACCCTAAATCAAAGGAAGAAAAGGCATAAAACGACAAGTATGATGAAGATCATGTCTTGGCTAGATGCTATATCCTAGGTTCTCTCTCCAATGTTCTTCAGAAACAACATGTGGGGATGAGCACATGCCAGGAAATAATGCATAATCTGAAAGATATGTTTGGTGACATTAACAACACCCAGCGATACAACGTTATGAAAGAACTCATTCGCTGCAAGATGCAGGAGGGAACTTCGGTCCGTGAACATGTACTCAAAATGTTTGGGTACTTGTCGAAGCTGGAAACTCTTGGGGTAACCATGGATGCAGACATGCAATCTGATTTCATTCTGTTGTCTTTGCCCAAGTCTTTCGATAAATTTGTGGTTTCATTCCACATGAATTAACTGGAATTGACAAACGCTGGACTTCTTGCTGCATTAAAGTCTTCTGAAGATGTAATGAAGAAAGATGGTCCCGCTGGCAGTGCAATGGTTGCACAGGTCAGAGGGAAGCGCGGTCGGAAGCAAGGTTCTCAGAAGGGCTCGACCCAGAAGAGAAAGAAGAAGGGACAAGGTGTTGGCTCATCTTCCAATGCATCCACACTGATGGCGTCGAAGAAAACCGATGTCTGTCACCACTGCAAGAAGCTGGGGCACTGGAGGCGTAATTTCCCGGAATACCTGAAGTCGATCGACAAAGGTAAAGCCCCGGCAGGTATGAAATCTACTTTTATCATTGAAACCAATTTTCTCATTGGACAAGAACGAAGTTGGGTTGTTGATTCTGGTGCTTCTGTTCATGTATGCAATTTGTTGCATTTGTTTCAAGAAACTAGAAAACTTGAAGAAGGGGAGATAGTCATCAAGATGGGATCTGATGCAAGTGTTGCAGCAGTCGCCGCTGGGACTTGTCGACTATCATTATCTAGTGGTAGAGTCCTAGTACTTAAAGAGTGTCTTTACATACCTGAAGTCAGGAGGAATTTGATATCTGTATCTAAGCTAGTTAGAAGTGGATATTCATTCCTTTACTGTAATAAATTAGTCATAAATCATTATGATAAATATATTACAGATGGTATTTTGACTTCTGGTGGACTCTATGAATTGTGCATTAATGAGCATGTCATGAATGTTACAACCACTAATAAAAACCCTAAAAGATCTAGGGAGAATAAAAATCATTCAAATATGATCTGGCATCAAAGGCTTGGTCATTTATCTGTTGATAGGATCAATAGTTTGATAAAGGATGGGACTTTGGTTTTTCTACAGGTTCAATATTTACCTACCTGTGAACATTGTATTTGAGGTAAAATGACTAGGATGCCTTTCCATAACAAGGTTACAAGATGCGAAGGTATTATTGACCTAATACATGGCGATGTATGTGGTCCCTTCAGTACCACGACTCGAAATGGATATCGATATTATTTGACGTTTATTGATGACAATTCGCAATACGGGGTAGTTTTCCTATTACGTCATAAATTTGAAACCTTTGAAAAGTTCAAACAATTCAAGGCTTTGGTTGAGAACCAAACCGATAGGAAGATTAAACGGATTCGATCGGATTGAGGTGGCGAGTACCTCTCAGATGAATTCAAGGAAAACTTTAAAGAGAATGGAATTGTCTCCAATCTCACTCCTCCTGGAACTCCCCAACTTAATGGTATTGCTGAAAGACGCAAGAGGACCATCATGGATATGGTCCGTTCAATGATGAGCAATGCACATTTACTACTTAGTTTCTGGAGATATGCAGTAGAGACTGCAATATATGTCCTGAATAAGATTCCTAGCAAATCTGTACCTAAGAATCCTCATGAGCTCTGATATGGAATCAAACCTAGTGTTAATCACTTGAGGGTTTGGGGTTGCTTGGTTCATGCAAAGAACGTGGATGCAAGTAAGCTAGAATCTCGCACTCATGAGTGTTACTTCATTAGGTATGTTAAAGTGGTATTGGATACCAGCTCTATGACCCTGAGACCTAAAAGTTTTTTGTCTCTAGAGATGTGAAATTTCTGGAGGATGATTTCCTTAAAGGTCAAGACAAAAATGAAGTAGAGAAACTCATTGAATCCCCTGAGGATTCTGAGCTTTCTAAACCAGAAACTGAAGAAATAAATAAAGATGAAACACCTATACCTCTTCGAAGGAGTTCGAGGGTGGTTGCACCACCTGAAAGGTATGGATTCCATGTGTCAAGTGAAACTAACAATGATCCTACTTCATTTGATGAAGCACTTACGGATCATGACATGAATAGATGGATGCTAGCAATGAAGTCAGAAATTGACTCCATGCATAAGAATGGTGTATGGACCCTAGAGGATCCACCTAAAGGGGTAAAACCCATTGGGTGTAAATGGATCTTCAAGAGAAAAAAGGGACTTGATGGAAAGTAGAGACTTTCAAGGCACGGCTCATAACCATAGGCTACACACAGAGAGAAGGCATCGACTACCATGAGACATTCTCTCCTGTGGCTATGATTAAATCCATCAAGACACTGCTAGCTATAGATGCATATCTTGAATACGACATATGGCAGATGGACGTCAAGACAACTTTTCTCAATGGATACCTCGAGGAGGATATCTACATGGAGCAGCACCAGGGATTCATAGCTGAGGATGGCAAAGTATGCAAGCTGAAGAAATCCATCTATGGGCTCAAGCAAGCTTCTCGTAGCTGGAACATCACATTTGACGAAACCATAAAGAGTTATGATTTTGTGCAGAATCCTGATGAACCTTGTGTGTACAAGAAGCTTAGTAGGAGCGCCATTGTGTTCGTCGTGCTTTACATAGATGACATCCTTATCATTGGGAATGATACATGGATGATGACCAGTGTGAAGATTTGGCTACCCCACACATTTGAGATGAAAGATCTTGGAGAAGCCTCTTACATCTTAGACCTGAAGTTGTTCATAAACCGAGAAAAGAGGATTTTGGGATTGTCACAACATGGTTACATTAAGAAGATTCTTGAACGATTCTGTATGGATAGTTCCAAGAAAGGATTCCTACCTTTAAGACATGGTATCCACCTGTCTAAAGGAATGGCTCCTCAAACTATTGAGGAAAAGAAAGCCATGGCTAGATGCCCTTATGCATCAACTGTAGGAAGCTTAATGTATGCTATGATGTGTTATAGGACAAATATATGCCATGCATTGGGAGTGGTAAGTCATTACCAATCCTGCTATGGAGAGCAACACTGGAATGTAGTAAAGAACATATTTAAATATCTGAACGGACGCAAGATTACATCTTGGTCTATGGAGATGGTGATCTCCAAGTCTTGGGATATACAGATTCAGACTTCCAATCGGATATTGATGATCGAAAGTCGACATCATGATTTGTATTCCTGTTAAACGGTGGTGCTGTGAGCTGGAGAAGCAAGAAGCAAGACACTACAACAAATTCAACAATAGAAGCCAAGTACATTACAACATCGGATGCTGGAAAGGAGGTGGTGTGGTTGCACAAGTTCATCCTAGAGCTTGGCGTAGTTTCCTCTGATACTCCCATCCCGCTACTCTACGATAACACGGGAGCCATTGCCCAGGTGAAGGAACATAGATGGCATCAGAAGAGCAAGCACGTTGAAAGGAAATTCCACATCATTCGAGAGATTCAAAAGCGTGGTGATATCATCATCACCAAGGTGGCCTCTGCCGACAACGTTGCTGATCCTCTTACCAAACCTCTGACACAGAAGGTTTTTGACCAGCATGTAATGAGTATGGGTTTAAGGATTGTTCTTGAATGGTTCTGAGGGCTAGTGGGAGATTGTTAGCAATGTTAGCCCGAGGCGAACCATTCCTACAATAAATATTATTGTAATAAATGATTTATCAATAAAAGTTATTGATTATGTTTCACTCCCCTTCTGAGATTGATTGAATGAATGCACTATAAGGTCCATCTGTACAATAAGGGTTATGTACCATGACCAACTTGATAATCATACAGTTGTTGATTCATTGATTGAATCATAGAGGCTGATGCTTGGATGGATATCTAAGGAATTAGATAGAGGACTCATCAAGCATCATCAAATGATTATCAAGTGATGATCTCCAGCCTAAGTAGGAGATGGTAATCCTTTCTCATTAGGATGATATCTGATCGACCTCTTGATGCAGGTCCTCTGCATGAGAATAGTGTTTGGAGGTATCAGATTAGTTGAGTCAATGGGTTGACTTAACGAGATCGAGATAACCAAAGACCTATGTTGAATACTGTCACAGCATAGGAACACATCCTCTGACCAGAGACAGATGTGTTGCTATATGTCTGAGTGTGTACATTTGGAAGACCAATAGGTTGATGACCTAACCAAGGTCTATACACCGGGGAGCCGGTGTGCATGTAAGGACATATGAATAATACGATCTCTCAAAGGGATCATACATGTTCACTTGTGAACCGGGAGACATGAAGTCACTCATGAGGTATTGGGACTGATCAAATTCCATGCATGGTCTTCATGCTTTGGAAGAATGACATGAATTTGAAGGTAAAATGTATGCTTTGTGAAAGCATATGATCTATACCAAATCCCAATGACCAAGATTGAGAAACTTAGTGATCAAACCCTGAAGATGGCATTATAAAAGTGATCTATATCTTCAGGATGATCATAGGTCTTCCAGTATACAGGATGTACATGTATTGGGAATACACGAGGGTGATTTGATCATAAACGATTGTATAACCATGACGCTTCCATTATGAGGGAGTGATGATACATGTCTGGATTTTAGTGACTCCTCTCAATAGAGAAGTGACCTAATCTTAGTCCATGTATTGGACATTGATCTGAATGAGATTCATATGCAATGAGAAGATTAGATTTACGACCTTGATTTAATCAAGCATCTATGAGATGTTCATGGGATCTAGATTTGAGATGTGATCTCAATATCCAAGTCACTATACGTGGAACAATACAACTGCCCTGTCCTTATCTCCAAGTATCTGAGGAGAAATCGCATTATTCTCGAAGGGTTCAAGAATAATTCCATAGATCTACGCATTAAGAAATTGATAATTAAATGTGATTTAATTATCTTGATATGTGTATGGAAATTATCCAATATAATTAAATGTGATTTAATTATTATAGATAAGAATAATGTGGATGGTAATATCCAATTATTCATAATATATTATAAATATGATTTATAATGTATTAGAGAGAGCTAATCATAATTTATATTTGTTGATTATTTATTAATGTGTATTGAATACACATTGTTTAATTAATTAAAAATGTAAATTATATTTTGTTTTGGGTTGTGAATGTGATTCACAATTTTCCAATGGTAAGATTACAATATTCTCAAAATTAATTATGAATTATTTTTGAAGAATAAATCACAACAAAAGTTGTTGGAGATTATGGGAGAAATCCATGGAGATATGCAATCTCATGATATTGCATGAGATTGCCTCCACCATAAGGAGATGGTGGACGGCTACACATTCCCACAAGGAATGTGGTAGCCGTCCCCCCTTTCCTTATATGGAGTGATCTTCATGCTAATCTCTCCTTAATTGCTTGATCTAATTTAGGATTGAATTATATTTGATGTGTCTAATATATTTGATTTAAATTAGATTATTAGATGTTGGTTTTTTACCAATAACAATCTTGACCATTGGATTAAACATAAATCAATCTCATCCATTGATTTTATGTCCCATGGATTGAGATCCATGGATCCCAAAACCTTATAAATAGAGAGGCATACCATGCTCTCAAGGGTTAAGCTTTTGAAGCACATCTCTCTCTCTCTTTCTTCCCTCCACATGTCAACCCTCTCTCCCTCTTCTTGGTGGCCGTCCACCAATCCCTAGTGGGAGATAGCTGTCATCGCCTCCGCCACCGCACCAACGCTTCGACATTCTTCGGCTCTACGTCTTCTTGGAGTGCTACGCTCGCAAAGAAGATGTTCGATCTCGTACGACGAGATCAGGAGATCACCGTGCTTGGATCAACTCGTTGGATTGCGAGGATCACACAACTCATCCCTGTGCTCGCAAGCTTCTTCTCCGACGATCGGACTTGAGACAGGAGGTCTCTTTTCGTAGAGACCCGATCAACCATGCTTCAAGAGGTATTCCTTTATACTTGTTGTGGTTATAGATGAAACAATATGAGAATCGTTCTTGGATCATGTGGTTTCATCGCATGATTTTTTTTAAAATTCAGCTGCATAGAACAACTAGTACGACTAGTCGTTCTTCGTCATATTCGATAGGACGCTCACGCTTCCGTGATGCGCTTGAGGATTATTCCATATCCTTCAATTTCCTGAACCAGAAACTCAGGAAGTAAATGAAGATGTAATACCCATACCTCTTCAAAGGATTTGGAGAGTGGCTGCACCAATTATGAATCTCAGATACATCAAATTTAAATCCATTTATTATTCTCCTGGCTTAAATAGTTCAATAAAAACCACAACTAAATCACTAATATTAACTTGTATTATATTGTGAATAATCTGCGTATAATTAACCTATATTTACTAACCCTAATTTATTATATTTAATTACTAACCTTTTTCTTTATTTTTTATTTTATTAAAAATCCATAAAAATTAGATTAAATATTATATATATTTATCTTGGATTTTAAAAGAAATTAAAAATATAAAAAATATCAAAACCACAAATTAAGTGTTTTTAAGTCATTTAAAATGCTTGCAAAAATTCATCTTTGTGCAAATGATTTTTTTGGCCATTTGACTAACATGAAACTTATAGATCTCATCGAGATATACAACTTTCATGTTTTGGCTTTTTCCTAATTCAAACTCATTATATTTCTTTTTGATTTTTCTTTATTATCTTATTTATTGATTTTTCTGGAGCAGCCACATGGTGCTCTCTGGAGCTGCCACACGTCCGCCTCTCCTTGTGCCACCCGCCGCTTTCCTTGGCCGTTGGATCTGCCTCTGGATGCCTTCATCCTGGACATTCTTCTCCGCTTCATTTACAACCATCTGATCAAGCCTCTTGATCAAATCTCAACCGTTCCCTTCTACCTCTTCCATAACTACACGATGCTTCCTGATCCATGGGCTCTCAGACCTTCACGTCGCCCTTTAATCCTCGACCATCAGGTCACCCTGCATCACATCGGGGCCATCTGTTACCGCTCTTATGATCTAATATCAAGCGTCTACCTGTGCCCCTCATCTCCACCGTCCGATCTGATCCTAGATCAGATCCGCATCGCTCACCACCACCCACTCCCTAGCCTCTAGATTAGATCATCTGATCTGATCCACGCCCCTCGTCCGCGCCCTCTTCCTGACCGTTGGATCACAAGATCCAACGATCCACAAACCTTCTTCCTCCTCCAATCTCCCTCTCTCCCAACCGTTACACCTCACAACAATTACACCCCCTTCATTTTCCAACCACCACTCCTCATCATGCCTCCACTCCCTAACAACCCCCACACGTAGCCCTCTCATCCGACATCCTCGCCAACCTATCAATGGCCCCTGTCATAACTCCACGCCATCAAGACCGCAGTTACAAACCTCCACTGCAACTGCCGTAACACCTACACTCTGCCACCTATAAAACACCCCCTCCGCCGCTGTAACTCATTGTCCACGACTTCACGAAGCTCCTTCCTAGTCACCTTCCCCTCCTCGTGATAGGAGGACGCGGAATTGGCAGGTGATCATGGGCTGAGCTCCAGGTGTCAACCCTCGGCCCTCCCATCCAAGTAACAATGGCTCCGCCACCACTGAGCAACTCGCAATTGTCTAAGCGAGTCATGCTACGACCCCGACCTTGAAACGAGGCACAACACAAGCCTTCACACCTCCTTCTTCCTCTCCTATCCTCCAGGTAATTCCTTCTTTATTTTTTCATGTTTTTTCCTTTTATCCCATCGTACATGACCCACTTCAGCTTCGCATGACCATCTACTTAGTGTCGCCGCACAACCAACATCGATGCCAGCCACTCCGCTCACCCTTCCCCCTTCTCCAGAACCTCCATCGCATCCGTCCCATGCTTCTTTCCCTCGTCGGAGAAGAAGCCCACTAGGGCCTCGCCTCCTCCCTTCCACGACCTTCATTCACCTCACACTCTCACGTCTACACCATCTGCATGGTTCTACTATTACTAACGATTGCAGGTACCTTCAATGGTCGGAGCCCACGCCTCCTCTCCAGTCTCAAACTCAGCCTCTGGTGACGCTTCATTGATAGCCACCTCCATCTGCCCTCACAACTTCGCCTCCGATCAGCCACCTTCGCCAGGTGGCCACGATGTTCAACAACCTTCTATGATCACGAAGGAGCTCGTAGGAGCTATGATAGACTCATCAGAGCTCCAACTACGCTGCCGCTCCTCTGATGGAGATGAAGCGCAGGTGCCGTTGGATGGTGCCTCTGCGGAGGCCATCCAACAGAGGCACCATCCAATGACCCTGATGGAACCACGTAGAGTCCACCGAACTTGCAGCCATAGAGACCCGTGCTAAGAGCTGGAGCACCATATCCTGCCATGTGATCTGAGCATGGGTCATCTCTGAGCCTTGACCGTGCACGTGCTCAACACGTGCAGTCTGGGTTAATTGCGAAAACACCCCCAAAGTTTTTCATATTTACAGATAGGTCCAGGCGCACGTGCTTCACGTGCGTGCCTTGACAAATTATAGAGGAGCCCCCCACAGGTTTTCATATTTACATAAATTCCCCTGCGCTACGAGGAAAAGTTATATTAGGACCCAACCGATTTTGCTAAATTGCAAATAGGTCCCTCCAAGGGCATATTTGTGATATTTATTATTTTGTTTTCATGCATTTTATTACATTTATGTCCTTTACACTATTTCTTTCATATCTTGAGCATATTAAGTCTAAATTGAATGATTTCAGTTTCATTTTGATACTTGTTTTACCATCTATCTAGTGGCATTGATAATTTTACATTTTGACACTTAATTAAAAATGCTATATTCTTACATGCTTAGTGTCTCCTGCTCTTTTATTTAAATGCCATGGATTATCTTTAATGCTCAGTTCGACCCTGAAATTGAACCTTGTTCCATTGCTCAACAATTTGCTAATTTAGGGCATATTTGTACATTTTGTCTTTCATACTTATTTGCATTGCAATACTAGTGTGCATACATTGCATCATCTTTTATGCATCTTAAAATCCTTTAAAAATACATGCATCATTTCCTTCGATTGTGTCTACATTATTTTATCTGCATATCGTTTTGCTTCTACAAGAAGACCTAGGACTAGAAAATACTCACTCATTAATTAAATATTAAAATTTGATAGTTAGACAAAGAGGCTCGTGTCCCTGTGTTCGACCTTGGTATACTTGCTAAGTAAATTAACTTCCACATATTTGAAAGTGTGATTTTTGTCGAATCATTCTTACCACCTATACTACGATAAAACACGATTATTAATGTGGTGAGAATGCAGTTCATCAAATGACACCATAGCCGAAGACACGACTCATCTTTATTTGTTTGTTGAATTTTATAGTATTTATTTTTGATGTGAATATTTTCAAAATTTTAGGTCTTCTCATCATGTTGATTAAATTTCTTGATGTTTTTCTAACATTATTCTTTTGTGGCAGGGCCCAAGGAGATTGATGATGCTTGGGACCCATGGAGGCATGGAGTGGGGAGCTCCCGCTGCATGGACCCACAAAAGAAAAACAAGGAGGATTCAAGGAACTTTAGTCAACTCTTCATTCATGCATTTTGTTGTAAAAAAAATTACACCATGTGTGTTTCTAGCGATCCTCGTTCGAGGGCTCATGTGTGTAAAAAAGGAAGAAAAAAGTAGATCACTCGATGACCTACCCCCCCCCCCCCCCAACACACACATCCATCTATGAAATTCCACACTCCCTCTCCCCACACATCCATATCTGTATATTCATACATCCTCCCCCTCCATCATATTCATCTGTAAAAATTCATTACCCTCCCCCATCTCCAAGAGACCAGACACTCGTGTAAATGCCCCTCTAACCCTAAAAACCATGGGTCCCCCGGCCCAAATAAGTAGATCACTCGATGACCTACCCCCCCCCCCACACACACACATCCATCTATGGAAATCCACACTCCCTCCCCCCACACATCCATCTCTGCATATTCATACATCCTCCCCCCTGCATCATATTCATCTGTAAAAATTCATTACCCTCCCCCATCTCCAAGAGACCAGACACCCGTGTAAATGCCCCCTCTAACCCTAAACACCATGGGTCCCCCAACCCAAATTCTGCATCTAATTCTTAGGTTATTTTTAGCCTAAGTATAGGAAACCCAACCCTTCCATCTTCCCTCTATCTGTTCTCTTATATTTAGGTCATTTTTGACCTAAGTATAGGGGGACCTCCTACCCAGTTCTACTATATCACCTTGTATTTAACCAGAGCTATGGTTTTATATCACTAGTGCTATGAGAACATAGCAAAAGCTAAGTATAGGGGGGGTATACCGTATATTACTATATATTTACTTTAGCCATAACTTGTATATTAAAATTTTTGAAAACTTTTTGAGCTAGGTTTAAGTTTACCTATGAACTGATTTTTGAAAATTTTTGTAAAAATCTTTTTAAAAATTGAGGGATTAACTTTTTGTAAATAAAATTAACCTTATTAGAATTTTTCCAAAAAATATGAAAAAATATTTTTTTTATTTGGTAGAGACTCTGACTACTAGGCTCAAAAATGAGTAGCTACTCTTTAGTGAGGGACCTACGGTCTCCCTTAGCAGAGTAGGTTGTTTAGAGGATATTGTCTATGGCTCCATCCTCAAGTAACACTGGTAGCCGTCTAACGATCCGTACTTACACCCATACTGGTTAGAAGTAGTTGCAACTATTCATATGAGCTTGGGTCAGTTATTATCTCTCTTAAGATTTAAAAAAATGAAAATTAAAATTCATAAAAAATTGGAAAAGATAAAAATAACAAAATTCACTAACCAAGGAGTTGGTGTATTCCTGACACATTCACTTTCATTCAAGGCTTGAGGATTTGAAAATACTTAATTTCTGAGATCTTGAGAGATTGAGTTAATATGCCTTAGTCATTAGGGTTTTTGACCTTAAATGTCCACACTTCCCTAGTTTGAAACATTTGAGTTTTATATTGCACTCTTCATCTCTACCCTCTAAAGAATATGACCAACACATCACGTTGACAAATGCATGATTGATGAGATGAGTTGAGTTACCACTTGAAGAACTTGGACTGGTGATTTGAGTCTAGACCCAATCTAAGAATACTCGAGGATGTGATAAAGTTAATGAAGACTCAAGAAACCTGAGTGTTAGCAAAACCCTAGCCAATATGTGAACAAGTTCGCATTTTATCATTTGATATTTACCTATGTTCCAGGGTGTGATGAAACCTAAATAATTATTGATCAGTGTGTGCCAACTATTGGTAAAAGCAATAGAGCTAGACAAACAATGAAATAAAATTCGAGAGAAGCTCTCTCATACAAAGAAAAGCTCAATCATTACAAATACAAATTCTATGAGCTTCCACCAAAAGCGCTCCCAACCATTTCATAGTGTCCACTTGGACCAAACGCTATTAGGACCAAGGAGTGGGGCTAGAACCAAAGAAGGGCTCTGCATTGTATAGTGATACAAGTCAGGGTGTCGAAGGTATCTTAGATACTCAAAAGAGACACACCCTGGTGTACTCCCACGAAAACAAGTGCAGATGACTATGAATTCTCTTGACGGATACATTGATCAACAAACAAAAAATACCCGTGTTGAGTAATAAGGCACTTGAGAGGCCCCTTGTTATAATGTGTGGGAGAGAAAAATATACACAATCCTATGCCCTTTATCATCTATCCATCCATCTACACGTTCAAGTCTGACAAACTAATGAGACAGTGGATTGAAGCAAGAATTAACTTATGGACTAAAACCTTGGGTGATATCTCAACTCAACTCTCATGATTGTAGTACACTAATTCTCATATCCTTATATTTTATGTACAAACAGAGAGTCTGATAATTAAAGAAGTTGGATTCCTTTTAAGAGAGCATGGTTGAGCCCAGAATTTTAGAATAACTCAAATTGAGGCTCTTCGACAAATTGAGCATTGAAAATCCACATGCACTGACAGGAATTAATCCAACTCCTTCATTCTTTAGATTCTCGAGGACGAGTATAGTTTAAGTATAGGGGTATGATGAATCTTAGATACATCATGTTAGAATCTATTTATTATTCTCCTGGCTTACACAAATCAATAAAAATCACAACTAAATCACTAATATTAACTTGTATTATATTGTGAATAATTTGTGTAAAATTAACCTATATTTTCTAACATGATTTATTGTATTTAATTGCTATCCCTTTTTCTTTATTTTCTATTTTATTAAAAATACCTAAAAAATAGGTTAAATATTGTCTATATTTATATTAGCTTTTAAAAGAAAAAAAAATCAAAACTATAAATTAAGCGTTTTTAAGTCATTAAAAATGCTTGCAAAAATTCATCTTTGTGCATATGACTTTTATGGCTTTTTAACCAACATGAAACTTATAGATCTCACCGAGATATACAACTTTCAGGTTTTGAATTTTTATAATTCAGCCTAATTATATTTCTTATTTATTTTTCTTTATTTACTTATCTATTGATTTTTCTAGAGCGGCCACGTGGTGCTCTCTAGAGCTGCCATGTGACAACCTCTCCTTGCGCCACCCGCCACTTTCCTTGGTCATTGGGTCCGCCTCTGGACGCCTCATCCTAGTTATGAATCTCCATTTCATCACCTTAATCCTATCATTTTGGCCTTACAAACCCTAGTTCATGCATGTAAATAGCCTTAATTTGCACAAATTAACATTCATTCTTTGTTGAGTAAAAAGTGTATAAAATACTACTTTTAATGCCAAAATTATATAATAAAGAAAAGACAAGAAAAAGAATAAAATACCATAGGTATTTTATGACCCTAAACCCCGAGACCTAGGCAGCTTGATGTCTAGGTTGACAAGGAATAAAATAGGGGGAGATAAGGGCCAATAATTTAATAAAAATCCTATTTATTAATTCATTATTTGGGACCCATTTTATTTTCTACTTTTCATACCTCAAATAAAGAAACTTTGTACATAAAAGTTGTACACATTAATATATAAAAAAATATAAAATTAATTTCATATAAAAATAGTATACATGTAAAAGTTATACTTTGAATAAGATTCCAAAATCCCAACTTCTCAGACCCATATCTCTCAAATAAACACTCAAAATTTATCAAAATCACCTTTATTTATATAACTTTTAATAAGCTATTTAATGAAGGTAGTTTTATTTTTAGAGTTAAGGTATGAAAGTTAGATTTTGGAGCCCTATTGTATAATGTACTCGAATAAAATAATCATTTTATTTATTCTTTATTATTTTATAATTTTATATTTTTATAATTTTGTAAATATTATTTATATTATATGTACATATTAAAATTCAAATAAAACCATAAATAAATCATTAAAAATAAAATACCTAAATAAAATACATAGATGAATATACAATGCATAAACATATATATATATTTAATACCTCTATTTATTTAAGTGTAAATAATATATCAGAAAAATATATTAAGTATGTAAAAAATAAGTTATGAATATATAAAATAATATAATAAAATCATAAAATCAAATTTACAAAATAAAAATAAAATACTCGAAAATATAGGTAAATATACCTACAATAAAACCCTAAAAAATAATTTGTAGTTAATGATCTTGAAAAAAATAAAATAATAATAATAATATAATAAACAAATAGTAAACAATTTTTATTTTATAACTTTAATTTAATAAAATCATTTAGCATATAGTAATTATTTTATAACCTTTTTAAAGAATGGTTTTTCCTGGTTGGTCCACATGGACCAACCAGGTGGCGACGCGAGTTGACCTAAGGTCAACTCTTCTGACCTGCTGCCTAGCCCCGTCAGAACGGTCTTGAGCTCCTATTTATCAATTTCATACCCATCGATTCATTTCTCAGGAGGACGATATCCTTCATGAAATATTCTCCTTGTACAACCAGGATCTACGCTTAGGTCCTAGGGCAGATCGCCTACGATGTGCCCTAGATTTTACCTCGAACATCGCATCTCCGTTGCCTGTACATAACCTTCACATTTGCCATTTTTGCTCCTTGGTTTTTCTTCTACCCGATCCTTCCACCTTGGAGCATCCTGGATAGAGAATTCATGACATAGAGTGTTCTCCTTGCTCCAGGAACCTGGAGGAGAGGCGTAGGAGGTCTTCCCAGCCCCATCACTGGAGCTTAGCTCCCGATGGTCGATCTCGCGGTTCACAACCGCTAGAGGTAATTTTGTTTGTTTCTAGGCTAGAGGTTAGTCTTATCTTTCGATTTTGCCTATTTATTGCATGTTTTAATTACCATTTTTTAGAAGTAATTAGGTCCAAACCCTCGCCGGAGCGCTAGAACTCCAACCACCTTCATAAATCATCAACTCTACTTTCCCGACCACCACAGACCACCTCGAGACCTTACCCCTCACCTTCTGCATCTTTACGACTCATGAACCCAACCAGATCCTCCTGGGTTATGCGATTTAAGGTCCCTCCGTCGCCCTCTGCCTGACCTCGCCGCTCCCATACCATTCCGCACCCTATATCCTCCAATAAAAGCCTCGTCCTGCTCACCAAATCTTTTCTGTATTCTCTAGACTTTCTGCAAGTCAAGAAGGAGGCATTTGAGCCTCATCTGCTTCAGGAAAAGAGCTTCCAGGCTTGCGAGGAAGACTTCGAGCTCCAGGGACCCACCGATGGTCCTCGGACATTTCTAAAGGAGCTGGTAGCTGCAGGGGACTGAGATGAACGAGAAACAACCCTTGGTTGTGCTCCAGGTGCTCGGAGACACGTGTGCCATTGATTCAAAACTCGCTAGGCGTGTGTTCGTCGGGTGTTCTTGCAAACCAGCTCCGCACCGTCGGATCAAGATCCTCGCCCTAGTTGCAGCAGCGTCTGTTGGATCTATCATGTTTCAACTATAGGATCTCGTCTGGGGGTTCTAATCTTGGTCATCCGATGTGAAGGGGTATTGCACACTGCTAGCACGACACGTGCCAAGTAAGTAGCTCTCTATCGTTCGATCGAGCCGTTAGGGGGATTAATTGCACCCGAACCCCTGCATTTTTGTCGTTTTTATATTTGCTTCTATAAAGTAATTAACTAGCTTAAAACTTGTGTTAAATTTGCGAAAAGGGCCCCTGATTTCCTTGTTATTTCATTTTGGACCCTTGTCAACGCACCTCACGTGGCTATCCACGTGAGGCGTGGCTATCCACGTGAGGCGCGCATTTTGCAAATGTACACCTATAGATTTTTGAATTATTATTTAATATTTGTTAAACTTTTATTCATTTATAAAAGTTTGGTAATATTGCAAAAAGGCCCCTGTACTTTAATTTTATTTACATTTATACCCCTGCCAGCCCTTGCATTTCGTGAGTTTGTGGTATTTATTTAAAATAGCTATTATGCTCCAAAAAATCTCAAAAATAGGCGTAGACTCCTGATTACACATACTTCCACGCCACATAGTTATTTTTGCAATTTAAGACATTTAATCAATTTATAAAAAAGAGCACTAAAAATCCCTATGCACAGTATAAAATATCAAAAAATATAAAAAGTTTTTGAAAAAATATATAATATATATATTTTATGTTTTTTATTTATTTTGCAACTTTAGGACTTGAAAAACCTAAAAATAGAAAAAGAAAATACCTAAAAATTTAAAAGTCCCAAAAACCCTTATAAAAATATATAAAATTCCTAAAAATTCCAAAATATTATTTTCTATTTTATAATTCTAGTTATATTATTATTTATTTATTAAATTGATTTGAAGAATTTTGGAACTATTTTGCTATTTTTCCTCTTCGTATAAATTTTGGCTATTTATCTTGTCCTTGTTTTAAGGTATTTTTGACTTTAGAAACATATCAAAAGTTAGCAAAATTCCTTAAAAATTATAAAATAGTAGAAAAATATTTTAAACCCAAAAATATGTAATTCTACATTTTTTAATTATATTTATATCTATAATATCTATTATTGTATATATACTCTTATATAACCTATATTATATATTTTAAAAAGAAAAGAAATATAAAAATCTCAAAATATTTAAAAATATAAAATACAAAATTTAAAATAAAAAAATTAAAATAAAATAAAAAAACTACGTAAAAAAGTAAACAAAGAAGCACATCACATTGCTTGCACATCACTGCACAATCTATCTAGTTTGCTCCCTGTCTTCGATCTCTACACATACTTGCACCTATACACATCTTTATTGTAGAGTTATAATAAATTTTAACTCCACACATTATTTTCATTGCTTGATTATTATTTTGGGTTAATTGTTGTTTGAAGATTGGGTTTCGTGAGTCGTACCGCATCGACTGGATCTCTCGCCTTGTGAGATATCTAGACCCTCACAAAATCCCTCTTCATTACCTGATCATTCTTCTCCGCTTCGTTTCCGACCATCTAATCAAGCCTCGTGATCAAATCTCATCCATTCCCTTCCTCCTCTTCCTCAACCATACGATGCTTCCTAATCCATGGGCTCTCAGACCTTCACGCCGCCCCTTCATCCTCGACCATCAGATCACCCTGCATCACATCGGGGCCATCTGTTACCGCTCCACCAACCACATTTGGATCATATCTGAAGCGTCCGCCTGCACCCCTCATCTCCACCATCCGATCTGATCCTAGATCAGATCCGTACTGCTCACCTCCACCTACTCCCTAACTGCTAGATCAGATCATCTGATCTGATCCACGCTCCTCATCCGCACCCTCTTCCTGACCATTGGAACACACGATCCAACGGTCTATGAACCTTCTTCCTCCTCCAATCTCCATCTCTCCCAGCCATTACAACTCATGACAGCTACGCCCCCTTCATTTTCTAGCCACCATTCCTCATCACGCTTCCACTCCCTAATGGCCCCTGCACGTAGCCCTCTCATCCGACATCCTAGACAACACATCAATGGCCCCTGTCATAACTCCACATCATCAAGACCGTCGTTACAAACCTCCACCAAAACTACCCTAACACCTACACTCCGTCACCTATAAAACACCCCTCTGCCATTGTAACTCGTCGTCCAACACTTCACGAAGCTCCTTCCAAGTCGCCTTCCCCTCCTTGTGATAGGAGGATGCGAAATTGACAGGTGATCATGGGATGAGCTCCAGGTGTCGACCCTCAGCCCTCCGAGCCGAGTAGCGACGGCTCCGCCACCACTGAGCACCTCACAATCGGCTGAGCGAATCGTGTGATGACCTCGAGCTTCAAATGAGGTTTAATACAAGCGTCTACACCGCCTTCTTCTTCTCCAATCCTCCAGGTAATTCCTTCTTTAATTTTCTCATGTTTTCTCCCTTTTATCCCGTCGTACACAACACACTTCAGCTTCGCCTGATCATCCACTTAGCGCTTCTACACAACCACCATCGACGCCAGCCACTCCACTCACCCTTCCCCCTTCTCCAGAACCTCCACCGCATCCGTCCCCTGCTTCTTCCCCTCGCTGGAGAAGAACCCCATCAAGGCCTCGCCTCCTCCCATCCATGACCTCCATTCACCTCACACTCTCATGTATACACCATCTGCACGCTTCGGCTATAAATAACAATTGCATGTACCTTTAATAATCGGAGCCTGCACCTCCTCTCTGATCTCAAACTCAGACTCCGGTGACGCTTCATCAGCAACCGCCTCCAACTACCCTCGCAGCTTCTCCTCCGGTCAGCCACCTTCTCTAGGTGGCCACTATGCTTTAGCAACCTTCTATGATCATGGAGGAACTCGTAGGAGCTCTGGTGGACTCGTTGGAGCTCCAACTACGCCGTCGCTCCTTCGACGGAGACAAAGCACATGTGTCGTTGGATGGTGCCTCTGCAGCGACCGTCCAACGACCCTAATGGAGCTACGTAGCGCCCACCGAACCTACAACCATGGTGACCCGAGCAAAGAGCCGTAGCACCAGATCCTGCAATGTGGTTCAAGCCTAGGCCGCGCACGTGCTCAACACATGTGGTCTGGGTTAATTGCAAAAGCATCCCCAAAGCTTTACATATTTACAGATAGGTCCAAGTGTGCATGCTTCACGTGCACACCTGGACAAATTGTAATGGAGCCCCCATTGAATTTTCATATTTACATAAATGCTCCTGCGCTATGAGGAAAAATTATATTAGGGCTCAGCCAATTTTGCTATATTGCAAATAGGCCCCTTTAGGGGCCTATTTGTGATATTTATCATTTTATTTTCATGCATTTTATTACATTTATGCCCTTCGCATTGTTTCTTTCATATCTTGAGCATATTAAGTCCAAATGGAATGTTTTAGTTTCATTTTGATGCTTGTTTTACCCTCTATCTAATGGCATTAATAATATCATGTTTTGACACTTAATAAAAAATGATACATTCTTAAATGCTCAATGTCTCATGCTCTTTTATTTAAATGCATCAGATTATCTTTAATGCTTAGTTCGACCCTGAAATTGAACCTTATTCCATTGCTCAACAATTTGCTAATTTAGAGCATATTTGTACATTTTGTCTTGCATACTTATTTAGATCACAGTAATTGTGTGCATACATTGCATCATCTTTTGATTGCATCTTAAAATCCAACAAAAATACATGCATCATTTTCTTCATTTGTGTTTGCATTATTTTATTTGCATATCATTTTGCACCTGCATGAAGACCTAGGACTAGAAATAATCACTCATTAATTAAACAAAAATTTATAAGTAGACAAAGAGGCTAGTGTCCCTGTGTTCAACCTTGGTATACTTGCCAAGTAATTTATCTTCAGATATTTGAAAGTGTGGATTTTGCTGAATCATTCTCACCACCTATACTATGATAAAACACGATTATTAATATGCTGAGAATGTGGTTCATCAACCACCTGAAACTTATGGATTCCATGTGTTAGGTAAAACTGACGATGATCCATCTTCATTTGACGAAGCACTCGTAGATCATGACATGGATAGATGGATGCTTGTAATGAAGTCTGAAATAGATTATATGCGTAAAAATGATGTATGGACCCTAGAGGGTCCACCTAAAGGGGTAAACCCATTGGGTATAAATGGATCTTCAAGAGAAAGAGGAGACCTTATGGGAAAGTAGAGACTTTTAAAGCACGGATCATAGCCAAGGGCTACACATAGAGAGAAGGCATCGGCTATGATGAGACATTCTCTCCTGTGTCTATGCTTAAGTCCATGAGGGCAGTGCTAACTATATCTGCATATATTGACTACGACATCTGGCAGATGGACGTCAAGCCTGCTTTCCTCAATGTATACCTTGACGAGGATATCTATTGGAGCAGCCCCTGCTTCATAACCGAGGAAAGCAAAGTATGCAAGCGGAGGAAATCCATCTATGGACTCAAAAATGCTTCTTGTAACTGGAACATCATATTCAATGAAATCATAAAGAGTTATGATTTTGTACAGAATTATGATGAACCATGTGTATATAAGAAGCTTAGTGGGAGCATCGTTGTGTTCATCATGCTTTATGTAGATGGCATCCTTATCATTAGGAATGATACAAGGATGATGACCGGTGTTAAGATTTGGCTATCTCATACATTCGAGATGAAGGCTCTTACAGATGCCTCTTACATCATGGGGCTGAAGCTATTCAGAAATCGAGAAAAGATGATCTTGGTATTGTGACAACATGGGTACATTAGGAAAATCTTGGAGCGGTTCCATATGGAGAACTCCAAGAAAGGTTTCCTTCCCTTAAGACATGGTGTCCACCTGTCTTATGAGTCATCAAAGTGTTGAGGAAAAGAAAGGCAAGGCTGGATGCCCCTAAGCATCAACTGTAGGAAGCTTAATGTACACCATGGTGTGCACAAGGCCAGATATTTGTCATGCAGTGGGAGTGGTAAGCCGTTACCAGTCATGCTGTGGAGAGCAACAATGGAATGTAGTGAAGAACATCTTAAAGTATCTAGGGCGAACGCAAGACTACATCTTGATATATGAAGATGGTGATCTCCAAGTCTTGGGATACACTGATTCTGACTTCCAGTCTGATATTGATGATCAAAAGTCGACATCAGGGTTTGTGTTCTTGTTGAATGGTGGTGCTGTGAGATGGAAAAGAAAGAAGCAAGACACTATGACCGATTCAACAACATAAGCTGAATACATTGCCGCATCGGATACTGCAAAGGGGGCGGTGTAGTTGTGCAAGTTCATCCTGGAGCTTGGCATAGTTTCCTCTGATACTCCCATCCCGCTACTCTGCGATAACATGGGATCCATAGCCCAGGCAAAGGAACTAAGATGACATCAAAAGAGAAAGCAAGTGGGAAGGAAATACCACATCGTTCGAGAGATTTAAAGCGTGGTGACATCATTATCACCAAGGAGGCCTCTACTGACAATTTTCCCGATCGGCTTACCAAACCTTCGACACATAAGATTTTCGAACAGAATGTAATGAGTATGGATTTAAGGATTCTACCTGAATGGTTCTGAGGGCTAGTGAGAGATTGTTAGAAATGTGAGCCTGAGAAGAACCATTACTACAATAAATGTTATTGTAATGTTTGATATATCAATAAAGGTTATTGGTTTATTTCACTCCCTGTTTGAGATTAAATAAATGAATGTACTATAAGGACCCTTAGTACAATTAGGGTTATGTACCATGGTTATCTTGATGATCATACAATTACTGATTCAATTGTTGAATCATAGAGGCCGGTGCTTGGATGAATATATAAAGAGTTAGACAGCGGGTTCATCAAGAACTGTCAAATGATTATTAAGAGATGATCTCTAGCCTGAGTAGGATATGGCATTCCTTTCTCTTTTGGCTGATATCTAATCGACCTCATGATGCATCTCCTTTGCATAGGAATAGAGATTCGAAGGTATCGGATAAGTTAGGTCAAAGAGTTGACTTAGCGAGATCGAGATAATCAAGTCCTATGTCGTATACTGTCATGATATAAGCATGCATCCTCTGACCGGAGACAGATGTATTACTGTATGCCTAAGTATGTATATTTGGCAGACAGATAGGTTGATGACCTAATCAAGGTCTATACACTGGTGAGCTGGTATGTATACACTGGTATATGAGTAATACGATCTCTCAAAGGGATCATACATGTTCACTTGTGAACCAGAAGACTTGAGGTCACTCATGAGGTATTGGGTCTGATCAAATTCCATGCATGGTCGTCTTGCTTTGGAAGCATGACAAGAATTTGTAGGTACGATATATGCTTTTGGAAAGCATATGATCAATACAAACTCCCAATGGCCGAATGAGAAACTTAATGATAAAACCCTAAAGATGACAGTGTAGATTGATCTATATTTTCGGGTTCATTTTAGGTCTTCCACTATACAGAATGTACATGTATTAGGAATACCTGAGGATGATGTGATCATTGATGATTATATAAACATCAAGCTTCCATTCCGAGGGAGTGATGAAACATGTCTTGATTTTAGCGACTCCTCTTATTAGAGAAGTGATATGATCTTAGTCCAAATGTTGGACATTGATTTGAATGAGATTCAGATGCAATGAGAAGATTAAATCTACGGTCTTGATTTAATCAAGCATATATGAGAGGTCCTCGAGATCTGAATTTAAGATGTGATCTCAATATCCAAATCATTATATGTGGAACGTACATTCGCCCTATCCTTATCTCCAAGTATCCACAAAGAAAGCACATTGTTCTTGAAAGAGTTCAAGAATAATTCCATTGATGAATTATGTATATGAGTATTGAGATATTGATAACTAGATGTTATTTAATTATCATGAATAATGTTAATATGATTTATATTATTTAACAACATGAAAAGGATGATCCAAGATAATTAAATGTGATTTAATTACTAAGGATATGAATAATGTGGATACTACTATCCATATTATACATATATATTATAAATGTGATTTACAATATATTAGAGAGAGCATATTGTAAATAGTCTTTACAAATTAATTTTTGATGTGAATTGGATTCACATTGCAATTAATTAGAAATACTATTTACATTTTTTTGATGTATGGATATGATTCACAATTATTTAATTTCATGATTGAAATATTAACAAAATTGATTTGGAATTATTTTTGTGAATTAATTTAAAACAAAAATTTATTGTAAATAAAAAAGGAGAGATACAACAATCTCACATAATTGGAATGGAACCACCTTCCTAATATGGAGGGTGGACGACCACCCTTGACGTGTTCAAGGTGGTTGTCCCTTCCATATATGGAAGGTGGCTAGCCACCTTCCTCATCCTTTATTGAATGGTGATTTAGTCAATTAAATTATATTGATAATATATACCTATATTTATTTAAATTAATTATTATTATATTTTTTATACAACAAAATCATGGCCATTGAATAGACACACAAATCAATCTCAGCCATTGATTTTGTGTTTCACATGGATTGAGATCCATGGACTCCCAAAATACTATAAAAGAATAGGCAACCCTAGCTCTTCCTTTAGACAACAATTGAATAACCTCTCTCTCTCTCTCATTCTCATGTTACATGCCCAATCTCTCTCTCTCTCTAAGTGGACATCAACTTTGTGCCCTAGAGAGAATTGCTGTCATCGCCATGATCATGTTGCCGCTTCGACCGCTCGTGGATCTCCATCTCCTTCGGTGCACCTCAGTCGTGAAGAAGACATTGGATCTCGTGTGATGAGATCATGAGGTTCACTACTTGGATCATTGACTCAGATTACGAGGAATACACATTTCATCAATGCGCTCGCAAGCATCTCCTCCGTTGGATCAAACTTGAGACAAAAGGTCTCTTGATTTAGAGACTTGATCCCGACCACCCTTCAAGAGGTAATTCTACATCTTACTTATGGTTAGATGAAATAATCCAAGAAGTGTTATTGGATCATGTGGTTTCATCACTTTAATTTTTTAAAATTCTGCTGCGCCGAGCAACTAGTGCGACTAGTTTCTCCTATGACATACGAAGCGATCTTCATACTTCCATGACACACTCAAGGATCTTTCAATATCCTTCAAGATGAACCCATCAAACCTCCACATTCTTCACATCCATGGGTCTTCATTTCGCTCACCTCGCATGCATACACCCGATTCAACTATGCCTAATCCTTTTGCATGTCCACTCCTCAATGGCAAGATGATTTGGTGAAGTTCCATTCTAGAAGTTTAGAGTTGGTGATGTGGTCTCGATCCAACCATTCAGATCATCCCAACTTTTCTATCTACTTCTAGGATCTTTGTCAGGCATCCCAGTATCTTCTGCGAACTTCAGAGCACGAGGATGCACTCAAAGGATGCATTAGTGGCTCGCTAGGGTCCTATCTTCTTCACCACATCGAGGATGGAAATGGAGGAGCTCGGGTAAGCAAATACCATTGGATCATCTTAGATCTGACGGTCTAGATGACACATCAGCCTTGGTGCCAAATCAAGAGCTTTGGTGGGACCAAGCTTGCTCTAGAACCACTCGGGCCACCCACATGGCCCGAGCCACCTGCATGGCCCGAGCCACCTGCATCGGTCCAAGCCCAAGCGTCAAACCTCAACATGCATGCAAAATGCTTGAGATGAAAGTCAATTGCATACCCATAGCAACGAGTTCTTCAAAATCACTTCATGATCCAAAGTGTGTGCGACACGTGTTTTGATGGAAAGTTGCGTAGAGACTCTGTTGGGATTCCAAAATTACACTTGTGACCCGACACGTGAAAGAAACTTAAAGACAAGATCTTCATGATTTTGCTTAATTACAAATTGGCCCCTGGAAGGACTATTATGTATATATTTGTTATAAGTTTTTTAGTTATGCCCCTAGATATTTTTTTGCTATAACCTTTGCACATGGACTCCAATTCAATAATTTCAACTTCAGTTTGATGCTTATTTAATCATCTATATAATGGTATTGATTATTCTATGATTTGATTTATAACTTTTGATCAATTAATTAGATATACAATTTGATGCATGCTTATGAATTAAAATACCTGTCATCTGGCTTCTTCTTGAGCATCAACTTGACTTTGATTTTTATTCTATTCAGTGTTTAAGTTAATCTAGAAATCTAGGGGCATCTTTATGTGCTTTTATGTATGTTTATTTAATTTCATTGTGTTGCATATTGCATCAATATAACATGCATATAAAATCCAAATAAAAAATGCACTTTGTGTCATCAGTCATTCACTGCATTGTTTTGTGTGTATTTGACCTAGATAACATATTTAATTGCTTAACACAGATATTAGAATTTAATTAATTACATTGTGAGCTCGTGTCCATGAGTTCATCCCTGGATTTATCCGAGTTTATAAATTAAAGTTGAGTCCTCCTTGCAGAGATATCTGGCTTAGTTTTGGTCGACCGCATTAGCTCGTATTATAACGAATGGCTATTGTGATAACCTCAATGTGGTTTGTCAGATGACACTATTATCGAGGACACAACTCTCTGTTTGGGATCAATTATGTTTTCATGTTAAGCGGTTTTTATGAAATTTAGGTCAAAATCTTGTTTTGTGATTAACCTGCATTGAGTGTTGATGCGTTTGTTTTGTTATGCCATGTTGTATGGAAATTACCACTTTTGAGTTATATCTATTCCATGACATTTGTGATAGGGCCAGGCTGCGTTGATCGAGGATGCTTGAGAGGCACGAAGGCATGGAGTCAGGAGCTCTAGCTGCGAGGAGCTGCATAAGCATCCTTAGAAGAAAGAAGAGATTTTTAGCTCGTGCCGCATTTGTATTTGTCATCTGTTATAAATAATGTGTTATTTATCTATCTTTATAGTGGTTCTCATTTGATAACCTGCGTGTGTATCAGAGACTATGGACTGTTTAACTTGTGATGAGTTGAGTTTGTTTCACCCCTTACCCGGACGTGGCTCAATTTAAGTGCCTGATTTAGGATTAGGCATTACGTCTCTTCGAGCATTAATTTAGATCAAATATTTTATGTGTGATTGATCGTAATTAGGACACACTAATAATACATCTCAAGAGATCCACTTCATCACATAAGATTCAATTAGACGAACATAACATCACTTCGCTTAGCCCAAATTTAATTCAATTCTTTCCCACTAATAGAAGCATGTTTAGGATGTGATTTTCAACTTGCATGCATATAACGATAGATTTTTAATTCACTGTTGCACTTGCATGAAGATAGCTGGAGGTACTACGAGTATTCCTTTCTCATGCATGCATCATATTTTCCCGTTTGCGTTGGTTTTTATTTGTGATATTGATCCGTAAATTAGGTATTAATGGAATCGGGATTGGATTGTAGATGATGATTTCTTGCATGTAACCAAAGTTTAAAATCAGGAGTGATAATGCAAGTTGACTTTAATAAACTAGAGTAAAAATCACCTTGTTTATAAGAGAGAAAACCCCACATTGTCCATAGGTACGTTATTCATGTAGGAGAGGTGAGGACGTATCCTTATGACAGTACCCAAATACCAATCTAAACATGTACGTAATGGACTTAAAATTGGACTACCACCAATAGAAATAACAAGATAAAATAACCAATATGTATTGGTCTTCATGATTGAGGTGATGAATAAATTGGGTTTGCTTGTGCTTGATTGTTGTGACTTTTCAAGCCCTCCCTTAAGCCTTACACTACATTTCCATCTAATAGATTCAATTCATCTAAATAGATCCATTTAATCCTAACTCCTTTTATCTCGACCCAACCTTAACTCCATATTCTTATACTTAAGCTACTCTTCAACCTAAGTATGTGGGAGACCCGAGTCCTAATACACTTTTATTTCTTTACTCTTTAAACCCTCTTCTTGTGTCTTCTTCCTATACTTAGGTTATTCTTAACCTAAGTATAGGGGGAAAATCCGAGTTAGTTCCCATATGTTCCTTTGTATTTAGCGTGAGCTATGGCTACATATCAGTTAGTGCTATGATGAGATAACACAAGCTAAGTATAGGTGTTGTACCATATATATTTCATATATACTTTAGCCATAGCTTATACTTTCAAAATTTTTCATAACTTTTTGGGATAAGGGTAGAATATCTTTTAAACTATTTTTTGTTAATGATTTGAAAACATTTATATCTATGTCACTTTGTTTTGAAAAATATTTTACAATGGTTTGTAAAAATGTGGACTTGACTTGTTTTGAAAAATCATTTGTAAACTATTTTTGAAAATATATATTTATGTGACATGGTTTGTAAAATATTTTAAAAAATTAAGGGTGTAAAAGAGACTAACACAGTGTTTTCAAATAAATCTAACTCTAACTTTAATAAAAAATGGATAAGTAAAAATCACAAAAATACTCACTAATAAGTTGGATGTATCCCTAATACTCACATTGACACAAGGTTTGGAGAGCTCAGAACACTTAGGGCATGTTTGGTAACTGGGTTGGGTTGGGGTATCCTCTTGTGAATAGTAGCTGTTTCGATAGTTGGGAGGGTTGAAGAGCATTGGAGTGGTAAATGTGATGTGACATTGATTGTGTGTTATATTAACTTATTTAATGATTATAATATGTTTTTATGTTAATTTTTTTATTTGAACGTGGTTAAAAAATATTATAACAAAGAAATTATATGGTCCATACAATTAATTCCAACACAGGATTGCATGGATAGAGCATGAGGTATACCAGGCTACCGCAAGATAACCTGGCAACCAAACATGCTCTTAGTTTTTGTGGTTCTTTGATTTAGAGTTAACCATTCTTAGTCATTTAGGGTCTTATACTTAAACATCCACACTTCCCTAGTTTGAAAGATATGCATGCTATATTTGCATGTTTAATCATTGCCTTAAAAAATATGAATAACACTTCACATGCATGACTGCAGTAATAATGTGATGAATTGAGGTTTCACTTGAGAAATCAGGATGGAGGATTTGAGTTTGGACCCAATTTAATGATGCTTGAGGATGGGATAAAATTAATGAAGTCTTCATGAAACCTTAGTATCAGCAACTTAGTCAGTATGAGAACAAGTTCTTGTACCAACCTTTTGATATTGACCTAAGTGTCAGGATGTGATAAAATTAATAAAACTATTGATCAATGTGTGCCAATATTGGTAAAATCAGTAGAGCTAGGCAAAAATAAAGAAAAAGATAGAGAAAGAAAAACTCTTACACTACAAAGTCAAAATTCAAACAGCTTTCACCAAAGGCAAGCGCTCCCAACCTTTTAAGCGCCCACATGAACCAACCTATTAGGATTTTATGAGTTGAGATAGCACCCAAAAAGCGCTCAGCATCGTATAGTGATACAAGTCTGGGTGTAGAAAATATAATAGATATTCGAAAAATACACACCTCGGTGCACTCCTAGAAAAACAAGTGTAGATGCCTCAACCTCTTTTGATGGACACACTGATCAGCAACCAAAAATACATGTGTCGAGTTAATAAGTCACTCGAGAGGATCCTTGTTCTAATGAGAGGAAAAGAAGAAAAGACACAATCCTATTCCCTTCGTAAACTAGCCTTCCATCTACGCTTTTAAGTCTGATAATTAAAGAGACAGTGGATTGAATGCAAGACTAGATTTATTCCCTAGTGTTAATGATTGTGTCCTTAGGAGATTCTCTTGGACTGTAACCTTGGGTTACGTTTCGACTCTACACTCAAAAATGTAGTCAACACTAAATTGTCATACCTGTTACTATTTATGTATACACTAGTCTAATAATTAGGAAAATTCGGTTCCTTTTGACTAAGATTTGGTTCAATTTAGAGTTTTAGGGTTACTAAAACCGAGAGTTTTGAATGAATCAAGTCTTGTACATTCACATGCAGAGTGAGGAATTCAACCAACTTACATTCTTTATGGTTATTAAAATCGAGAGTTCTGAATGAATCAAGTCTTGTACATTCACATGCACAATCAGGGATTCAACCAACTTACTCATTCTTTATTTGCTTGAGGACAAGCATAATTCAAAATATAGGGGGTGATAAATCCCCGATTTATCATCGTATTTATCATTTATTATCCATGTAGTCTCAACAATTCAATAAAAATCATTAACAATTAACTCTAATTAACATTTAATACATTGCATATAATTAACCATAATTAGTATACATAAATAATTCTATTAATATGCCTTTATTTCATATGATTTCTTAATATTAAAATCCCATAAAAATTAGATCAATATTGTATATATTTTTTTGACATTTAATATAAATCAAAAATTCAAAAAAATCACAAAAGAAACAAAAGAAATATTTTAAATTACTTAAAAAATGCTTATAAAAATATATCTATGTACAAATGATGTATTTTGACTTTGGGTTCTACATGATATTTGTAGATCTTGAAAAGGTCTACATTTTTATTTTGAACACTTTTTAATTTAAAGCATGTATTTATTTTATTTTTATTTTTCTTTATTTTCATTATTTTCCTTTTTTCCTATTGGGCCACATGGCTCTCTCTGGAGAGCCTACTTGGCCCGTCCCTTCTTCACTTCCCACATACTTCCCCAACCATTTGATCTGGCCCTGATGATCTCGTCATGGTCGTTCCTTCCTGCTCCATCCTAGCCATCTGATGAGATCATCAGATCTCATCAGAGTCCTTTGTGCCCGCCTACTTCCAAAATCGTTTTATCTCGGCTCAGATCCCATCGAAGCTACTCCTTCGTGCCCCTCCTCGAGTTATTGGATCCTAAGATTCAACGACTATCTTCCATCATCCACCTCCAACTGCCTCCTCTACACGACACGACTCCCGTAACCACCCGATCATCTCCTTTCCCCATAACCTTCATCTTTGACCAACCTTTGCCAACCTACGGGCAATTGAAACTGCCTGGTCAATCACCCACAACATCCATTTTTCTCCTTCAAATACACCTTCATATCATCGATTTGAGGATGCCCACGTTTACTTTAGGGTTCTGCCTAGGCTTTGACACCCTCTGGTGACAACAGAGGGCGATCTTGATGGCCGGTGATGGGAAAAATACTCGGTGAGACTCATGGCCTCTAGCCACGCTACAACACCTCCAAGGTGGTTGTTCGAGCTTCCTAGGATGATTGCCCATATCATGTGAAGATTGGAGTTCCGCCTCGAGCTCAACTGATGAATCTCCATTTCATCACCTTAATTCTATCATTTTGGCCTTAAAACCTTAATTAAATGCATTTATATAATATTAATTTGTATCGAATACCACTCATTAATAGGCATGTAAATACTATATAAATACATGTATCTAAATCCAAAATAAAAAAATAAAGGAAGAAAAGAAAAAGAATGAAGTGTCGAAGACAATAAGTGACCCTAGACCCCGAGACCCAGTCATCATTATGACTTGGTCGACAAGGAATAAAGTAGGGGGAGATGGGGTAGAGAAATTGTACAAATAATATAACTAAAACCCTAATTCTTTATTCATCAATAATTACCATTTGGGACCTTTTTTATTTTCTTATTTTATACCTGAAATCAATAAACCCTCAACATGAAAATTGTACGTAAAAATATAAAGAATGACATACTTCATTCAAAAATAATGCACAGTGTGCCCAGAATACATCCAATAAAAAGCCGTAGAGAAACTTTACAGAATTGTATATTCTCCATACATATCCAAAATTAACCAAACTCACCTTTTTTGTTCATAAAATTAAATTATCTACCTAATGAAGATAGACTTGGTTAATTTGGAGTTAAGATGCAAAAGTTGGCTTTTGGATCCTCATTATGCAATATATCGACATATAATATTCAATATATTTATTCTTTCTATTTTCACTTTCTTATATTTTTATATAATTGTAAATATTATTTAAAATATATGTAAATAATAAAAAATAAAACCATTAAAATACATCAAAATAAGTAATGTACTTTAATATATAGGTAAACTATACCTACAATGTACCTATACCTATTTATTTACGTATATAAATAAAATCAAAAAGAAAAAAATAAAAATATGAAAATATGTAATTAAGTAAATTATGAATATAAACATGTAAAATTAAACTATACCTACAACGTATACACAATAATAAAAAAATTAAATAAAAATAAAACATCACAAAACATAGGTAAATATACCTATAAGTACACTTGTAAAAAATAACACCTAATAAGTAACGAGAAAAATTAAATAAAATCAATAAAAAATATTACATAAAATAATAAACATGTTTCATGTTTTACATTTTATTTAATTAATTTGTTTTCTCTTTTATTTTTATTTATCTATTCTTTTATTCTTATTTTGTCCTTATTGGTCCTACGTGGACCAATGGGGGCTCTCTCATTGTTGACCTAGGGTCAACTACCCCTTTGGTGCCTATGACTTGTCAGAGCGTCTCGAGTCCCCTACTTTCTCATATTTCTCGCAAATCCTAATGAACAATTGACCTCGAGCCTTGAACAAATTCTGCCAATTAGGTATCCGCAATCTATGCCCCAATTTCTGAGTCGCTCGATCAACATCGAGCTGACCTAGATCTTCTTTGCAAGACGACATCTCTGTTTGTCTATAAATGGAACACCAACACCTTTTTTGGATTTGATCCCTCTTTACTCTATGTTAGCCCAATTCTTAGATTTCTTGAGCTTGTTGGTGATAGTTTCAAGCTTGCAGGAGGGGTGATGAACTCGACTCCATTCTTCTCTTCTTATCCTAGGTCGGTCGAGTCAGATGGAATCCCTAATGCCTCCTATCCACTTCCCGGACTCACTATCTGCCCTATAGTGACGCACCTCTCACGTACTTGAAAGAGAGATCCAGCTCGTCGAAGTAGTCGCCGACGAAGCTTCTGCGCTCCCTGGAATAGCCAGGTAAGAGCTACATTACTTTCATTTTTTGTTGTATCTTCATTCTAGTAGTGTAGGTATGTTTAGTTTTCTTAATTATGCAATATGATTAGGTACCTCATCATTTGCCTCGCAAAAACCCCATCTTTGTCACCCAGATTCTGCACGAATCTGGTCCACCGAGTTCCTTCTGGTGCTTTTCACCAGAGCTCCATCTCCCATCCATCTCATAATGTGTAGTAGTTTCCGATTGGGTCGAGGGAGTCCCCCTCGAGCCCCTAAACGTTTTATGCAGGGTTTGAGCCTGAACGAGCAACCTAAAAGGGGAATAAGGTCAAGAACAAGAGCCCTAGACTTGGAACCTTTAGGCCCCGATCAATGGGGCCCAGACTTGTCAAAACCCTCCTGCAAACGTGGGGTGGATACAACAAGCTAAAGGACCGATCGGAGATGAAGGAGGAGCTCGAAGGACGGAGTTATCTCGGATTCAAGTTCGCTAGGGCCAACCTTCTTCCGAGTTCTTCCAACATGCCTCATAACTGTCGAATGAAATCCAACTACCAGATTTAATCACATCTATCAAACCAAAGCAGCATCAGTGCACAAGGAGGAGCACCCGATCAAATGCATGGCGTGCTTAGCGCCATCTAATAACACTCTCTTTAGGGTAAATTTATTAATTACCCATGCTCTTTGGTATTTGTTTTCTAGTCTTGTAAATATTTATTAACGTTTTAAAACTTGTGTATATTTTACAAAAAGACCCCCATACTTATCTAATATCGCAAAGAGGTCCGCTGCCTGGTCACCTCATGTGGCCTTTCACGTGAGGCACCTAGTGTTTTTGCACTTAAGCCCTCACGGATTCTTGTATTTGTGTTTAGTATTTCAAAGTGCAATATTAGTGTAATACTTTTGGAGAAATCACATTTGGGACCCTTACATTTATTTTTAATTGCAAAATACCCCTATTATGTTGTTTTATTTTATTTATATCTTTTCATTTTTATTAAATAGCTCAAATTGATAATAAAATATTAAAAAATTTTCTTAAATGCTTGATGATGGTTTGATATTCGCCATATTTTAATTTAGCATTTTCTTGTATTTTTCCATTTATTAATTTTTTAGGACCTATATTTCCCATATTTAAAGTAAAAATTCAAAAAATATAAAACTTTATCTAAAAATTTTAAAAAAGTATTATATATTTCTATATGATATAACTCTAGATAAAAATCACAAAAAATTTAGAGAAAAACACTAAAAATTGAAAAATCCTAAAACAATTATAAAAATAAGTAAAAAATCTAAACAATCAGATTTTTATTTCTATTATGTACTATATATTAAAACTAGTTTTGGGAATTTTTGAACTTTATATCTATTTTTAAAACCCAAAACAATCTGGCTATTTATTATATCTCCTATTTTGTACATTTAAATCAATTATAAATATCTAAAAATTTGAAAAAATTATAAAAAAATCACAAAAATATAAGAAAATATTTAAAACATGAAAATAGTTTATTTTATAATTTTTGAGTATATATAGCTATATTTATAAATATAAGACCCTATCTAGATTAAATATACTATATATTACTTATATACCTATTATTTTATTATTATTATTATTTATATACCTTAAATATATTTAGAAACCTTTGAAAAAAAAGGACTGTTATTATTTGTATTTTTTTTTGAAAATTTTATAGTTATTATACATATATCATATATATAATATTCATATTATATATTTTTATATAGGTAAAATGGGGTTACCCCTTAGGAGGAAGTTAATTTGGCTCCCCCATCCCATTTCCCCAATTTTTTTTGAAAAATACTTCCGTGGATTTTCATAACTATATCCTCGTATTATGTCATTAAATTTGGCATGAAATAGAAATTCCTATGGCGTATATCCAGACGAAGTTGATTTCAATTATTCTGCAATCGTTAGAAAATAACTATCTAGATAGAGGCCGTATGAGTCTTGGTTAACACGAAACTTGAATGACATAATATAGGTATATAGTGATGAATTTGTATGTATTCATTTTTCAAAAAAAATGGGAAAAATGTGGCAGGGGAGCCAAGTTAGCTCCCCCTATGGGGCAACCCCATTTTACACTTATTATGTATATCCTTATTATATCTTAAAAAGAAAAGGAAACTAAAAATCACAAAATTAAAAAGAAATTGAAAATTAAAAATCTAAAAGTATAAAAATATAAAATATATAAAATTAAAAATCCATAAGAATTACAAATACAAAAAACTCCACAAAAACAATTAAAAATAAAAATACACAAAAACACCTAAGTAGGTTGTTCATTTTTCTTTATTCTCTTTTGCTCTCTGTGGTTTGACACACTTATTCATTATACACATAATTGTAGGGTGAAATAAATACATTTTGACTCCTTCATTTTGATTGTTTCATTCATATTGTGTGGGTTAATTGTTGTCTGACTTTGTTAGTTTTGTGAGCTATTGTCTGAGCGACTTGTTTCCTATCTTATTGGAATAATAGATCCTTGCAAAATCTGAGTCAACAAATAGCACCATTACCAGGGAGAAATGGCTGAGTAGAGTAGAATAGGCCACTTAGTTTCATTATCATTTTTTCTACTTTATTGCTTGTACATTTCTCCCTTTATTCTATTTTCTATATATATTGTTATGATACATTTCTTGTTTGAATTCATTGTGAGGGCCTACCTATCGAGGGAGAGTTTCTTAGGAGGCTCACTGCATCGAGAGGCATGGAGGTTGGTGGTTCTTCACCCACCACTAGGGGAGAGAAGCAGAAGAGAACAAGGAATCATCATAGCAACTTATCTTAGAAATTATTTAATTTTTTGAGAGAGCGATTTATTTACATAATTTGTAATAATACACGTACTTTGAGCATTTGGACGCTCTTCAAAGCTATTTTACCAAGTGTTTGTTCACTTGGGGGACTGTGCGAGTTTCTCGTGTTTTCTTTACCTTCTACTTTTATTCCTCCCTATTTTCCCTCTTATTTTTATTTGTTTTCCGTGATTTGAGCTTTCCACCTTATTTATTTATTTTGTGTAATTGGGCCCATGGTTTGAGGATTGCTTAACTCAATAATTTAGGTCCAAAGCCCTAATTATCTATATATACCTATAGTCTCTTCTCCTGGACTTAGATCAAATTTTCGTTGATTGCCCAGATTTGATATCTCATGCCATGAGAGATTCGATACAACACTTGCAGGATCCTATTTGTCGAACACCGGTGACTCTTCAAGATCGAACTTTTGGTATTTTATCTAAGCAACTCAACAATATTGTTCTTCACACTAATAGTAATTCCTTCTTTGGGTGATTTCACCTCTTCGCATATCACATATTGTGTAATTTTAAATTCTATATTGCATCCCGGATGGAGAGCGCTGGGAGGCACTGTGAATCTTCTTACTGAGCATAAATCATTCTGACGCAAGGGTGAGATTTCGATCCTAGTATCAACTTGCATTGATTTTCTACTATCTCCATTTGTTTTTGCACACTTAGGTTTAAAGAAAATCTAAAAAAGCTTTCGGCACATTATTTTGAAAATATTCAAAAAATTAAAAACCAAAAAAATTAAAAAAAGGGATTGTTTGATAAACTTCAACCAAATTAAAATTTGTAACGAACATTCAATATATTGAGTTTACAAAGCCCTCATTGTTTTCAGGTACATTCCAGATTGAGTGAGGCACGCCCCTTAAGGAATAGAGCCAAAAACCCAGTCTGAGTATTGCATGTTATTGACTAGATTCACGAAGTATTGACGCTTATATCGTATGTGGGCTAGTAGGGCCTTATCGACAATGGTGTTCTTGCCTTGTGTAGAACATCCAACTTTGTCTGAAGTATTGAGCATAGGACACGCCCTCACATGTGTATCCGTCTCATCATTCCACTCTGAGTACCCCTCTATAGGGAAGTAGTGGTTTCACCTATCGATTTTCTCCTCTATTCTTTGGCTGAGTAGTGGATCCAGACCCAATAGCATGAATTCTCTTAAAAAATGCAGGCTACATGTTACAAAGGAAGTGGAATATATGAGATACTTTTCTGGCAGTACTCACTCTCGTATAGGGATAGCCTTTAAGGACTTGTTACAAAATTATCCGTAAAATAGATTAAAATTGAAAAGATGAAAATAGCTGAACTCTTACGGCTTCACTTGGCGTGAGTTAGTGAATACTTTGCATTGTATTTATTTGGATCTAGTTTTAGGTCAAATTCAGTTGTGCGCATTTGCACCATTTTTCATTTCCTCTATTTCATTTCTTTGATCCTTGTTCATTTTAAGCATTTTTCATTTCTTCTTTTCATCCTCAGGTTTATCACAATATTCATCTATTCCTCATCTATTTCTCTTCTCTCCCAAGATGTCGACTCATGAATGGATTAGTTGGGACTCCACCGACACTCACATCGATTTCATTGAGCCAACATCTTCAACACTTCAGGGCGATTTCCGAGAGCTAGATTCAGACTTTGCGAACTGATGAATACCCATTCATCACTCTTTATTCTTATATTTTAGCTACAAAAACCTTTGCAAATACATGTAGATATCTGTAAATATTAATAATTAGCAAATTACATGCATTGTGTAAAGATAAATAATTAGCATGTTTTTGTGCAAAAATAAAAGAATAAAGAAATAAAAGAAAAAGAGGGAGATATTTAGAATAAATATTGAGCGACCTAATCCTAAGGGAGGGTTCAGCATGGGCCTGACCGCATAAAAATCCAAGTAGAGAGAGATAAGGAAGCTCATGTTTGTAAATACACCTGTATATAAAATAAAAATATTTTCTTCTAAAAATAAAATAAAAATGGGCTTGTATATATTTGTATATATTTGTAAATACAAAATCAAAATAAAAATAAGAAAATTAGAAAGAAAATAAAAACATCCTTCCTTGTATATAATTATATATAACTATTTATTTAACCCTTGTAAAAAATAATAAAAATAAAATGAAAGCACCAAAATATTCCAAATTTTATCTTGCAAATAAATAAAATATAAAATTGGAATAAAAATGCACAAAAATAGTTAATTAAAAATCAAAAATTAAAAATTCAATATTGTATATATACCTATACATAGTACTATATTGCATATACCTTATTTTTATTTCAAAAAATTAAATAAAAATCACAAAAAAAATAGTTTAAAATAAAAGGAACATTTTTCATGTTTTGACTTTTGTGAAATTCGGCCATATTCTATTTTAATTTGAATTTCCAATTCTTTTCCACGTAACCGCATTCCACTGGTCCACGGGGGATGTTGACCCCCCGGTCAACTCCCCCCTGGACCACAACCTTCCAGATCTGCGCCCGACCCGCTTCTTCTCCCATTTATTGTGCGTCGATCCGTTCACCAATCATCGAAACCTCGGGTCCTAATCCAGCATCGATCATCACTGATCCACGCCCGAGGTGGATTTAAGGGGTCCGAGCTCCGATAAGCTCGCCCGGCCCTCTCTTAGCCGGACCCCTAGCCGTATATAGCCTAAGCTCCGCCCGCTTTTTCACTCATCTTTGGCTACGCATTCTCTACCCCAGGACCTCCACCATCTCTGCCTGAGTGACAACAGTCGGCCGGTGGTGTCGCAGCGAGGAGAAGGTGTCCATACCATCGATCCGGTGACCTAGCGCCACCGTGCGCCGCCACCAGCGTGGTGCTCGAGCCTCGGGCATCGACGACCCTCAAGGCTAGGACCAGGAGCTCCAGCAGCTGAAGCACAGTCGACATCGACTATCAGGTAGCCTTAGATCTTCCTATTTTTCACTAATTTCTGTTTACCCCCAAATCACGCCTCCGCCGTCGACCGTCGATTCCGACCACCTCAGTCCCCATTTCGATCATCGGACGACACCATCACCTTCGCCCTTCTCTCACGCACCTTCTACACCCCTTCATCCAACCCAGTTTGCACAAGAACTGGGATTAGAGTTCCCTTGCCGTTGCTTCACCGGAGCTCGCCCATATCGACCCGCCGTCCACCCGCTTCGCACCTAACCGGGTCGAGGCACTTTGCCCTCGACCCAGCGTGCTCTTCGTGCCATTTTGCAGGTCAAAGGAGGATCATCTGAGGTCCTCCATCTTCAGCACAGGAGTTTCAGCTCCGCCAGTGTCGCCTGGGCTCTCCGGAGCACCGTTGTGCCATCGGAGGGGTTCTCCAGACGCTGGAGGCTCCGGCGAGTCTGTTCCGATCTTCAACAGCCGCTGCAGAGGTCCTGAGCGCTCACAGTCCTCCGGTGAAGTTCGCCAGCGAGGAGTTCCTCGAGGACCCTCCTCTGCCGTCCGTTCTACCCTGGAGGTCCATATTTCTTGTAGACCGTCCGATCAGGGCTAAGAGGAGGCCCAACAGCCACCGTTAGATCGACACGTGGCCCCCTCTCAGCCCTCCATCAAGCGAGGATTAGATCCAGCGCCTCTCGACCGTTGATCAGATACGTGGCGCAACCCCAGCCGTTGGATCAGAGCCGAGGGCTCCTTTGTTGAGGCGCCGTCATCCACCACCGTCAGATTCACCACGCGGCGTCCATCTGGCCCTCGGAATATAATAAGGGGTAATTTCCCTTAGGCCCCCATTCTTTTAGTTTTTAATATTTTATCCTGTAAATATTCTATCAAGTTCATTTTATTTTGGTACATTTGCATAGTGGACCGGGTAGTTTTTGTTAATTGCATTTCTACCCCTGCCTGTTGTGGTCACGTGCATCGACACATGTATTTATGGTGAAATTGCATGTTTTGGCCTGTTGTTTCTGATGGTTATGGATTGAAATATCTGTTTATATATTTGCACATATACCCCTGTGAATGTTTTATTTGAGCATGTGCTGAATATCGTGGGAATTTTATACTTTAGTCCATGGACTTTTAGTACGAGTTACTAATAGGTCCAGGGACTTAAGTTTTATTACAAAGAGGTCCATCAGTGCCCCAGACACGTGCATAGCGCGTGCGGATCTGGGAATTTTGCACCGGACCCCATGGGTTTCCTGTACTGTTACTTTTAGGCCCCCAGAACATATTTTCATTATGATCAAGTCCCTATGACTGCGGGCTCTTGATTGTTTTAAATAAAATATCAAATCAAATCCAATTTAAGTGAAAATTTGATATGTGGCTCCTGCCACTGTGTAGAATTTTCAATGAATTTTGGGAAATTTATGGAGCCATCTTGTTATTTTTAAAATTCAAAAACATCAATTTTCTTATTGTCCAGTTATAAAATTCACAAAAAAATATTAAACATCTCTAAAAATTCTAAAAAAATTAAATTTTTTTATTTTAGTGTGTTTGATTTTTTGACCAAGTTTGGTCATTTTTGGACTTATAAAAATTATAAAATTGAAAAAGCCCTAAAAACCCATAAAAATTCTAGTAATTAATACAAAAACCTAAAAATAATAAACTCAGCTGCTGAATTTTCATTTTTGTTTATATTTTATAGGAAAAATACCTCCAGGCTATTTGAAGGCCATTATATATTTTAATTTGGCCTTTGAAGCTCGGCTGGACAACAACACTGTTTCCCTATCTTGTTTCATTTTTATAAAATTATATAAAAATCAGAAAATTGTCAAAAATTAACCAAAAACAGTAAAAAACATAACAAACATAAAAATATTTTTGTTTGAATTTTTGGATGAATTTTGAGCGATTAAATAATTATGTGAAGTTGCTTGTTCACTTGCTTTTATATTTTCTTTATTAATTAAAAATTTTCAAAAAAATATAAAAATATTAAAAACCACCCAAAAATAATTTTCTTTTATTTGTTTTTATTTCTGACTACTTCATAGGCCGAGAGGCCAACCCGTGCTCCTTGAGTTCGACCCTGGTCGCTATACTAGGCTAATCCAATAGCCAGGGCCACTATTGATTTTCTTTGATTTTTATCTTGTTTTGGTGGTCTGCTCTCTCTTTTTCTTGTTGATCCGGATTTCTCGAGCGACTGAGGTCACAACGACCTTAGTTATATTTTATCTACCTTAGTTGCTCGGATTTTTCGGGCCATCAGAATGGCACCGTTGCCGGGGAGCACAGCTTAGTAGTCCATTTATTTTTCATTTTATTTTTGTTTTCTTTTTCGTGGCTTTCCGCGGCTCTTTCTGAGTTCGTGGCTTTTCACAGCTTTTATTTTTCTTTTATTTTAATTTTATTTTAATTTTATTTCTTTTCTTTTATTGTTGTTTTTGTCTGTTTATTTTTATTCTACATTTTTGCACATATATCCCTGTTTCATTTCACTTGTTTTACCTGCTTTATTTACTTTATTTTATCTGCTCTGTGACACTTGGTTGTATTCTTACGAGGGCCCGAGGACCGAGGCAACAACTTTCGAGGAGCCGGCGCAACCGCAGTGTTCGGAGGCGACTCCCTTCTGCACGGAGCCGCAGGAGAGAGCGAGGAGACAGCCGAGTGCGGCTTTTAGTTTAGTTCAGTCAGACTTTATTTTCAGAACCATTTGAATTATTGTAATAATACAGGGACACCACACTTGGACTTGAGAGACTCTCGGGGTCTGTTTCACTGAGCACCGGTGTGCTCGGGGGACCCCTCGGATTTCTTCGCGGCTTTTTTCACGGTTTTGATTTTTTGCTACCTTTTCCGGTTTCTCGCGGTTTTCTTGAGCCCCTAGCCTTAGGAATTTCTGTTTGATTATGACGTAATTCATAGGATCCAAACACCCTAATACATTTGCATGTTCCTATAGTTCGGTAATTGGACCTATAATAAAAGATTAATAAAATAGTTGATTAACTTCCTTCGAGCCTACATGCTGCAGACCGCCCTGCCAAGCACTGCTCCTGAACCCGATTTGTCGGGAGGAGGAGGGTTGGACCGAGACCGGACCCTTTGGATCGGAGGCTGATGGTCAACTAGTTGTTCTTTCGAGTAGAATTGCCTGCTTAGGGACTCGGTTTTCCGCCTGCACCATTTAGGTAGTTTATTTTCTGTCTTTAAATTCTACGCGGATCATTTTGCATGTAGAATGTTGGAGTCAGGTACGCATTTCTTACTTTGCATGCATCATTGATTTGATCGCGCATCGGCTTTTTCGTATTCTCCCCCTGTTTTGGACTTAATAACCAGGAGAACCGAAAAATTCGTTAGGCGATTTTCTTTTTATTGAAAAATACCTAAAAAGAAAAACAATAAAATTTGGGACTGCTAACTCTATTGACCCTAAAAGACACCTCACCTAAAAATTTGTCTTGGGGAGAGCAGCCCCCTCATTGTCTCGTTTGCTTGTGCGAGAGAGTGACCCTGAACACTAGGTAGAGCCCTCCGATATTCTTCTCGACTGATTACCGGCTCTTTCTGTACGGGACAGTCGGTTGAGAAAATATCGGGTAACCCAACAGGTCACGTAATCGCTCTGCTATCCTGACTGATCACCAAATAAAATTGACAAGATAATTGACCGAGTCTTTACGGTCTTCAGATCGCGTTGCGTTGGTGGATCGGGGGTTTGCTTGTGATCATAGTTGTTACCAGATCTCATCCGCACTACTCACCAGATCAAGATGATGGGCAGACGGTCTCTTAGGCAGCCTCTGGCTGCACCGCTTTCTGGCACGTCTACCCGCTCATCTAGGTTGGTTCGCGAGAGCCGAGACCCGCTCTCCGAACCCGAAAACGACTCCACCCTGTTCCCCCTCGATCCCCCTTCTTCTGAGTGTGAGATACCAGTGTCGGAGGAGAGACAAACAGATGATTTATAGACACCTGAGTTTGGATGTTTTGATTTTACAGAGACTATGCCCGGCAGTAGTGATGATCACACCAGATGTCCGCAGCATGAGCATTTCGTTCTGGACCAGGGTGCGATTAACTCCACCCTGATCGCCTCCCTCGAGACAGTTCGTCAGCAGTTGAGGGGCGCATTCATGTTGGATATGAGGCACGAGATGGAGCAGTTGAGAGTAGACCGAGAGCAGCGCAGAGACGGGCCGAGGATACCCGACGATGCGGCAGCTGCCGCAACCGCCGCAACCACCGCAACAGCAGCAGCAGGAGGAGTGCCAGACCATCCTAGACTGATGCGGGAGTTACACAACCCCAGATCGACACTGATGCATCATTGGGTTGTTCTACCAGCTATCGTGGGGGACTTCAACTTCCCCCCTGAACACTTTGCAGCTCCTCCCCCGATTCCATGGGCTCGCCACAGAGGAGCCCCATCTCCACCTCCAGGAGTTTCTGATGATCTGCAGCACAGTCCACGACCGTCAGGTAGACCAGGATACCATATGGATGATTGTCTTCCCCTTCTCCTTAGCAGACAGAGCAGCCACCTGGCTGAAGCACTTGGGGAAGTTCGTCTACACCTGGGAGCAGCTCCGCACTGAGTACTTGCACAAGTACTATCCACTCAGGCGGACGAACGCCGCTAGAGCCCTGATCAGCAACTTCTCCATGCTCCCCAATGAGCAGTTTCACGAGGCAAGGGAGAGGTTCAGAGAGCTGACCGACAGATGCCCGCACCATGACATTTCCAAGCCGAACCTTGTTCAGAGCTTTTTCAGCGGGCTGACACCAGAGCTTCAGGGCTTGGTGAACGCTTCTTGTGGCGGATCTTACTTCGCCAAGGATCACGATCAGGTCTGGGCCATCTACGAGGAGATGGCCGAGAACTATATGGTGATGTCCCAGACTCGATTGTACACACATGGCAGATCCCAACAGCCACAGACCGTGCAGTACCAGAGGATAGCACGGGTCAACGCCGGTCCTTCCAGTTCGTCAGCGGCAGCATCAGCACATGCCGAGTCCTCAGTGGCAGACATGGGGATTATCAGTGAGAAGCTGGACCGGATGGAGATTATCGAGAAGAAGTAGTGCCAGGGCATCACGCAGATGGAGCAGATGGCACAGACTCTGAGTGACCTGAAGACACAACTCATGTGTCTCCAAGAGGCACAGACGGCTTCCCAGCCTCGTCTTCAGGCACGAGGCGATCCGAGTAGCAGCAGTAGCTCGTCCCAGCGCTCCAGCTCCCACCAACAACCTAGACAGGTCCATCTTGTATAGGCGGAGCCGTACCAGCAGCCGCAGCTCACCTACCAAGCACCACCATCCACAGACACACAGATGGTGGTTTACCAGCCGGATCAGCCTCTGGTAGTGCTCCCGCCACCCCAGTACGATTCAGAGCCATTGATGGATGTCAACAGGATTTGGTACGACCGCCCCCAACCCGGTATCCGATGAGACCATCCGATTTCCGTTGGGCGATCGGAGGTGCCCAGCCCCAACAGCAGCCGTCAGGACATGGTGGCCAGTACAGCCATCAGAGGGATCACTAGCAACAACAACCCCCAGCATATACCCAGCCACATCCACAACAGTCACCGCAGTATGGACCTCATCCCTATCAGCAGGGACAGTCTTGGAGGCATGATCAGCCTCATCAGCCGCAACATCGGCCACATTCTTACCCCTCTCAGCCACAACACCATCAGCCTCACTACCAGAGAGGCTACCCGCCGGGTTCTCATGGGCCATCCTATGAGAGCCCCGCCTTGGATGACATAGCCCACCTTCTCATAGATCAACAGGCTACTTTTCGACGGGAGATGGATGAGTTCCGCCAGGAGATGCGAGACATCGTGAGAAGGAAGGCCGCCATCCCTGCCCAGATCGAGCTGAATCCCAACAACCTCAAGAGGAAATCTGAGCAGGTAGTTTACACTGAGTATGCCACTCCTAGTGATGCATTTGGAGATATGTCTGCATATTTGTTTGATACTGATTTTGTCACACTTAGGAGCGGTAGGATGCTAGCAGGCAGCGCCTCGTCTGAGCGACACCTCGAGGATACATCTAGAGCGCCCGACGAGGAGGAGGAGAGCGGTACTGAGGCCGCTAGAGATGATGACGGTGGTACTGATGCCACCACGAATGCTGATCCACTCGGCGGTACTAAGGCTGCCATTTCACCAGTTTGAGGAGGTGGTACTGAAGCCACCCAAGATGTCGAGCAAGAGCGCGGTACTGAGGCCGCGAGTCTTCCAGCCGATGGTGGTGTTGATGCCACCGTGTCTTCTGAGAGTCCTGTAGTTTTTTCTATTGCACCTGTATCTCAGAACATTGCTAGAAATAAAGGAAAGGGTTTGTTTTCTTCTAGTCCCACTGTGGTGCATGATGTATGTGTGGATCCTGCCGTCGAGCAGCTCATACCCGTTCCTAGTCCTTCATCTGAGAAGGACCCTATGATCCCCTTCCCTAGAGCCCTTCAGATGGGGAAGGGGAAGAAAAATGAAAATCCCAAAAAAAGGCAGCAGGAAGAGTTCAACCATCAGATGATAGACCGTTTTCACATACAGCTGACTCTTCAGGAGGCTTTGCATCACATCCCTCTACTCCAGCATTCACTTAGAGACAGGACTACAGTTAGGAGGAAGAGGAGGAACCACCACTCAGAGATTCATGTGCTGACCAGAGCCACTTGTTTCGCGATCCAGAACCGTCTGCCTGACAAGAGTCCAGATTCCGGAGCCCCGTATGTAAGATAACACATCAGAGAGAAGATGTTCGACCGTACTCTATTAGACAACGGATCGTCGATCAACCTACTTCCGGCAGCCCTTCTCGACCGCTTCGAGTTGGGCACTCTTAGACAGAGCAGAACAGTCCTTCAGTTTGCTGACCGATCTGTCAAGAGGCCGAAGAGGTTGCTGAGAGACGTTGTCGTCACTATTCAGGGCCTGCAATTCCCCATGGACTTCATAGTGTTGGACATGGAGATCCCTGAGTCAGTGACCAATACCCCATCATTCTCGGTCGCCCGTTCTTGGCCACAGTCAAGGCAGTGACTGACCATGATAGCGGGAAGGTATACTTTCGCATCGAGGGCGAAAGTGTACAAATAGAGACGGTCGAGGACAGCAGAGCCAGAGACAGAGCATGCTCAGAGACTACTTCCGAGACAGTGCAGCTGACAGACGTCAGGCCAGACATCCACCAGGACTGTGACTTTGTGATCACAGATGACGAGGCAGTTTGGGCAGACCCAGATGCACATGCCATCCTCTCACCTTTAGAGTCTACTGATACAGAGATGACAACAGAGGAGAGCTTGGAGAGCACATTCCTGGTCCAGGATACCTTTGAGGCAGCAGAGCCGGTTCTCGACCACGAGACTGATTTCTGTGATGATGGTGGTACTGAGGCCACCTTGGATGATACAGATCCCTCGGAGTTAGATTTTGACTGGGTAGATTTTGATGATTACATACCTGATCTGACTTCCACTGAGCCTGCAGCTAGGGAGGAGGTAGATGCCGAGCAGAGCAGAGACAGTCCATAAGGGCAGCCTTCTCCAGTTTCTGAGAGTGATAGAATGTTTCAGTTCTCTTATGCGGATTTGGCAGCCTTCACATAGAGTTTTCAGAGGCCGGATCCACCAGCGCCCAGTTGTCCAGAGCTGAAGCCACTTCCTACATCGCTGAAGTATAGGTTCCTTGCGGGTGAGCATGAGATGTACCCAGTCATTATCTTCGCCGATTTGACTGGAGTGCAGGAATCCCGTCTGATGGGGGTTCTTGAAAAGAACCGCAAGGTGATAGGATGGAGGCGTAGCAGATCTCCAGGGGATAAGTCCGGCCCTATGCTCCCACCATATCTATCTCGAGGATGAGGCAAAGCCGTATCGTGAGTTCCAGCGGCGGCTGAACCCGAATCTGAGAGAGGTTGTCATGAAGGAGATATCGAAATGGTGGAGCGCCGATTTTATCTACCCCATCTCCGACTCCAAGTGGGTCAGCCCTTTGCATGTGGTGCCCAAGAAGACAGGCATCACTACAGTAGTCAATGAGTCTGGAGAGGAGATTGCTACACGGGTACCCACTTTTTGGCGGGTCTGCGTTGATTACAGGAGACTCAACCAGGCCACCAAGAAGGATCATTTCCCCCTGCCCTTTATAGATCAGATCATTGAGAGACTGGCAGGGAAGAGCCACTATTGTTTTCTGGATGGGTACTCGGGCTACAACCAGGTGGTCATCGCTCCCGAGGACCAGGACAAGACCACCTTTACCTGTCCCTTCGGCACATACGCCTTCCGACGCATGCCATTTGGGCTATGCAATGCCCCTGCGACTTTTCAGAGATGCATGTTGTCGATCTTTTCGGACATGGTAGGGGAGTGCTTGGAGGTCTTCATATATGATTTCTCGGTTTATGGCGACAAATTCGACTCCTGTCTTGACTGCCTAGACCGAGTCCTTGAGCGATGTATAGAGGTTCACTTGGTACTGTCTTGGGAGAAGAGTCACTTCATGGTGACTCAAGGGACGGTGCTTGGCCATATCATCTCCAACAGGGGCATGGAGGTTGATCCGGCCAAGGTAGATGTCATTAGAAAACTCGCACCACCGTCCAATTTGCGGCAGTTACGGTCCTTCCTTGGGCACGTCGGTTTCTACCGACGATTCATTCATGATTTCAGTAGGATCGCCCGACCGTTGACTGACCTGTTGATGAAGGACACCGAGTTCCTTGTCGATGACAAGTGTCTTTCGTCGTTTGAGACTCTCAAGCGATGTGTTGTTGAGGCTCCTGTTCTCCAGCCGCCTGATTGGTCTCTCCCATTCGAGATCATGACGGATGCCTCCGATTTTGCCATGGGGGCCGTGCTGGGACAGAGGAGGGATGGAGTTCCATTTGCTATCCACTACGTTAGCCGCACATTGGATTCCACGCAACAGAACTACACAGTCATAGAGAAGGAGATGCTAGCCGTAGTGTTCGCCCTAGATAAGTTCAGATCATACATTATTGGATCTAGAGTGACCTTGTATACTGATCATACCGCCATCAGGTACATCATGGCAAAGAAGGATGCCAAGGCCAGACTGACTAGATGGATCCTTCTACTCCAGGAGTTCGACATAGAGATTAAGGATAAGCCTGGAGTCAAGAATGTGGTGGCGGATCATCTCTCCCGATTAGAGCATCTTGAGGATTCTGAGCAGATTGCCCCTATTTGTAAGACTTTCCCAGATGAGGCAATCCTTGCTATCGCCTCTCTCCTGTGGTATGCCGATATTGTGAACTTTCTTGTTGCTAAGAAAGTTCCACAAGATTGGCCCAGGCAGAGACTTGAGACCTTCCTCGCGAAGGCCAAGTCCTACCACTGGGAGGATCCCATCCTTTACCATGAAGGAGGGGATAGCGTCTGGCGTAGGTGCATTCCTCAGGAGGAGCACCATAGCGTCCTCACTTACTGCCACAAGCTTGAGGTAGGAGGACATCACTCTGGGAGGAGAACGACACAGAAAGTGCTCCAATCCGGCCTGTGGTGGCCTACCCTCTTCAAGGACTCTGATGAGTTCGTGAAGAGGTGTACTGACTGTTAGAGGATGGGCACTTGTGGACAGCGTGATATGATGCCGATGCAGCCCATTCACTTCTGTGAGGTTTTTGACGCATGGGGCATCGATTTCATGGGTCGATTCCCTAGGAGTCAGGGATTTGAGTACATTCTGTTGGCCGTTGATTATGTGAGTCGTTGGGTTGAGGCCATCCCCGCCCGAACCGCAGATGCCAGGACAGTTTGTAGATTTTTGAGGAAGCACATCATTACACGGTTCGGGGTACCTCGAGTATTGATTTCAGACGGGGGGTCTCATTTCATCAACGACCAGGTGAAGGCCCTTGCTAGCGAGTTCGGTATAGACCATCGAGTTGCCACTCCATACCATCCACAGACGAATGGTCTAGCCGAAGTGTCGAACAGGGAGATCATGACTATTTTGCAGAAAGCCATCCGCCCTGACCGAAAGGATTGGTCACAGCTTTTGGACTCGGTCTTGTGGGCATATAAGACGTCTTTCAAGACACCTTTGGGCACATCTCCCTTTCGCCTCGTATATGGCAAGCCGTGTCATTTACCTGTTGAGCTGAGACACATGTCACTTTGGGCAGTTACATATATTCTTTTGGATCCAGATAGTGTAGGAGACCAGAGGAGGGCAGAGTTAGCAGCCCTGGAGGAGCTTCGTGATACCGCCTTCTCAAACAACCTACATTACAAGGAGAGAGTGAAGGAGTGGCATGATTCTCATATCAGCCACAAGCATTTTGAGCCTGGACAGAGAGTATGGCTGTTTGATGCTAGGCTTCGTCTATTTCCAGGGAAGCTACAGAGCAAATGGAAGGGACCTTATCTAGTGAGAAAGGTACACGACAATGGGAATATTGATATATCTGAGTTGTCTTCTGAGAGTACCTTTCGAGTGAACGGCCAGCGGCTCAAGCCATTTCTAGATCATGAGCCACGGGTCGTTGATGTTGCCCCTATTCATTTTGCGTGAGATGTGGTCTCTTGACTCACATCTATTGCATCTCACGCCTGATTATCACTGTTCTCCTGACCTGATAGATCTAGATGTCCATATCATTGCATTCTTTAGTCCCACATCCCTTTCTTTATCTTTTGATTATGCTATACTTAGGGTGTACTTTACCCTAAGTATAGGGGGGATGTAGGACCTTTGGGTATTTCTTTTGATTCATTTTACCCCTGTTTTTGTGCCTATACTTAGGGATATTTTACCCTAAGTATGGGGGGGTAGACCCTGTACATTCTCCACGCGATTTTCCCTTTGTGTACAGCCTGCTATACTTAGGATTATTTGATCCTAAGTATAGGGGGAAAAGCCGAGATCTTCTTGATTTTCTATTCATTCATTCGTCTTTGTATATAGCCTTCCTTTTCACTTCCCTATACATAGCACGAGTTATGTCTTCTGCATCGCTCTTGACTCTGAGGACATTGTTCGAGCTAAGTATAGGGGTGTGTGTATATATTTCATATATACTTTAGCCATAACTCGTACTTTTTGTGAGTGTGTTAATAAATAAGAATGGCTAAACACCTAAAATCCATAAAAATAAAAAATTTTTCCTGTAAATAATCATTCTTTTATTTGCGCATACATGGCTATTGTACAAATTATTTTTGTAAAAATGTTTTCAAAACTTTTTGTATAAAGTTTGTGTAAATATGTGTATATCAAAATTATGTATATAGTACAAATTTTTTCCAAAATGTTTTGAAAATCAAAAGTTTGCAAAAACCTTGTGTAAATTTGTGTAAATATTTTGCAAAACTTGCATTCATGCATACATCCATGATTTCAAAACATTTTTCAAAAATTTTGCTTGTGTGTAAATATTGTGTAAATAGCATCTTTGTATATACTTATATAGATTTTCCTGGATTATAGTTGACGTTTAAACTAGCCTGGAATTAAATTGGGAAATGGAGCTTGATTAAGATCTTAATCCACCTAATTCTAAGAGGAACCTTATAGGGCTTAGGGTTAAGGCTTTTCAGGTCCATGGTGTTAGGCTGTAATCACATGTCATCTCAATGAGCCCAAGTAGAGTACTTAAAAACACACACATGACTCACATGGACACTGGCATTACTTAGACCAGCACTTTGCATCGAGCTCTCTACGGATGAGGTGGTGAGGAGGCAGTCTTCCTTGACTTGGGGTAGCATATAAGGGTAGTACTTCTAGGCGGAACCTCTCTTCTTCTTTTAGTGAAGGAAGTGCGTCTCAACTTGATCTGGTTGCCATGAGGTCTAACGACATGAGTTGTGGGTTGCAATAATGCTTCAAAAGAGGGATAGTCTACTGGCTCAAGAGGAAAAACTCCTTGTATATATGCTGCACATGTATATGTTGTATAGATGCACTTGAAAAAAATGCAAAAAGAAAATAACTCCAAAAAAAGTGGTGGGTCTGATAGAAAATGATAATCCCACTGGAGTATGTATATAGTGCAAATAAGCAAAGCTTGAGACTCATGGATTCACCTTATGTAGCTTGCAGCAGGGAGACGTAGCTACACTGGTTGAGCTCCCAAGGATACATGGCTACACTGGCCATGGTCCATTCTCTTCTTCCCCCTCTTCTTGAGACGGTTGAACTTGAACTTAGAAGGGAATACCCCGCTCCTCGAGGAAAGAGTGGACAGACTAGGGTCATAGAGTTACGTTGTTGGGGAGGGTTGTCAAGTTGCCATTTCTGAGGTGGAGAGCTTATACATCACATTCACAGTACAAGGAAAGACTCATAGTCTTTAGGGTTTGTGTATGGTGACTTGTTTTGATCTGGATTGTTGAGGAGTCCTGATTATAGATTAGTGGATCTTAGAGGCTGTTAAGTTTTAATCCTAAGTCTAAATAAGGTTCTGACACATTAATAATCCAAAGATCTGATCGAGCTCCATAATTCAATTTAATAAAGGCAAGTTTAATAATCAACCTTGATCCATGTACATTCTCCTCTTTTTCTTTTTCTTTTTCACTTCTTTTCAAATAAGTGTTTGCTAAGGGACTAGCAAAGTTAAGTATAGGGGAGTGATGAATACCCATTCATCACTCTTTATTCTTATATTTTAGCTACAAAAACCTTTGCAAATACATGTAGATATCTGTAAATATTAATAATTAGCAAATTACATGCACTGTGTAAAAATAAATAATTAGCATGTTTTTGTGCAAAAATAAAAGAATAAAGAAATAAAAGAAAAAGAGGGAGATATTTAGAATAAATATTGAGCGACCTAATCCTAAGGGAGGGCTCAGCATGGGCCTGACCGCATAAAAATCCAAGTAGAGAGAGATAAGGAAGCTCATGTTTGTAAATACACCTGTATATAAAATAAAAATATTTTCCTCTAAAAATAAAATAAAAATAGGTTTGTATATATTTGTATATATTTGTAAATACAAAATCAAAATAAAAATAAGAAAATTAAAAAGAAAATAAAAACATCCTTCCTTGTATATAATTGTATATAACTATTTATTTAACCCTTGTAAATAAATAATAAAAATAAAATGAAATATCTCTTGTCCTGAATTCGCTCCTTTTTGATGGCGATTGATTTCACTCCATACACCTCTCAATCCCTAATAAAGTTTACAATCGACCTTGATTCTGAACACTTCTCCACATCAGGTGCTTACTTTAAGACTGATCAGGGTAATTTTCCAACTACAGACATTGACTCCAATCTGTAGATCAGTTCAGACTCTGAACCTTAGATGGCACTTAAGGGAAAGGGGCAACAAGTGATCAGAACGAGGTTAACAACTAGCTGCTCACTTCAATTCAAGTAATTCAACATCAGTTGATAGACCAGAACCTAGCTCAGGTTACATTTAAAGATATGCTGAAAGAGATGAGGAGAAACCAAGGAAATAGAGGAGGGAGAGAAGATCAACATGGGGGGGGGGAAGACATGCAAGCTAGAAAAAACCCTAGAGGTGAGGATGAGGTGAGAGAGCAACCTAAGTCGAGTCTCAAGGAGACTTACAACCCTGGAGCTGGGCAGATCACTAAGTGGATGCAAATCCCTGCATCCATGGGCACTTCCAAGCCACAATTGATTTAACTTCTTCCTACATTCCATGGGAGTACAAATGAAAAACCTTACATCCACCTCCAGCAATTCAACCGAATTTATGGTACCATGCACTACCCCAACATCTTGTTGGATGTAGTCAAAATGGCTTCTTACCCATTCATTCTGCAAGACAAGGTGCTCTACTAGTAAAATCACCTGAGGTAAGTGGTGACGATCTTGGAGGCTCTCAAATCCGCCTTCCTACGCAAGTACTATCCTTTGGGTGGTTGACACAAAACTTCTTTGGTGGATTAAATCAAGAATCTCAGAAGCTAGTTGATGCATCTTAAGGAGGATCTCACTTGAACAAAGACGACGATGTGGTGTGGAAAATCTTCGAGGAAATGGTTGAGGGATAAACCACCTTGTCTTCATCTTATGGCTTCCATAAGCACTCGTAAACATGTTCATATGGATACATCATATGAAAGAGAAAAATATGAAAGCTCCAATCTCAGCATCATTGGGAGCCATATCTCCAAGGTCGATATCATTGAAAAGCGGTCACAAGATCTTGAAAAACTGAATGTGATCGAACAAAGAACCTAGCATCTAGATAAGATGGACCAGATCTCGAAGCAACTGGAGCTTCTTGTGAGTACCATCCATTCCTTCAACTCTGTGGCAGCACAAGCCGAGACTCCTGCTGAGCGAAAAGAACCAGCACCGTAACAAGATGTGCATTCAAGTCAAGGGCAACCCCAATTAGTTCAGCACATGTACTACATGCAAGCACCAGACCTGGGATCACCATCTCCTCAACAGACCCAGATTGTGGTATATCACATGGAGATCCTGACTTATGTCGAACCCTTCTATCCACCTGCACCATAAATCCAAGAAGAGAACGTCGTGTGGGCTAATGAACAAAATCTAACCGATCTTGGTGAACAAAATAAGGGTCAAAACTTGGCGATTCATCCATTCCACCCTCAGCTGACATGCCAGAGCTTCTAGCCAAGCCAGAAACAATAGTCTCCGCAGCGCGCCCAACAATTGAGACAAAATTTTCAAAACAAGAACCAACCATACCAATAGCAATACCATCAGCAGTGTATGGTTATTATCAGAATCAGTACCAGTCTCACCCTCAGCACAACTACCAACAATTCACTTCTCTTCTGTATCAGAGTCATCAGCCTCAACACCCACAACATTACCATCCTCATCGATCACATCACATAGAGAATTTTGATGTAGCTCCCGTGAGTTCTCCACTCGGCTGCCTGACACAGTTGGTGAAAACTTTAAGTGAAATAAGCTAGAAACCGGATGACCTCACTGCAACCAAGACAATTATCCCAACTCAAGGTGAGGTGAATCTGAACAATTTCCGATACAAGGAGTAGGTATTTAGCAATGTCCAATCCCAGACCAAGTTAGGTATGAATGATCTGATTATGTTATCTAAATCTTAGACTCTCAGGAGCAGTAGGACAATGCGATCATATGCTACCGTGGCAAAAATAAAGCTTCACAAGATGAGTCTTCATCATTTGTGCCCGCATCGAGTTCAGGATGAGGGGAAGAATAAGAAAAGTGTACGACACTGATTCATAAAAATTACAAAAATGAAGAAACCAAAAATCTACTTCAAGCAATAAAGTCCAAGGTGACACCGATGCAACCAAAGAGATGCCATCACCTACAACGGATCCAATGCGAGCCGACGATGCTATTGTTCCTTTTGTTAGTTTTTCCACTAGAGCAAATAATTGTACTACTTTGATCATTTGCATGTAAAAGCTAATTAACTAGAATAATTTTTGAATGATGTAAATATTCTATTTCAGAACACAATGTAAAACAATAAAAACTTAGAAAATTAAAAAATGCTTTGTCTGATCAAGGTGTGATTGAACTTTTGCACAATATAGTCCTGAAAATGCCACTTAAATACATGCCAACAGTGAAGAAAGGTCTGAAAGAGGCATGTACTTTGAAACGTCAATCCCACAAAACAAACAAAACCATGCTGAAAAACATATCCTTACCACAGAAACTATAAGTGCCATCAGCAAACTTCCTTCCAAGAAGAAGGAGAAGGGTGCACCTCTCATCATATGTATGATTTTTGACCAAGAGTTCTAAAGAACACTACTTGACAACATGTCGCCAATTTATCTCATGCCTGCCTCCCTACTCAAGGAATTAGATTAGGATCATTTAAGCCCACCTGAGTGATTTTGCAGTTTACAGATACTTCAGTCAAGCGGCCAAGAGAAATTCTTGAGGATGTCACTGTCACCATTCAATGGATGTAGTTCCCTATAGATTTTATTGTCCTAGATATGGACACCTCTATGCCCTTGCTCTAGGTACCGATCATCTTGGGACAGTTGTTCCTCTGAACATCCGAGGTGGTAGTGGACTATAGCATCGAAACGATCACCTTTTGCTCCAACAGCGATAAGGTCTAGATAGAGACGATCCAAGTACCCAAGCCTGCATAATTGATGTCAAACGAGAGCGAGACAAAATATAATGCAACAAATGACTATGATTTTTTAGTAGAAATCAACGATACCATTTATTTTTGGATGATGAGGAGACCTAGAAATTCTTATCCAAGGAGGAACATCGGTAAAGCATAATAATATTTCCCCCAGTACTAGAAGATGAGTTACTTGCTGATGCGCCACTTGAGCTCACTGAAACATGTTCTTTCCCGTCAGAGCAATAAGAGTTCATCATACATCTTTTTGATACACTGAATTCAAAGCCTAATGTCACTATGGTGGACAAATTCTTGATGAAAGATCCTACACCTGCTACAGTTGCAGAGGTCATCACGATACGGATTCTGACTCCTCTAGAGCTGAAGCAATTACCATCAACGTTGAAGTACGCCTTCCTTGCGGGTGGGTCTAACATGTTCCCGGTCATTATCAATGCACAACTGACCTTGGACCAATCTCATCTGCTTGAGGCGATAGAAAGAAACCACAACATGCTGGAAAATTTTTGGATCTCTATGGTATTAACCCTTCATTATGCTCGCATCACATCTACTTGGAAGAAAAGAACAATCCCTCTTATGAATCTCAGCATCGCCTGAACACTAACCTTCGGGAGGTTGTGATGAATGAGATCACCAAGTGGTGTGATGCATGTTTTATATATCACATCTCAGTTTCTAAATGGGTAAGTCTGTTACACGTAATCCCCAAGAAGTCAGGAATCACAATTGTGATGAACAAAGAAGGAGAGGAGATTCCGATCCGAATATCAACATCTTGGTGCATTTGTGTGGACTAGAGATGCTTGAATCTTGCCACCAAGAAGAATCATTTTCCACTTCCTTTCATCGATCAAATAGTCGAAAGGCTGTCCTACAAGGAATATTTCTATTTCTTAGATGGATATTCAGGATATAATCAAGTCACAATAACGCATGAAGACCAAGAGAAGACCACGTTCACCTATACCTTTAGGAAGTACACATTCAAACAAATGTCGTTTGGCTTGTGTAACACCCCTACTACATTTTCGAGATGTATACTAAAAGTGTTTGTAGACATGGTGGGCAATTTCCTCAAAGTCTTCATGGATGATTTCTTTATCTACGGAGATAGTTTTGATTAGTGTCTAACATATCTATATCGAGTTCTTGAATGTTATTGTGAAGTAAATTTGGTGCCCTCATGGGAGAAGAGTAACTTCATGAAGACCGATGGGATAGTGTTGGGCCATGTTGTCTCCAAGTGAGGCATAGAAGGTCGACCCGGCCAAGGTGGAGGTTATTTCCAAGCTCGAGCCACCTACATCACTAAAGCAAGTCAGGTCATTTCTGAGGCACATGGGCTTTTATAGAAGATTCATCAAAGATTTCAGCAAAATCACCCGACCTTTGACAGAGCTTCTAGGTAAGGACACTGAATTCATTGTCAATGACAGAGTAATCCATGCCTTCAATCAGTTGAAAGAGATCATAACCCAAGCTCGTGTCCTACAGCCACCAGATTGGTCTCTACCTTTGAGATCATGATGAATGTATCCGCTTATGCTATTGGGGTTGTATTGGGACACCGACTAGATGGATTGTCCTTCGCGATTCATTACTCTAGCAGGACACTGGACTATGCTTATAAGAACTATACTGTCATAGAGAAAGAGTTGCTAGTTGTAGCGTTTGCACTGTAGAAATTCAGGTCACACCTGCTCGGGTTAAAAGACATTGTGTATGCTGACCACTCTGCCATGAGATACCTAGATTAATCTCCATTCATCACTTTTATTCTTTCATTTTAGCCTTTTAACCCTAACTAAATTCATATAAATAACAATATTTTGCATAAAATAACATATACTATTTATTGTGTAAATATTGTATAAAATACTATATTTAAAGCCAAAATAAAAGAATAAAGAAAAGAAAAAGAATGAAATAACGTAAGCATTGAATGACCCTAAACCCCGAGACCTAGTTATCATAACGACTGGGTCGACAACAAATAATGTAGGGGGAGATAAGGGCCAATAAATACAATAAATCTTCATTATTCAAATTCATCAATAAGACCTTTTTGGAACCTATTTTGATTTTTATAATTTATACATCAAATCAATGATCTTTGTACATGAAATTGTAGACAAAAATATATAAAAAAATACAAAATTATTTCACATAAAAAAATATATATTGTGCTTTCTACACTCAGAACAAAGATCCCAAAATCCCAACTTCATAGACCTATGTCTTCTCCATATGAACTCAAAATTCATCAAAATTACCTTTAATTGTATATAACTTTTAATTAGCTATTTAATGAAGATAGTTTTCATTTAATTTGGATTTAAGATACAAAAGTTAGGTTTTGGACCCCTATTGTTCATTATACCAGAATATACCAGAATAAAATATTCATTTTTTTATTCTTTATATTTTTATCATTTTATACTTTTATAAATTTTTAAATATTATTTATAGCATATGTACATAATTATAATAAAATAGAACCATTAAAAATACACTAAAATAAATAAGTGTAAAAAAATACATAGATGAATTATACATACACATAATTATATAATAAATACATATATTTAGTTAAGTGTACATAACATTTTAGAAAATTATAATCAAAATATATTTATGTATATTTAAATACGTGTTGAGCGAGATTTTCGAGGAGTGATTATTATTGATATAAATTTACTGTTGCGATCCGTAAAATTCCGACCTCAAACAAACAAATTTATATTTTTTTATCAAGCCAATAATTACAAGAAAATGTGGTAGGGGATTTTGCTACTTATTTACATGTATAGCTAACAGGATCGAACTCAGGGAGGTTACAAATTTCGAGAGTTATTCATATAATAAAAAAATCAATTAAAGGAAAGAAATGAATCTCAAATGCTAACTACCTAAGTTTTTGTGAAATTTTATCTTTTTATTTTTTTTAATTTTTTATTTCTATTTTTTTGTTTTCCGATTTTTTAATTTTTAGTGATTTTACTTTTTGCAAATTTTTTAATTTTCAGAAATATGATTTTCAAAACAAATCAATGTACAAAAGAAATGATTTTCTTTTTGGATTTTTCAAATATAACAAAAATGCTCAAAATATATAAAGAAAATATTTTTACATTTTTACAAAATTTTTACTATTTTTTAATTTTTTAGAGATGTTTAGATTTTTTAAGGATTTTTGAAATGAATAAAAACAGAGGAAAATGCAAATAGAGATAAAATAAAATTATTTTTAATTTAAAAATAGCAAATATATGCAAAGATTATGAAAATGATTTTTCTTTAAAACTACAGGAAATTATCTACAAACAACAACTGAAATCACTTTTTTTGATTTTTCTACAATTTTATATGTTTTTGTTAAGATTTTTAGTTCTTTGCATTTTTTTGATTTTTATAAATAATTGATGCATAAAAATTGGATAGAAAATAAAATTCACCAAAATAAAACTAATTTATTTTTGAGAATTTTTACGTAATATTTAAAATTTTAGGAATTTTCAAAGTTCAAACAGGGAAAAATGCCATGTTTTTTATTTTTTAATAATAACAAATGATGATAAAATACAATAAAAAAATTTCACTATGAAGAGACACAAAGCAGGAGGAGTCTACCTTAATTTTATGAGAATTTATTGAACACAAAAATATTTATTCCAATGATAAAAAGAAAGCAATAAGAGTATGGAAATGAAGGACTACAATGCAAATTGTTAATGTTTTTACATAAAAAATAACAAGAAATAAAAGGAGTACAAAAAATGCAATTACCACAATACAACGTGCCAAGCACGTACGTAAGGTTGGTCGGGGCTTTTGCGCAATTGTGAAAACTTCCAGGGGTATCTTCAATATTTTTCCAATTTTTTAAAAACCCTTAGGGTTGTTGTTCGTTTTTTGTTCTTCAACCAGGAAGGGGGCACCACCCCTTTCTTCTCTTCCATGCAAAAGGGCGACGAGCAGTGGATGGTTGGACTCACAGTGGCTGGCTGGGAGGCGTGCCTTGCGCTGGGTTTCCTGTTGCTCGTGTGAGTGCGAAGGAACTGCTGCAGAAGGAGGTCTTCAATCCGCAAATGGTCGCGGTGGTGGAGGTTGGGCAACGCTGCCAACGTGGCAATGAGGGACTCTTCGCGCGGAGGTGCTCGGGGGTGGTGAAATTGGATGCTGCAAAATCGGCGGCAGATGTTGTCGCTTGCTTTTGCAGGTCACGACTCGAAGGTGGCAAGCGTGAAGCTTCAGCGGAGGGTGATGACTGGCATTGGCAGTGGGGACGACGGTGGGACAGCGCCTACACAGGTGACTGGAGGTGGAGATCTGGCGACGGGCGGCGGAGGACTGAGGTGGCCCACATAGGATGGCAGACGAGGGGCGGCACATGCCCCTAATGCAAGCGGAGCACGCTGGAGTCACGGCGAGCTTGTAGATATCAGGCAGTGATTGGAGGGAGGCGGCCGTGTTTGTGGCGCAGATGGCAATGACGGATATCTGGCCGCGACTCCTGGCTCTGGCTAGGAGGTGTCGAGGAAGGGGACGCGATTACAGTGCTGCCCCAAATTTTTTTATTTTTTATTATTATATTTAGAACAACATATGCAATTTTTTTATTTTTTTATTTTTTTTAAAATGTAAAGACAGGACTAGAAAAACCTTTTTTATTTTTCTTCAAAATAGAAACTACACAAACCCCTTATATATATATATTTTTTTATTTTTTGTATTTTTTCTTTATTCCTGCAAATAAAATATAGATAGAAAAATAACTCAAGCACGATGGCTCAATCTCGATTATTATTAGAAAATAAAATCGAGATACGTGAGCGAGCGCAGTTCCGAGAAAAATGGCAGTTGGAACCAGGCCTCCGACCGCCATGCGCGGTCGGAGGTGAGAGATCGTGGAGGTAGAACGCGAAGCGAAGGGATCAAGAAAATGAGATGAAATATCAGATCAGATTCAGATCAAATCATGATGTGTGATTAAAAAAATGATTACATGATCTAGAAATATAAAAATTGACAACGAATTAAAAATGAAAAATAAAACTATGATTAACCTATGTTAAAAATAAGAGAAAAAATGGATCTCACCATGGGAGCAGATGAACGCCATGATGGCCTCGATGAAGGCCGACTCGCTGTCACCGGACGGCTTGGAGGCTAGGCAACCTTCTGTGATAAGATGGCTCTCGAAGAATAGGATCCTCTCACCAAAGATTGATCAAATTGAAATGAGGGAGGGAAGAGCCATATAAATAGAAAGAAAATAATTTGAAATTCAAAATTTGGAATGAGATAAAGATAAGGAATTTTTTTTGAAATGAGATAGAGATAAGAAAGGAAATTATTGTTAAAATTAATTAATTTTTTTATTTATTTTCGTCAATTTATTAAATTAAATAATAAATGTTAATTTTTTTATTTTTTAGTGGTAATTTAAGGGATTTAACTATATACATATATTATATACATATGGTACATCATACACATAGTTAAATAAGGAAATTAGTTTTTATATATTTTTATTAATATTTTAATTTGATTTTAAATAACTATTAGAAAATATTTACAATTATTTACAATATAATATGTACAAATAAATGGTAAAATTGCACAAACCACCCCAGAAAACTATTTTTCAAATCGTAACTCCAAAATTTATGAAACCATAGCCATTTTAAAGATAATTTAATTTAGAATATAATGGAAGCGAGTTTGGTTCAATTTGAGTTCACATGGAGCTGAAATTGATCTTTTAATTATCATTTTATGGTTTTTTCCGGATGTAATTACTTTTATTTCGTACATGATTTTAATTTGCAAACATTTTTATTATTTAGGAAACATTTTTATTTACAACTTTTGTTTTTAAAATTATTTAATTTGAGGTCAATATATGTACAAAAAAAAATAGTGTAAGTATACAAATATTTATAACACATTTTTTGGATTTCTGATTAAGGATCCTATCTCCCCCTACTTTATTCCTAATCGATCAGGTCAAGTATTGATCTTCTCTTGGGGTTCAGGTCATCCTGTATCTATTACATATATACAGTCTTTTTTTTCCTTTTATTTGTTTTAGGTTAAAATAGCAATATATGTGCAATATTTACACATAGATGCAACTTAATAAGAATATGGAGTTAGTATTATATACATGTGTTTTATAAGGGATTTTAAACTAAAATAAATGAATAAAGATGATGAAATGCAGATTCATCATCCCCCTATTTTTACCTTTGCTAGTCCCTTTGCAAACACTTATTCGAAAGACTAAGCGAATAAAAGAAAAAGGACTAAGCGAATAAAAGAAAAAGAAAGGAAAAATAAAGAAATTAGGACAGTATTGAGTATTAAACTTATCTTCATAAAATTATAATATGGAGCTCTATCAGAACTTTGGATTATTAGTGTAGCGGAACCTTAATGGGAAATGGATTTAAAACCTAACAGCCTTTAAGTTCCACAAAAACTCGTATTCAGGTCTCCTCAACAGTCAGGTCAGAACAAGTCTACATAAACAAATTCTTACGACTATGAATCTTTACTTGTACGGTGTAAGTGAAATATAGCTCTCCATCTCAAAAGTAGCAAAGAAACAACCTCCTCAACAAGGTAACTCTAGTCCCCCAGTCTAGCAACTCTTTCCTCGAGGAGCGGGGATATTCCCTTCTAAGTTCAAGTACAACGAGCTCAGGAAGAGGAGATGGAGAAAAGAATGGACGGTAACCAGTGTAGCTGCCTGTCCTTGGATGCATGACCATTGTAGCCAAGTCATCAAGCTGCAAGCTTACAAAAAAAATGATTTTGAAGCTCTTACTATTTTTCTCTCTCTTTTTATCCTTGTATATACAATCAGGCATGCATTTTACTTTTCAATCAGGCCGGTCCACTTTTGGAGATTCTGCATTTTTTCTCTCTTTTTTTTGAAAATATATACAAGGTACAACATTGATGATCGAAAATCCATCTAGAGATCCGAGTAAGGTATAAAAACACGGGTCGTTGCGACCCAAATCTCAGAGATCGATTAACAAGAAAAATAAGACCACTAAAATAAGTCAAAAAGCCAATGAAATCAAAGATCGGTCTTCGCTATTTATTTATCCTGGTATAGCGACCAGGGTCGAACTCAAGGAGCACGGGTTGGTCGAATCGGCCTACGAAGTAGTCAAAAAAAATAAAATAAAGAAAGGAATTTTTAATGGATTTTATAGTTTTGAATTTATTTTGTAATTTTTAATTATGAAGAAAATACAAAAAGAAGGGAAAAAGCTCACAAACCACAATTTATTAAACACTACAAAACAACTCAGGAAATTAAAAAAAATTAATTTTGTGTTATATATATTTTTAAGTGTTTTGGTAATTTTTCAGAATTTTATAATTTTTAGTTGATTTTATAAAAATAAAAAAGGTAAAAACAGTGAACTAATGTGTAACGAGATTTGAAAGGCTAATTAGAAATGTATAATTAGCCTCTAAAATCTGAAGGCAATTTTTATGAAAAATGGAAATAAAATCTAAACTACAGAAACCAACATTGCAATTTTTTTGAATTTTTAATAATTTTTATATGGTTTTTGTTTTTTATATTTTTATTGTTTTTATAAATCCAAACAAGACAAAAATTGAACCGAAGCTCAAGAACAACAAAACAAACGGTACTTAATTTTTTTGTAATTTGTAGATGAATTTTTATATTTTTAGTTGATTTTATATTTCAAACAGTAGCAAAAATTAGTGTTTTTGAATTTTTAAAAATAGAAAACAATAATTAAAATGTCCCAAAATTTTATGAATTTTTTACACAATGGAAGGGGCCACGTATCAAAATTTCACAAGATTTAGATTTTGTTTGATATTTTATTCAATCACAAAACAAGGCATAGTTCAAAGGGACCTAAGTGCAAAGAAACAAAGTTCAAGGGTCAAACATATGACACGTGTCAAAACCACAGGGTTACAGTTGCAAAAAGCCCAGGTGGGCACGAGCCACGCACATGAATCACAAAAACAAGGGCATTTATGTAATTCCTATTTAAAGAAATGCAAACAGTAACAACCCAAAACTATAGGATAGAATATGAAAATGTTCCACAATCACGTGTCGAAGCATGTGCACCACATATACATGGACTAAAATGCAATATCTAAAAACACTAGGGTCCAAAGTGCAAGTTACCCAAAATAAAACAACTATAAAAGATATTTACACGACTAAACTAAAATATAAAAATGAAAGAGGGCCTAAGTGTAAATTACCGCTTTATTACGATCCACGACTGAAGGAGGTCCACCTGTAAGATCGGACGGCTCTGGTGCACGGGCACCCCTTCGATGATGTGCGGCCTGGATCAGATCCTCAGTTGTATCCAACGGTCAGACGCAACCCTCAGATGGACGGATGCGATCTAATCTGGCGTGAGGGCTCGATCTGACAACGAGAGAAGGTCCTGGAAGAATAGCTCGCTGGCCACTTTCGCCGGGCCAATACGCATGCTATGGTCCTCCTCCGGAGCTGCTCACGTGGTCAAATCGAAGCTGGTGGTCGTCCGCAGCTCGTGTGTGCTCCGATGAGGCCGGGACGACCTGGAGGGTCCCCGGCAACGTCGAGCATCTGGATCTCCTGTCCAGAATGGATGAGCCTCCAGATGAGGCTCTCAAGCCGTGATACCTGCACATGAGGCAAGAGGGGTCGGGGGCAAACTGCCTTGACCCGTTAGTGGGCGAAGTGGGTGAACAGATGGGTTGTGGTGTGGTTCACCGGCGAGCGGCAGCAGAGGAGGACCTAACTCCCAGTTCCAGGGCGAACCAGGATGATCGGAGGTGCGGAGAATGTCGAGCGAAGTCTCATGAAGGTTATGGTCGAGTCGGAAGAGAAAATGGTCGATCGGAGTGCGGTGAATCGACAGACGAAGGGCGGTGCAAAATCGAAGAATCGAAATTAAAGCTACGCTATGGGCTAAAGAGGCTACCTGAGGGTGCAAACGTCTGTGCTGGAGGTGGGTGACCTCATGGAATCCTTGCCTCAATGGAGCGATGCCTCCAGAGGCTCGAGCTCGCTAATGGGCAGAGCACGACGGCGAAGACCACCGGACCAGGGGCTAGACCGCTCCTTTCCTCGCTGCAACACCTCCTAGGGCTTGCTGTCACTCAAGGCTAAAAGATGGAGGTCCTGGGAGTCGAAGATGAAGGATGAAGGTGTGTGAAATGGCGGAAGGAGGCGACACTTTATACTGGTAAGGGTCCGGGAAGATGGGAGTCGGGCGCGCAATCGAAAGCTCGGACCCCTCGAATGAACCTCGGGCGTGGATCATGAATGAATCGTGGATAATCGGGGGCCCAGGGTTTTAGGAGTTAGTGATCGGATCAAAGCGCGATAATTCGGAGAAGTCGAGTCAGTGCGAAGATCCACCTAGAAGTGGTCCTGGGGGGAGAGTTGACCGGGGGCCAACCATCCCCCGTGGACCAATGGGAAAAATCCATTGGAAAAAGATTTGGAAAATCAAAATAAAATAGGAAATGACTTTATTTAAAAAATATTTACAAAATAAAAAATGTTTATTTATTTTCAAAGTATTTTTAGTGATTTTTATTTATTTTTTGAAAAATAAATTATGTATTACATTATATTGTTATTATGTACAGGTATATATACCTATGTATTTTGAATTTTATTTATGTACAATTATTCCAATTTTATATTTTATTTAATTACATCATAAAATTTGTAATATAAAATGATTTTTATTTGATTTTTATTAAGTATTTACAAGGGTGAAATAAATATGTCTTTTATTTATATATACATGGTATATATATACTGAGGCGAGAGAAATTATTTAATTTAATTTTTCTTTTATTTTTCCCATTTTTATTTAATTTATATAAATACATACAAAATATGGGGAACACATAAATATTTTTATTTTTAGAAAATAAAATATTTACACTAAGAGGGGGTTTATGTACAAGGCTGAGTCACCCAATCTCTCTCTACTTATTTTATTTTGTGGTCAGGCCCATATTAAGCCCTCCCTTGGGTTCAGGTCACTCAACATTTATTCTAAATATTTCCCTCTTTTTATGTATTCCTTTATTCTTTTATTTTTGCACAAAAACATGCTAATTATGAGTATTTACACAATGCATATTTTTCGATAATTTATTTTATTTATAAACATATACATGGTGTTTTGCAAAAAATTTAGCTAAAATAAAAGAATAAAGAGTGATGAATGAGGATTCATCACCCCCTATACTTAACTTTGCTAGTCCCTTAGCAAACACTTATTTGAAAAAGAAGTGAAAAAAAGAAAAGAAAAAGAGGGGAAAAATGAATGAATCAATGTTGAATATTAAACTTGCCTTCATTAAATTGAAGTATGGAGCTCAGTCAGATCTTTGGATTATTAATGTGTCAGAACCTTATTTGGACTTAGGTTTAAAACTTAACAGCCTCTAAGTTCCACTAATCTATAGTCAAGAGTCTTTAATAATCCAGATCAGAACAAGTCTACATGCACAAACCCTGAAGACCATGAATCTTTCCTTGTATTGTGTAAGTGAGGTATACCTCTCCACCTCAGAAGTAGCAAAATGACAACCCTCCCCAACAAGGTAACTCTAAAGACACTAGTCTGCCCCTCTTTCCTCGAGGAGCGGGGTATTATCTTCTAAGTTCAAGTTCAACCGGCTCAAAAAGAGGAGAAAGAAGAGAATGGACCATGGCCAGTGTAGCCATGTATCCCTGGGAGCTCAACTAGTGTAGCTAAGTCTCCCTGCTGCAAGCTTCATAAGATGGAACATGGATCTCAAGCTTTGCTTATTGCACTATATACACTTCGGTGGGGATTATCATTTTCTATCAGACCCCCCACTTTTTGGGAGTCATTCTTTCTTTTTGCATTTTTTTGATGTGCATATATAACAATATATATACAAAGTGCACATATATACATAAGGAGTTTTTCCTCTTGAGCCAGTAGACTATCCCTCTTTTGAAGCATTATTGCAACCCACAACTCCTGTCGTTAGACCTCATGGCAACCAGACCAAGTTGAGACGCACTTCCTTCACTATAAGAAGAAGAGAGGTTCCGCCTAAAAGTACTACCTCATATGCTACCCCAAGTTAAGGAAAACTGCCTCCTCACCACCTCATCCGTAGAGAGCTCGGTGTAAAGTGCTGGTCCATGTAAAGCCATTGTCTATATGAGTCATGTGTGTGTTGTTAAGTGCTCTACTTAGGCTCATCGAGATGACATATGATCATAGCCTAGTGGACTCAAAGAATTAAGTCACCATGGACCTGAAAAGTCTCAACCCTAAGCCCTATAAGGTTCCTCATAGAATTAGGTGGATTAAGATCTTAACCAAGCTCCTTTTTCAATTTAATTACATGCTAGCTTAAATGTCAACTATGATCCATGAAAACTATACAAGCATTTACAAAGATGCTATTTACAAAATATTTACACATGTGCAAAGTTTTTGAAAACTGTTTTGAAAACATGGATGTATGCATGAATGCAAGTTTTGCAAAATATTCACACAAATTTACACAAGGTTTTTGCAAACTTTTGATTTTCAAAACATTTTACCAAAGTTTTATACTATATACATAATTTTGATATCAAAATATTTACAAACTATTTACACAAAAGATTTTTACAAATATTTTTACAAAAATATTTGTACAACTAGCTATGTATGTGCAATAAAAGAATTCTATTTACAAGGAAAATTTTTGAAATTTTTATGTATTTTTGGATTTTATCCATTTTTATTTATGAACACACTCATACAAAGTACGAGTTATGGCTATAGTATATATGAAATATATACGACACCCCTATACTTAGCTCGAATGATGTCCTCAGAGTCAAAAGCGATGAAGAAGACATAACTCGTGCCTAGTATAGGGAAGTGAAGAGGAAGGCTATATACAAAGACGAATGAAAGAATAGAAATGCAAGAGGATCTCAGGGTTCCCCCCATACTTAGGATCAACTAATCCTAATTATAGCCGGTTGTACACAAAGGGAAATCCGAGTGGAGAATGTACAGGGTCTACTTCCCCTATACTTAGGGAAAAATATCTCTAAGTATAGGAAGCAAAACAAAGATAGAAATGAATCAAAGGGAACTCAAAAATCTCACACCCCCTATACTTAGGGTAAAGTGCACCCTAAGTATAGCAACGTCGAAGATGCAAATGGGGTGTTGGATTGAAGAATGGTGTGATATGGACAACTGTATTTATACTAGCCAGAGGAACAGTGGTAATCAGGTGTGAGATGCAATAGATGTGAGTCAAGAGACCACATCTCATGCAAAGTGAATCGAGGCAACGTCAACGACCAATAGCTCATGATCTTGATATGGATTGAGCCACTGCCCGTTAACACGAAAGGTACTCTCAGAAGACAACTCAGATATATCCCCATTTCTTGTGTACCTTTCTAACCATATATGGTCCCTTCCATTTGCTCTGTAGCTTCCCCTGGAAATAATCTCAACCTGGCATCGAACAACCATACTCGTTGTCCTGGCTCAAACTACTTGTGGTTGATATGGGAATCATGCCACTCCTTCACTCTCTCCTTGTACTGTAGGCTGCTCGAAAAGGCACATCACGAAGCTCCTCCAGGGATGCTAACTCTTCCCTCCTCTGATCTCCTACACTCACTGGATCCATGATAATGTTTGTGACTGCCCAGAGTGACCTATGTCTAAGCTCAATAGGTAAATGACAGGGCTTGCCATAAACGAGGCGAAAGGGAGATGTACCCATGGTGTCTTGAAGGACGTTCGATATGCCCACAAGATCGAGTCCAAAAGCTGTGACCAATCCTTTCGGTCAGGGCGGACGACCTTCTGCAATATAGTCTTGATCTCCCTATTCGACACTTCAGCAATACCATTGGTCTGAGGATGGTACGGTGTGGCTACTCGATGGTCTATGCTGAACTCGCTAGTAAGGCCTTTACCTTGTCGTTGACGAAATGAGACCCCCTGTCAGATATCAACACTCGAGGTACCCCGAACCGTGAAATGATATTTCTTCCTCAAAAATCTGCAAACAGTCCTAGCATCTGCGGTTCGGGCGGGATGGCCTCAACCCAATGACTACATAATCCACGGCCAACAGAATGTACTCAAATCCCTGACTCCTAGGGAATGGACCCATGAAATCGATGCCCCATGCGTCAAAAACCTCACATAAGTGAATGGGCTGCATCGACATCATATCACGCTGTCCACAAGTGCCCATCCTCTGATAGTCAGTACACCTCTTCACAAACTCATCAGAGTCCTTGAAGAGGGTAGGCCACCATAGATCGGATTGGAGCACTTTCTGTGCAGTTCTCCTCCCAGAGTGATGTCCCTCCTACCTCAAGCTTGTGGCAGTAAGTGAGGACGTTGTGGTGCTCCTCCTGAGGAATGCACCTACGCCAGACACTATCCCTCCTTCATGATAAAGGACAGGTTAATCCCAATGGTAGAACTTGGCCTTCGCAAGGAAGGTCTCAAGTCGCTGCCTGGGCCAATCTTGTGGGACTTCCTTGGCAACATGAAAGTTCACAATATCGACGTACCATAGGAGAGAGGCGATAGCAAGGATCGCCTCATCTGGGAAGGTCTTCCAAATAGGCTCGATCTTCTTAGAATCCTCAAGATACTCCATCGGGAGAGATGATCCGCTACCACATTCTTGACTCCAGGCTTGTCCTAAATATCTATATCAAACTCCTGGAGTAGAAGGATCCATCTGGTCAATCTGGCTTTGGAATCTTTCTTTGCCATGAGGTATCGGATGGTGGTATGATAAGTGAAGATGGTCACTCTAGATCCAATGTGTAAGATCTAAACTTATCTAGGGTGAACGCTACGGCTAGCATCTCCTTCTCAGTGACGGTGTAGTTCCACCGAGAGGCATCCAAAGTCCGGTTAGCGTAGTGAATAACAAAGGGGAATCCATCCCTCCTCTGTCCCCAGCACGACCCCTACGGCAAAATCGGAAGCATCCGTCATGATCTCGAATGGGAGAGACCCAATCAGGCGGCTGAAGGACATGAGCCTCTACAACTAGACTCTTGAGGAGTCTCAAATGATGCTAGACACTTATCATCCACAATGAACTCGATGTCTTTCGTCAGCAGATCAGTCAACGGTCGGGCAATCCTGCTGAAATCATGAACGAATTGTGGGTAGAAACCGATGTGCCCCAGAAAAGATCGCAACTGCCGCAAGTTGGACGGTGGACTGAGTTTCCTAATGATATCCACCTTGGCCGGATCAACCTCCATGCCCCTGTTGGAGAGATATGGCCAAGCATCGCCCTTGAGTCACCATGAAGTGACTCTTCTCCCAAGAAAGCACCAGGTGCACCTCAATACATCGTGGAGGATGCGGTCTAGGCAGTTAAGACAAGAATCGAATCCGTCACCGTAGACCGAAAAGTCATCCATGAAGACCTCCAAGCACCCCCCACCATGTCCGAAAAGATGGACAACATGCACCTCTGGAATGTCGCCGGAGCGTTGCACAATCCAAAGGGCATCCGTATGAAAGCATATATCCCAAAGGGACAGGTAGAGGTAGTCTTGTCCTGGTCCTCTGGCTCAATGGCCACCTGGTTTTATCCGGAGTACTCGTCCAAAAGAAATAATTACTCTTCCCTGCCAGCCTCTCAATAATATGATCAATAAAGGGCAGGGGGAAATGATCCTTCTTGGTGGCCTGGTTCAATCGTCTGTAGTCCACACGGACCTGCCAAGAAGTGGGTACCCGGGTAGCGATCTCCTCTCCAGACTCACTGACAACTGTAGTGATGCCTGTCTTCTTGGGCACCACATGCAATGGACTGACCCACTTGGAGTTGGAGATGGGTAGATAAAATCGTCGCTCCACTATTTTGAGATCTCCTTCATGACAACATCTCAAAGGTTCAGGTTCAGCCGCTGCTGGAACTCATGCGACGGCTTCACGTCCTCCTCGAGATAGATATGGTGGGAGCACAGGGCCAGACTTATCCCATGGAGATCGGCTACACTCCATCCAATAGCCTTGCGGTTCTTTTCAAGAACCCCCATCAGACGGATTCCTGCTCTCCAGTCAATCCTCTGAGATAATGACTGGGTACATCTCATGCTCTCCCGCAAGGATCCCTATACTTCAGCGATGATGGAAGAGGCTTCAACTCTGGACAACACTGTGCTGGTGGATCTGGCCTCTGAAAGGTCCGAGGTGAATGCGGCTAAATCTGTATGGAGAATGAGAACTCTCAATCGCAATCTCAATCTGGCGAAGGCTACTCTACTGGTGTGTCTCTGCTCTGTGTGGAATCAGCCTAGCTGTAGGCTCTGTGGAAGTCAGACATGGTATCAGGTCATCAAACTCAACCCAATCGAAATCTGACTCTGAGGGATCTGTATCAGAATCACAATCAAAATCTGCCTCACGATCGGGAATCGGCTCTGCTACTTGAGATGTATCCTGGACCACGAGTGCGCTATCCAAGCTCTCCTCTGTTGTCATCTATGCATCAGCAAACTCTGAAGGTGAGAGGATGGCCTGTGCTACTAGGTCTGCCCAAACCTGCCTCGTCATCTATGATCACAAAGTCGCCATCCTAGTGGATGTCTCGCCCTGCCTCTGTCATCTGCTCTGAATCTGAAGTCCGGCTCGGAGCAAGCTGAATATCGGGCTCTAGTCTCCTCGATCGTCTATATTTGTATACTCTCACCCTCGATGCGAAAGTATACTTTCTCGCTTTCATGATCAGACACTGCCTGGTTGTGGCCAAGAACAGACATCCTAAAATGATGGGGGTATCGGTCACGGACTCAGGGATCTCCATGTCCAACAACAACGAAGTCCAAAGGGAATTTCAGGCCCTGAATTGTGACGACAATGTCCTTCAGCAACCCCTTCAGCCTCTTGACAAATCGATCAGCAAACTGAAGGACCGTCCTGCTCTGTCGTAGAGGGCCCAACTCGAAGTGGTCGAGTAGGGTTGCCGGAAGTAGGTTGATCGAAGACTTTGTTGTCTAATAGAGTACGATCGAACCTTTGCTCCTGAATATGGCATCTAACTTATGGGGATTCTGCATCTGGCCTCTTGGTTGGCAGATGGTTCTGAATCGTGAAGCATGTGGCACGAGTGAGCACAGGATCTCTGACTGGTGGTTCCTCCTCTTCCTCTGAACTATGGTCCTGTCTTTGAGTGATCGATGGAGAGAGGGATGTGCTCCAAGGCCTTCTGTAAAGTCAGCTGTATCTAAAAGCGGTCCCATCATGTGCTGGCTGAACTCTAGCTGGTGGGACTTTTTTGGATCTTTTTGGTCCCTTATCCAAGCGGAGTGCTTGGGAGAAGGGACTTCTGGGTCCTTCTCAGATGAAGGACTAGGAGAGGGTCTGGATTTCTCAAGCACGACAGAATCCACACATAACTCATCACATCACCATAGGTGAATCAGAAAAATCAAACCCCTTCCTTTATTTGCAGAAATGTCCTGAGGTACATGTACAGAAGGAAAAACAACAGGACTAGCAGTAGTAGTAATGGTGGCCTCAGCACCACCCTCGGCATCTGGATCCGCGGCATCAGTACCGCGCTCTGGCTCGGCAACAAGTTTGGTGGCATCAGTACCACCTCCTCCATCTGGTGAAACAACGGCCTCAGTGTTGTCGGCTGGATCAACATCCACGGTGGCATCAGCACTGCTCTCCTCCTCGCCCTGGCGCTCTTGAAGTAGCATCGAGTCATCGCTCAGACGAGGGCACCGCCTGCTGGCATCCTACCGCTCCTAAGTGTAACAAAGTCAGCATAAAACAGATATGCGGAAATGTCACCAAGTGAATAACTAGGAGTGGTGGTCTCTGTGAACTCTACCTGCTCAGACATCCTCTTCAGGCTGTTCGAGTTCAGCTTGATCTGGGCAGGGATGGCGGCCTTCCCTCTCACAATCTCCCTCATCTCCTGACGGAACTCATCCATCTCCCGTTGAAAGGTAGCCTGCAGCTCGAACATGAGGCAGGCTAGATCATCCAAGTAAGGTTCTTATAGGTCGGCCCATGAGAACCTGACGAGTGGCCTCTCTTGTAATGAGGCTGCTGCTGTTGGTGAGGGTGAGAGGGGTACTGCTGATGATACTGCTGCTGAGGCTGCTCTCGCCTCCAAGGCTGTCGGTGCTGCTAGGGACGAGGACCATACTGCTGGTAGTGGGATGACTGCTGCTGCTGTTGAATTGGGGGGCTGTGGCTGCTGGTGCTGCTCACGCTGCTGGCTGTACTGGCCACCCTAAACTGGAGGCATCTGCTGGGAACTGGTACCTCTGACCGACCAGCGGAATCCGGGATGGTCTTGTCGGATACCGGGCTGGGTCGGTCGTACCAAATCTCGTTGACATCCATCAACGGCTCCTTCTCGTAAGAGGGTGGGGTGAGTACTGTTAGAGGATGATCCGGCTGGTAGACCAACATCTGAGTGTCCTGGGATGGTGGTAGTTGGTAAAACTGTTGGTGGCTACTGGTAGGACTCCACCTGGACATGGTGAACCTGTCTAGGCTGACTGGAGTGCGGGGATGAGCTACCACTGCTGCTCGGATCTCCTCGTGACCTGAGACAGGGCTGAGAAGCCGTCTGTGCCTCCTAGAGACACATGATCTGTGTCTTCAGGTCACTCAACGTCTGTGCCATCTGTCAATCTGCTCATGCCTGGCACTGCTTCTTCTCTATCAGCTCGATCTGGTCCAGCTTCTCGCTGATGATGCCCAAGTCGGTGACCGTCGACTTGACCTGTGCTGCTGCTGCCGACGAAGTGGAAGGACCGGCATCAACCCGTGCTATCCTTGAAACTATACGACCTGTGGCTGGGGGAGTCCCTGTGTATAGAGTTGGGTCTGGGACATCACGGTGTAGTTCTCAACCATCTCTTCATAGATGGACCAGACCTGATCCTCATCCTTGGCGAAGTAGGAACCGCCACAAGAAGCGTTCACCAAGCCTTATAGCTATGGTGTCAGCCCGCAAAAGAAGGCTCTGAACTAGGTTCGACTTTGAGCATATCGTGGTATGGGAATCTGTCTGTTGAGCTCTCTAAACCTCTCCCATGCCTCATGGAACTGCTCGTTGGGGAGCATGGAGAAGTTGCTGATCAGGGCCCTCCGCTGCATTGGTCCGCCCGAGTGGATAGTACTTATTCAAGTACTCGGTGCGGAGCTGCTCCCCGGTAGTGACAAATCTCCCCAAATGCTTCAGCAATTGGCTGCTCTATCGACCAGGGAGAAGGGGAAGACAATCATCCAAATGGGTGTCCTCGTCCACCTGCCGCTCGTGGATGGTGCTGCAGATCATCTCGAATTCCTGGAGGTGGAGATGGGGCTCCTCAGTCGCGAGCCCGTGAAAACAGGGTAGAAGCTATATCGTCTGCGGGGGAACTTGAAGTCCCCCACGATCACCGGAAGAACAGATCCACTGGTGCGTAAGCATCGATCCGGGGTTGTGCAACTCCCGCATCGGTCTGGCTCCTGCTGCTGCTGTCGGCTGGACTAGCTCGTCATGTTGATCTGGTATCTCTGGTCTGTCTCCTGTGGGCCTATGCTGCTCGCGGTCAGTTCTCATCCTCTCCATCTCTCTCCTCATCTCTACCATGAAAGCTCCCCGATCCCTGATCTGCTACTGCATCGTCTTGAGGGAAGCTATCAAGGTGTTGTTGATCGCACCCTGGTCCAGTACGTATGTCTGCTCTGGTCTGGGGCCTCTGGTGCGGTCATCACTGCTGGCGGCCATGGTCTCTATAAAGGCAAAAGACCCAAGCTCAGGTACCGAAATATAATCTATCTGCTGCTCTATCTGATCGGGCACCTCCGAATGTCAGAAGAAAGGTGGTGGGGGGGGGGACGGGATGGAAGCGAACTCGGGTTCGGAGAGCGGGTCTCGGCTCTCACGAATCGACCTAGATGAACGGGCCGGAGTGATCGTAAGAGGTGCAGCCAGAGGTTGCCTAAGGGACCTCCGACCATCATCGTGATCTGGCGAGTCGAACGGATGGGATCTAGAAAGCAAGCAGGATCAAACAGTCAAACCCCCAATTCACCAATGCGATGCGAGCTGATGACTGTAAGAGTTCGGTCTTTTATCTTGTCTTTTTTTTATTTTGGTGATAATACAGTCTAACAGAGCGATTAAGCGAGCTGTTGGGAATCCAACGCCCCCAGGAGTTTGTCCCGATCTCGAACTAGATCTTTCCCAGCCAGTACAAGCTGCGGATCGTTTACCGGCTACCCGATCGACTCGCTCTGTTAAGGATATCGTGACCCGCTTTACTGGAAACCAGAGCGATCCTCACTGAAGAACGACTAGCCCAAAAGCAGTAGTCTGAAGAAGGGTCAGATGTGGCTCTACCTAGTGTACGGGTCACTTTCTTGCCCAATCAAACAATACAAGGTGGGGGTTGCTGTCCCAATACAATTTTTTTGGTGAAGTGATTTTTAGGTCCAATTTTCTTTAGAAGTCCTAATTTTATGGTTGTCTCTTTTTTAAGTATTTTTCAAGCAAACAAATGCCTAACGAATTTTTCGGGTTCTCCTGATTATTTAAGTCCAAAAAATGGGGGGAGAAGTCAAAGAAGCCGATGCGCGAAGAAATCAATGATGCATGCAGAGTAAGAAATGCATACCTGACTCCAGCACTCTACATGCAGGGTGTTCCGTACATAAAAATAAAGACAGAAAATAAACTACCTATATGATGCACGAGGAAAACGACCTTAGACGAAGCAATTTCTACACGGGAAGAACAATAGCTAACGGGTCAACGGAGGGGTCGGGGTTCGATCTCTGATGCCAATCGGTGTCCACCACAAAGGATCCTGCTAGCACTGTATACGGCCTCTAGCGGCACATGACCCCTCGAGTGACCATGTTAGCTTTTTCTTTATTAATTATTTAATCAGGTCCAATTAGATGGTCTATAGGAACAGACAATCTAATTAGGCTGGGGTCCTAATAAATTACGGTGCAAGCACAAAAAATCCTATGGCTAAGGCCAAAACCACGTAAATCAGATAAGCAGTAAAAGGCGAAAAATCAAAACCGATGTAAATCACGGTGAGGTCCCCCGAGCACATCGGTGCTCGGTGAAACAGACCACGCAACCACAAGTCTGAAGTCTTTGGCTGTCCCTGTATTATTATAGCAATCAAATAATCTGAAAATAAAACTATCCTAAACCTCTCCTCTCTCCTGCTCAACCTCTCAGACTCTCTTGTAGCTCCGTACAGAAGGGAGCCACCTCCGGCTTCCGTGGTTGCTTTAGCTTTCCGAAGAAAGCTACCTCGGTCCTTGGGCCCTCACAAGAAATCAAACAAGCGTGTGTCAGAACCAGATTATTATAAAACTAAGCAAGACAAAATAAAATAAAATAAAATAAAATAAAATGGTAACTATATATAAAAATAAAATAAAACAAACAAAAACAAAAATAAAAGAAAACAAAAGAAGATAAAAAGCCACGAAAAGCCGCGAAAGAAAGAAAAGCTGCACGAAAAGCCGCGGAACTGAAAACCAAATAAAAAATGAAAATAAAGAGACTACTAAGTCGTGCTCCCCGGAAACGGCGCCATTATGATGATCAAAATCCACCTAGAGATCTAGGTAAGGTATAAAAACATGGGTCATTGTGACCCGAATATCGGAGATCGATCAACAAGAAAAATCAGACCACTAAAATAAGTCAAAAGGCCAATGAAATTGAAGAGCGATCTTCACTATTTATTTATCCTGGTATAGCGACCAGGGTCAAACTCAAGGAGCACAGGTTGGCCGAATCGGCCTATGAAGTAGTCAAAATAAAATAAAATAAAGAAAAGAATTTTTAGTGGATTTTATAGTTTTTAAATTTTTTTGGTAATTTTTAATTATGAAGAAAATATAAAAAGAAGGGAAAAAGCTCACAAACCACAATTTACTAAACAATACAAAACAACTCAGAAAATTCAAATAAAATATTTTTGAGTTATATATATATTTTTAAGTGTTTTTGGTAATTTTTCAGAATTTTATAATTTTTAGTTGATTTTATAAAAATCTAAAAGGCAAAAACAGTGAACTAATGTGCAACCAGATTTGAAAGGCTAATTAAAAATGTATAATTAGCCTCTAAAATCTGAAGGCAATTTTTATAATATTAGAAAGAAAATCTAAACTACAGAAACCAACATTGCAATTTTTTGAATTTTTTAGTTTTTTTTAATTTTTTATAAGGTTTTTTGGGGTTTTATATTTTTAAGGGTTTTATAAATCTAAACAAGACAAAAATTGAACTGAAGCTCAAGAACATCAAAACAAAGAGTACCTATTTTTTTGTAATTTTTAGATGAATTTTTACATTTTTAGTTTATTTTATATTTCAAATAGTGGCAAAAATGAGTGATTTTAAATTTTTAAAAATAGCAAACAATAATAAAATGTCCCAATTTTTTTTTAAAATTTTTACACAGTGGCAGGGGCCACGTATCCAAATTTCACAAGATTTGGATTTTGTTTGATATTTTATTCAATCACAAAACAAGGCATAGTTCACAGGGACCTAAGTGCAAAGAAACAAAGCTCAAGGGCCTAACATATAACACGTGTCAAAACCACAGGGCCACAGTTTCAAAAAGCCCAGGTGGGCACGAGCCACACACGTGAATCACAAAAACAAGGGCATTTATGTAATTCCTATTTAAAGAAATGCAAACAATAACAACCCCATACTATAGGATAGAATATGCAAATGTTCCACAATCACGTGTCGAAGCACGTGCACCACATATACAGGGACTAAAATGCAATATCTTACAACACCAGGGTCCAAAGTGCATGTTATCCAAAATAAAACAACTATAAAAGATATTTACATGACTAAACTAAAATATAAAAATGAAAGAGCGCCTAAGTGCAAATTACCCCTTTATTATGATCCATGACTAAAGGAGGTCCACGTGTAAGATTGGATGACTCTGGTGCACATGTACCCCTTCGATGATGTGCAGCCTGGATCAGATCCTCAGCTGGATCCAACGGTCAAATGCAACCCTCAGATGGACGGATGTGATCTAATCGGGCGCGAGGGCACGATTTGACGGCAGGAGAAGGTCCTGGAAGAATATCCCGTCGGTGACTTTTGTCGGGCCAATACGCGTGCTATGGTCCTCCTCCGGAGCTGCTCAAGTGGTTAAATCGAAGATGGTGGTCGTCCGCAGCTCGTGGTGTGCTCCGATGAGGCCAGGAGGACATGGAGGGTCCCCGGCGATGTCGAGCACCTGAAGCTCCTGTCTTGAATGGATGGGCCTCATGATGAGTCTCTCAAGCTGTGATATCTGCACAGGAGGTAAGATGGGTCGAGGGCAAACTACATCGACCCGTTAGTGGGCGAAGTGGGTGAACAGATGGGTCATGGTGTGGTCCTCCGGCGAGCGGCGGCGGCGGAGGACCTAACTCCTGGTTCCGGAGCAAACGAGGATGATTGGAGGTGCGGAGAATGTGGAGCGATGTCTCATGAAGGTGATGGTCGAGTCGGAAGGGAAAATGGTTGATCGGAGTGCGGTGAATCGGCCGATGAAGGCCGGTGGGGCAAAATCGAAGAATCGAAATTAAAGCTACGCTATGGGCTAAAGAGGATACCTGGTGACTGCAAATGTCTATGCTGGAAGTGGGTGACCTCTTGGAATCCTTGCCTGAATGGAGCGACGCCTCCAGAGGCTCGAGCTCGCCAATGGGCGGAGCACGGCGGTGAAGACCACCGGACTAGGGGCTAGACCGCTCCTTTCCTCGATGCAACACCTCCTAGGGCTTGCTGTCACTCAAGGCTAGAAGATGGAGGTCTTGGGAGTCGAAGGCGGAGGCCGAAGGTGCATGGAATGGTGGAAGGAGGCAACACTTTATACTGGTAGGGGTCGGGGAAGATGGGAGTCGGGCGTGCAATCCAAAGCTCGGTCCCCTCGAATGAACCTCGGGTGTTGATCATGGATGAATCGTGGATAATCAGGGCCCGGGGTTTTAGGAGATAGTGATCGAATCAGGGCGCGATAATTCGGAGAAGTCGGTTCGGCACGAAGATCCGCCTAGAAGTGGTCCTGGGGGGAGAGTTGACCGGGGGTCAACAATCCCCCGTGGACCAATGGGAAAAATCCATTGGAAAAAGATTCGGAAAATCAAAATAAAATATGAAATGACTTTATTTAAAAATATTTACAAAATAAAAATGTGTATTTAATTTCAAAGTATTTTTTAGTGATATTTATTTATTTATTTGAAAAATAAATTATGTATTGACATTATATTGTTATTATGTACATGTATATATACCAATGTATTTTTGAATTTTATTTTTTTATTATTTTATTTACATATAATTATTCCAATTTTATAATATATTTAATTACACGATAAAACTTGGAATATAAAATGATTTTTATTTGATTTTTATTAAGTATTTACAAGGGTGAAATAAATATGTCTTTTATTTATATATACATGGTATATATATAATGAGGAGAGAGAAATTATTTTATTTTATTTTATTTTATTTTATTTTTCCCATTTTTATTTAATTTATATAAATACATACAAAATATAGGGAACACATAAATATTTTTATTTTTAGAAAATAAAATATTTACACTAAGAGGGGGTTTATGTACAAGGCTGAGTCACCCTGTCTCTACTTATTTTATTTTGTGGTCAGGCCCATATTGAGCCCCCCCTTGGGTTCAGGTCACCCAATATTTATTTTAAATATTTCCCTCTTTTTCTGTATTTCTTTATTCTTTTATTTTTTCACAAAAACATTTTAATTATGAGTATTTACACAATGCATGATTTTTGATAATTTATTTTATTTACAAACATATACATGGTGTTTTACTAAGGTTTTTAGCTAAAATAATAGAATAAAGAGTGATGAATGAGGATTCATCAAACATGTACATATGGAGTTTTTCCTCTTGAGTTAGTAGACTATCCCTTTTTTGAAGCATTATTGCAACCCACAACATCATGTCTTTAGACCTCAATGTTACTAGATTAGGTTGAGATGCACAACCCACCCTAAAGGAAGACGAGAGGTTCCACCTAAATGTACTACCCTCGTATGCTACTCCAAGCCAAAAGCAACCGCCTCCTCACTATCTCCTCCATGAAGAGCTACGTGTAGAGTGCTTGTCCAAGATAAGCCACGATTTGAAAGTATCATGTGTGTGTTGTTAAATATTCTACTTAGACTAATCAAGACGACATGTGAACATAGTCTTATGGACTCAAAGAATTAAGTCACTAGGACCTGAAATGTCTTAACTCCAGTTCTTATATGGTTCCTCTGAAATTAAGTGAATTAAGGTCCAACTAAGCTCCAGATTTAGTTTTATAAGGCTCTTCAATCTTATTCCAGACTTAGTTTAATGTCAATACTATCCTGAAAAAGGCATATGCAAATGCAAGAAATATGTACAATGCAAAAAGAAAGCAAAATCTTTTTTTTGAAACAATTTTCTAATTTTGATCTTTTTATGGTTTTTTGGAAAGAAAGACAAATGATGCACATGTAAAAAAGAGATTTGTTTGATTTTTTTGAAATACAATTTTTTATAGACTTTTGGTTTTGTAGTTTTTATGATTTTTTAAAGAAAAAAAGGGTATAGTAAAATATATACAATTTTTTTATTTTTGTTTTTTTGTATTTTTACTTTTATTTTTATTTTTTGTTGTTTCTTGTTGTTGTTTTTGTGTTTTTTGTTATATTGTTTGTTTTTTTTTGTTTTTTGTTATTTTTTGTTTTTTTGTTTAAATGTGACCAAAATCTGTATGCACACATTGATTTTACGAATTTATATACATATCCCAAAAAAATCATATTTATAAGTACGAGTTACGTCTAAAGTATATGCACACATTGGCTTGAACTATGTCCTCATAGTGATCAGAGAGCAGCAAAGGAAGACATAACTTTTGCTAAATATAGAAAAGTAAAAAGACTCCTATGCTACAACGACTCAAAGAGAAGATGAAAAGAATAGAAGTCGATGATCCCCCTTATACTTAGGATCAAGTAATCCTAAGTATAGAAGACTGTTCAAAAGAGAAAAACCGATGAAGAGAATGTAAGGACTCAACGGCTCGACTTGCCCCTCTATACTTAGGGTAGAATAGCCTAAGTATAGAATATCAACAAGTTGGAGGACAATTGAGAGAACAGAAGAATAAAACACAAAAGAGACAATATGAACAACATCACCACCCTATACTCAGGGTAGAGTATCCCTAAGTATAGGAAACAACAAGAGTGTGAGCAGGACGAATATGAACAACACAAATCATTCACCCCCTATACTTAGGATAAAGCACATCCTAAGTATAGCATATATACGCACACACACACACACGAAAAAGGGGTGAAAGATAAAAAGGGAGAAGAAAGAATGAAACGAAAGGATATACAGGATGAGTGGATGTACAAAGGTCAAGAAGGTCGAAAGCAGACCTTCTTGTGAGATCGCTGAGGAATGGATTTGACAAGGTGTAGGTCGATATTAGGGTCATCATTAGACATAAACTGATCAAGATCGACCAAGAAGGTATCCTCGGCAGTCTCAGAGTGTGCATGCATAAATCGGTAAGTGGAAGTAGTGTGGTCATGTCCAGCCTGGGAAGTATAACAAATATCAAAGTAAAAAGGCTCGAAATCATTATCAAAAAAAGTAAGATCAATTCCAGCCTGACGAGCCTCTATTGGGTCATCATCTTTATCAAAAGGCCTAATTTTTTTATAGAAGCAATCAAATCAAATTTGGTCTTATCATTCTCATCTAAATCAAGGTGAATAGGAATGGACTCATTGGTGAAAGTAGTCAAATCATGTCTGTCATGTCTAGTCTTGGAGTCTGCCTTCTGCTTTAGGGTGTCTATTGTGTAAATCCCACGGATGTCATCAATGCATTGCCACGTACCAGAAGGGGGAACTCCAAGGCCTATGATTTCTGAGTCTTCCTCCTTGAAGAGGAATTCTTGGGTCTCAGTATCATCCAACATACAATAAAAATCTCTGATATTATCATCAAGGTCAAATTCCTTAGGGTTGCCTAACAGGGGCATTCTCTCATGGGATGAAGGTCTCTGGTCGGTAATGGATGTAGTGATCAACCCATCGCTCCCTACACCAGAACGAAAGCGAATCTCTCCTGATCCATAATCATAACGGCTCTCGCAGAGGCAAGGAAAGGACGTACCATGATGATTGAAAGGTGCTCCACGGGAGTGGAGGTCTCCATGGGCAATACGACAAAGTCAGAAGTGAAGTCCATGCCTTAAATAAGAATGACAACATTTTCTTGAATACCCTTCGGTCTCTCGATAGATCCATAGGCAAATTGACCTATCATCCTGGTTTTCTTGAGAGGCCCAAGATGAAGAGACTATACCATAGAGAAGGATATTATATTGATTGAAGCACCACCGTCAAGGAGAGTGTTATCACAAGAATAGTCAGAGATGGAGCAACTCACAAGAGGTGTGGCAGTGTTCCCTTTCTTAGAATGTGGACGGTGAGAGATGGCATGAGCAGTGGCCATGGTCAAGATGTAACATTCAGATCTGCTCCTCCGCTTTCTCTTCTTGTTTTGAGGAGAAGATAATTGGGTCATGGCCTAGTGAAGTGGGGCTTTAAAGATCTAATGAATGGTGGCCAATACTTTAGGTTCAGTCAATATTTTTTTTGAATTTTTGGACCTCCTCCATATAAGGGAGGAGATCAGAATCAGCATATATACGAGGATTGTCAAGAGCAGTCTGTACAGTGGCATCCTCGAGGTCAAAGGTGGGACAGGTGGTTAATGAATGTGTTGGAAAATGGTTTGGCATGGGTGCCCTCTTCTTACAAAATGGATCAACAATGTGGCTCCTGAAATCTTTTTGGATTTTTAAAATTTTCTCATTTTTTTGTATTTTGGGCGATTGCAAGCTCTCATGATTATCCTCAAGTGAGTCCATATCCTCAAATAGTGGAGAAGCATTCTGGCTCTTATTTGTATTAAATAGATTGCTAATCCTCGAATTCATATGCTCCATAATCTGGTTCAGGTTCTCAAGTGTAGACATCATGAAAGGTGACTCCAAAATCCTAGTATAGGGCGAGTGGAATGAGGGTCGGTGAAAATTAAAGTCCGATTCCTGAAATAATGGTTTAGGCAGATATGCACAAATATCAGGAAGAAAGTCCTCTTGGAAAAAGGGAGGTGGACCGGCTAGAGGGTGCGAGGGATCTGCGAATGTCAGATTAAAATAACTCCAGTCAGCCATCTCCGAAACAAAAGACAGAGATCGAGATAACACGTTAGTCATCTCAAGCTATGCAAAGAAAAAACACAAATGCACGGAAGGATCGAATATGCACACAATCAATCACAAACAATATACACAAAGCAAAAAACACCCCTCAAATCACCTACTCAACTCGGTGAAGACCGCGAAAGGTTGGTCTATTATCTTGTCAATTTTTAGAGTTTTGTGAGAATACAATCTATCAGAGCGGTTAAAGCGAGCTGTTTGGAACCCAATGCTCCCAGGAGACTATCCCAATCTCACAACTAGTTTTTCCCATCCAGTATGGATGCAGACCATTCATCGGCCCGATCTGCCCACTCTGCTAAGGAAATCCCTGTCTGATTACCGGCTATCCCGTGAAGTCCTCACTAGAGAAAAACTAATCACAAGATAGTAGTCTGAAGAGAGTTCGGGCGTGGTTCTACCTTAGTGTGTGGGTCGCTCTCTCGCTGTAGATAAATCAAACAAGGCAGGGGTTACTCTCCCCAAAACAATGATTTTTACTTTCGTTTATTTTAGGGTCGAGTTTTCTTTAGCAGTCCCGAATTTTAGGCAGTTGTCAATTGGTTTGAATATTCTCAATGAATTGCCTACCGAGTGTCTAATTTCCTTTTTAACTTATGTGAGTGAAAACAAGGAAGGAGATCGCAAATGTCAATGTGCAATTAAACACAATGATGCATGCAGGAGTTAGAGATGCGTACCTTGTCGCCAGCACTCTACTTGCGGGGTGATCCGTGCAGAATTTAAATACAGAAAAATAAACTAACCTATATGCAAATGCAAGTGAACCGTCCTAACAATAACGTCTATAAAGGGCAAGAACCAATTAAATTTTATTAAGTCCAATTACGCTCTATTCTATAGGTGCAGAAATTCTTATTTAGGGTGATTGGACCTAATTAATAACTTGGCTCAAGAATAACTAATTAAAGCAATCAATAGGTAACTCACGAAATCCGTGTGAAACAAAGAAAAATAAAGCAATGAAAACAAAATCGGTGAGATCCCCCAAGTGCACCGAAACTTGGCGAAAGAGACCCCCAACAAATGAATGTCCTTTTTACAAGAGTTCAAATGCCTGAAATAGATAAAAGAAAATCTATTTTTTGCTTGGTCTCCTTCAATTCTTCTTCTCATCCTCTCACACTATTCTACGGCTTCGAGATGAATCAAGCCACCTCTGCTTCGCTTGGGTGCTTCGACTCTCCTAGGATCGACTCCTTCGCTTCGCAGGCCCACGCAAGAAAAAGAAAAGAGAGAATGTGTAATAAATACAATTATAAAATATGAGCAGGAAAAATGAAATAAAAACAATGAATATGAACAATGGAATAAATGTGGAAAAATATGTACATCCAAGAATAGCAGGTCAAAGGAGAAACCTAACTACCCTCGACGTGCCTCCCCAGCGACGATGCCATTTTGTTGAGCGAGATTTTCAAGGAGTGATTATTATTGATATAAAGTTGTCATTGCGATCCGCAAAATACCCAGCTCAAACAAACAAATTTAAATATTTTTTCTCAAGCCAATAATTACAAGAAAATATGGCAGGAGATTTTGCTACTTATTTACATGTATATCTAACATGATCGAACTCAAAGAGGCTGCAAATTCCGAGGGTTATTCAAAAAATTGAAAAATCAATTAAAGGAAAAAGGGAATCTCAAATGCTAACTACCTTGATTTTTATGAAAATTTAATCTTTTTATTTTTTTATTTTTTTAGATTTTTTTACTCTACGATTTTTTTAATATTGTGTGATTTTAGTTTTTACAATTTTTTTTATTTTCAAAAATGATTTTCAAAACAAATTCATGTCTAAAAGAAATGACATTTTTTCTTTTTGGTATTTTAAATATAATGAAAATGCTCAAAAATATCAAAAGAAAATATTTTTATGTTTTATGAATTTTTAACTATTTTTATATTTTTAGAGATTTTTGTTTTTTAGGATTTCTAAATGAATAAAAATAGGGGAAATGCAAATAGTGAGAAAATAGGATAATTTTTAAATTTAAAATAGCAAATAGATGCAAAAATTAGGATTTTTCTTAAAAACTACAGGAAATTATCTACAAACAGGAACTGAAATCTCATTTTTTTTATTTTTCTACAATTTTATATGATTTTTAAGATTTTTAGTATTTTGTATTTTTTGGGTTTTATAAATAATTATTCACAAAACTTGGATAGAAAATAAAATGCATCAAAATAAAACAAATCTAATTTTTTTGGGGATTTTTTTACGTAATATTTAAATTTTTAGGATTTTTAAATGTTCAAATTGGGAAAAATGCCATGTTTTTGATTTTTTAATAATAACAAATGATGATAAAATGCAATAAAAAATTTGATAATGAATAGACACAAAGCAATAGTCTAACTTATTTTTTTGAGAATTTATTAAACATAAATAATATATTCCAATGATAAAAAGCAAGCAATAAGAGTTTGGAAATGAAGGTCTGAAATGCAAATTGTTAATGTTTTTACATATAAATAAAAAAAAGCAGGATTGAAAATGCAAAATACCCCAATAAAATGTGCCAAGCACATGCGTGAGGCTGGTTGGGGCTTTTGCACAATTGTGAAAACTTCTAGGGGCATCTTCAATATTTTTCCAATTTTTTTTTAAAAACCCTAGGGTTCTCGTTCGTTCTTTGTTCTTCAACCAGGAAGGGGGCGCCACCCCTTTCTTCTCTTCCACACAAAAGGGCGGCAAGCAACAGATGGCTGGACTCACGGCGGATGGCTGGGCGGCGGGCCTTGCACTAGGATTCCTGCCGCTCGCGTGAGTACGAGGGAAGTACTGTAGAAGGAGGTCTCCGATCCATGGATGACCGCGACGTGGAGGTAGGGCAATGCTGCCCGCGTGGCTATGGCAGACTCTTCATGGGAGGCGATCGGGGGCGGTGGCGCTAGATGCTGCAAAATCAGTGGCAGATACAGGTCGCTTGCGTTCGCAAGTGACAACTCGAAGGCGACAGGTGCGAAGCTTCAGCGGAAAATGATGGATGGCATTGGCAGCAACGACGATGGTGGGACGACGCCTACAAAGGTGACTGGAGGTGAAGATCTGGCGATGGGCAGCGGAGGGCTGAGGTAGCCCACACAGGATGGCAGACGAGGGGTGACACACGCTCCTGATGCAAGCGGAGCACGCTGGAGTCGCAGCAAGTTTGTAGACTGCGGGCGGTGATTGGAGGGAGGCATCCGCGTTGGCGATGCGGATGGCGATGATGGAGATCTGGGCGGTGGCTCCTGGCTCCGGCCAGGAGTTGTCGAGAAAGGGGACGCGGCTATAGTGTCACCCCAAAAAATATTTTTTTATTTTTTTGTTATTATTATGTTTAGAACAATAGATGTAATTTTTTATTTTTTAAAATTTTATTTTTTAAAAATGTTAAAACATAATTGGAAAACCCTTTTTTTATTTTTTCAAAAACAAAAACCGCATAAACCCCTTATATATTAATTTATTTTTTGTAATGTTTTTCTTTATTCCTACAAATAAAATATAGATAGTGAAATGACTCGAGCACGATAGCTTAGTCTCGATTTTTATTGGAAAAAAGAAAATCGAGATATGTGAGAGGGCGCGGTTCCGAGGAAAATTGTGGATGGAACCGGATCTCCGGCCACCGTACGTGGTTAGAGGTGAGAGATCGTGGAGGTAGAATGCGAAGCGAATGGATCAAGAAAATGAGAAGGAATATCAGATCGGATTCAGATCAAATCATAATATGTGATTAAAAAAATGATTAAATGAGATCTAGAAATATAAAAAATGACAACGAATTAAAAATACAAAATAAAACTATGATTAACCTATGTTAAAAACAAGAGAAAAAGTGGATCTCACCGTGGGAGCGGATGAACACCATGATGGCCTTGACAAAGGCCGACTCGCTGTCATCAGACGACTCGAAGGCTAGGCACCCTTCTGCGAGAAGATGGCTTTCGGAGAATAGGTTCCTCTTACTAAAGATTGATCAAATTGAAATGAGGGAGGATGAGCCATATAAATAGAAAAGAAAAGTATTTAAAATTCAAAATTTGAAATGAGATAAAGATAATGAAAAAAAATTGAAATGAGATAGAGATAAGAAAGGATATTAGTGTTAAAATTAATTATTATTATTATTATTTATTTTCGTCACTTTATGAAATTAAATAATAAAGGTTAATTTTTTATTTTTTGTGGTGGTTATTTAAGGGATTTAGCTATATACATATATTATATATATATGGTACATTATAGACATAGTCAAATAAGGAAATTTGTTTTTTATATTTTAAATATTTTTATTTTTATTTTTATTTTTAATAATTATTAGAAAATATTTACAACTATTTATAATTATAATATGTACAAATAAATGGTAAAATCACACAAACCTCACCAGAAAATTGTTTTTAAACTGTAACTCCAAAAAGTATGAAACCACAACCATTTTAAAGATAATTTAATTTAGAATACAATGGAAGTGAGTTTGTTTCAATTTGAGTTCATATGGAGCCGAAATAGATCTTTTCATTATCGCTTTATGGTATTTTCCGGATGTGGTTACTTTTATTTTGTACATGATTTTATTTTGCAAACGTTTTTATTATTTAGGAAACATTTTTATTTACAACTTTTGTTTTGAAAATTATTTAATTTGAGGTCAATGTATGTACAAATAAAATAGTGTAAGTATACAAATATTTACAACACATTTTTTTAGATTTTCTGATTAAGGACCCTATCTCCCCCTACTTTATTCATGGTCGATCAGGTCAAGTCTTGACCTTCTCTCAGGGGTCGGGTCAGCTTGTATATATTACATATATACAGTCTTTTTTTCTTTCTTTATTTATTTATTTTAGGTTAAAATAGGAATATATGTACAATATTTATACACAGATGCAAGTTAATAAGAATATGGAGTTAGTATTATATACATGTGTCTTATAAGGGATTTTAAGCTAAACTAAATGAATATAGATGATGAAATGCAGATTCATCAGTAAGTTATAAATATATCAAATGAAAATATAAAATAATAAAATATAAAATAAAAATAAAATATATGATATATAGAAGAATATACCTATAGTTATACTTGTAAAATGTAACCTATAATAAATTAATTTATGAAATAAATAAAAATCGTAATAATTACTACATAATATAATAAACACTTTTTATGTTTTAACTTAAAATTAATAAAATCATTTATTATTTAATTAGAAGTAATAAATATTATTATTTTTGTTTTATCTTCTTTCTAGCTACGAGAACGAATGAGGATACGGTCAGTGTTGACCTCGGTCAACTCCCTACCTCTCATTGGTCTGCATCTTACAGGCTTAAACCCTTAACTTTCTCGATTTTTTCTCACAAGATTCTTTCACCATTTTGCTTCGACTCCTTCACAACTTGTGTACCTCGATCTTTGTTCTATCTCGCGCACATCATTCCTAGATCCGAGGACATTGAAACGAGCATGCTTCCCAACCTAAATCACCCCAATACATATAGTTCGCCGGAGCAATTTTGAAAATATGATCTTTTCTTCACCCTTGAACCCTCATATCATAGCACCATTAGGACAAGGTTGGTGACAACAACCTTCCTGATTGATTTGCAGTGCGCGCAAGGCGAGAAGAGAGTTGATACACCACCGCCGGAACTCTACTCCGACGTGGTTCCACCGGTCCTTGTCTCCAACCGGTCGAGCCGTAGAGTAAGTCAATTAGGTAGCTTTTCCTTCAAGCATTTAGATTATGTCTTTAGTTTGCATTTTAATCAACCAGAATAGTGTAAAATCGTCTCCTGTAGTTCACCGAAGCTCTGCTCCGGCAAGCCTTCCACTGCCCATTGTTTGTTCTCGGACCAGCCAATCATCTCTAAACTCATCCCCTCGACGCTTCCCTATGCTCCACACACTATCATTCGACCTGATCCTCTCGACATTAGGATATTGGTCTCCAAATCCACCGCTCACCGAAGAACCCTACACCCGACTTCCCCAGCATCCACTTCTAACCTAATCATGCACCGGATCCTTTTCTTTTGTGTGTTTAGTGTTTCTGCAGATCTGAAATCTCGAAGACCCCTCCAGGAGTCGATTTGTGTTTCAACAAAGGTACCTGGAGCTCGATGTCTTTCTCGACCTCTCGAATCACTTCCGGTGATCCTCGGAGCATTCTGTCGGCTCAAGTACACACGTGCCATCGAGATGAATGATTTGATTATTTGAGAGTCATCGCAGACGCATGGAGGCGAACATAAGACAAGACCAAAGCTCATCCATAGAGAAGTTTTTCCTTGTTCGCAGCGAAGAGAAGCTACGTTGGATCCTCAAGCCACCCCAGTTTCAACCACAATTCGATCTTTGCTTTCTCAGCCATCAAATCAACAATCGAGATCTAATCTCGTCCCTTCAGTTGTGAATTGTCATCGCACAAGGAGGGAGCACGACGTGGATAAGTGAAGCCATCGACCCGTTGGATCACGCCCAATGGGGGTATTTTGCATTCCCAACCCCCACATTTTTGTATTTTGTTTAATATCAAAACATTTTTTTGCGATTTAAAATCTTGTCTAAAAATTGCATTAAAGCCCCATCCTTTCTATCATTTACATTTTAGTCCCTGCTTTGTCACCTCACATGCTTGTGTGTGTGAGGAGGAGTGAATTTGTAGAGGACCCTTGCATTTCTTATATTTCCTTTAAGTCATGTAAAATTTAATTTAAGTATTAAAAATTCTGGAAAATTTGCATAAATGACCTACCGCTTTTTTAAAATTGCAAAAATACCCCTGCTAACATGTATTTCATTGAAAATTCTGGGCATTTTCTGTTATTGGCTCTAGGCTTCTTCTAGGGGTTCTGGAAACATTAAATACTTTTTACCTAATTGCATTTAGGTCCCTGCTAGTTCAAGTATTTTTACTTCTCTTATTTGCATTATTAAAAATAAGAACTTGCATCTGAAAATAATAGGAAAAATATTATTAAGTACCCTGTAGTATTATAAATCACATATAATTTTCTTGGGCTACTTAAATTAATTTTCCTATACTTAAATTTCAAAAACATTTGCATTTTATTCATATTTGTATTAAAAATACATAAAATATAAAATCATTTTGAAAAATTCTAAAAACATTATATATTGTTTACTATTGTATTTTGTAACTAAAGACCAAAAATCCCTAAAAATATACAAAGAAAATGACTAAAAACTAAAAAGCTTCAAAATCTTTATAAAAATTATAAAAAATTCATAAAAAATCCAAAATTATGTTTTCTATTTCTAAATCTTCTTTATTATATTTATTATATATTAAAATAGTTTTGAAAATTTTTGAGCTATTTAACTATTTATAAGACCAAAACAAGTGAGTTACATATTTTTGCTCACCATTTTTATTAAATTAAAAATACAAAAATAGTAAAAATTAAAAAAAATACCAAAAAGAGAGAAAAATATAAAAAAGAAAAATATTTTATTTCCCTAATTTTAAGTAATTTTAGAAATTTTACAAATATCTTAGGTCTACATCTTTATATAACTATATTTACTTATATAATATTTAAAATTATTATAATTATTAGAATTCCAAAAACATATTTATTACCTTTCAAAAATAAAAAGGAGTGTACCTTAGGGTATTTCCTAGATTTTATCTTTATTTTGTATATTTATTATCTCTTATATATATATTATATCTAAATACTATATCAACTTATATTATAACTAATTCAAAAAAGGAAAAAAATCAGAAAACATAAAAAGAAATACATAATTATAAAAACAAAATTCCAAAAATTACATAATTAAAAACATGCTAAAAATTAAAAATCTTCACAAAACCCCCAAAAAAGATGTTATCTTTTTTCTAATTTTTGCTGTCTATTCCATGTGCTCCCTATGTTCGACCTCTATAATACTTGCACATGTACACATCTTTTGTAGAGTTATAAATTTTAGATCCACATTCTATTTCATATTGTTATATTCATTTGTGGGTTAAATATTGATGATCTTGGATCTCTTGAACGGTTGTCCCAACGACACTGTATCTTTGCTCTATGAGGATATTTTAGATCCTCATAGAATTCGTATCATCAAATGATGCTGTTGTTGGGGAGCAACATGTAGAGTAGATTTTGGGTTTTATTTTTCCTTTATTATTTTGTCTGTTTTTTTCCCTTCTTTATTTGAGATAATTGTTTAATTTTTCTAATACATTCTCATCTATTTTTCTTGCAAGGGACCTCGAGGCAAGGATGCCTGCTTAGGTGGTTGGAGCATCCAATATTCGAGGAGAGTTGCTCTTCATCTTGTGAGATACTTGGAGAGAGCAAGAGAGAGAGAGAGGCGAGGATATTTAGCATAGTTATCTTTCTTTTTATTTTTGTGGGAGAGCAATGACTTATTTTTGCATAATTAGTTGTAATAATTCATGTGTACTTGAACTTGAACATTCAAGACCTATTTCTAAGTGTTTGTTCACTTGGGGGCTCATCAGATTTTCTAGAGTTTTCATTGCATTTATTTTCTCTATTTTCCATATTTTGAGTTTTTCACCTTATTTTTATTTATTTTATAGAATAAGCCCTTAGCATTTTAGGATTTCTTGCTCGGTAACCTAAGGACAAACACCTAATATCTTGCATGTAACCATAGCTTCAACGTTTGGACTTAGATCAAAAATTTAATTGTTGAATACTTGGATTAGAATTTGCATACCGTAAGAGGTCTCCATACAATGCTTGCATGACCCACTATGGTGGGCACCGAGGAGCCTCCAAGATCGAACTCTTAGGTTTCTCTCCTCGTATTTAGCATTTGGTTCTTCATGCTAATAGCAATTCATGCTTATGATGATTTCCTTTGTTGCGTACCACTCATATAGATTAGGTTTATAAATTTTTGCCTTGCATCCCGCATGGAGAGAGATGGGAAGCTCTAGAAGTAACTCCATCTTTGCATCCATCATTTCGAATTAAGGGTGAGATTTCCATCTTCGATTCGCCTTGCACATCTTTGCCATTCTCTCCCTCTGATTTTAAGCACCTAGGGAAAAAATAAAATCCAAAAAAAATCGTTAGGCAATCTTGCATTGAAGAATAATCAGAAAAAGTGAAAATAAAAAACTAAAACAAGGGGACTACTAATCGAACTTTGACCTAATTAAAAGTCGTAAGGAACATCATTGTTTGGGGTTCATAAAACTGTCATTGTATTCAGGTGCACTTGAGACTGAGCGAGGCATGACCCTTAAGGAATAGAGCCAAAAACCCACTATGTGGTTTCCTCAACTACCACCTGGGATCGGTGAATTATTGGTGCTTCTAACATACATGACCAAGTAAGGACTTGTCGACGACGATGTTCTCTCCTTGTGTGGAGTATTCGAATTGGTATAAAGTACTGAGCATAATCCATGCCCTTATAGGTGTGTCTTACTCATCACTTTGTGTTCGAGTACCCCACTTGTGGGGGAAGTAGTGGTTTCGCCTAGCGACTTCTTCTCTTTCTTTCGCTTAGTAGCCACCCAGGATCGGTATTGAGGATCTTAAAAAGTACAGATCACAGGATACACAGGAGGTAGAACAAGTACATGGATACTTTCCTAGCAGTACACACTCTCCTCTAGGGCTAGCCGTTAAGGACTCATGAAAACTTTTACCTGAATCACAACTCTAAAAATAAAATAATAAAATTAGTCAAATCTTCACGGCTTCACATGAGTTGAGTTGGTGAATCCTATTTTATTTGGTGTTTGTTCTCTTAGATTAGGTCCAAAGATCAAAGTCCCACACACTTCGCATTTTTGTAATTCGTTTTTTCTTACATCCTCTTTGATCCTTCCTTATTGTGAGCCTTCTACTGTTTTACACTTCATTTATTTCTTGTTCACCACCGTATCCTTCTTCTACATCCTTCTCTTCTCTTGGAGATGGCAAATCCAAGATAGTTTAGTCGAGACTCCGCTGATACCCACATCGACTCCTCAAGTTCAACATCTCCAATAATTTGGGGACGATTCCTAGGTACATGGTTCAAACTCCGTGAACCACCCTCAGGACTCATCGTTTCTTTTCCTCACACATATCGGGAAAACTCGCTTCTCTAGTTCTGGCCCTTTTAGATGGAGATTGATTTTGCTCCATACTCTTATCGATCCCTAATAAGATTCATGATTGACCCTAATTTTGAATTATTTTCTCCATCTGGTGCCTGCATGTAGATTGATCTGGGTGTATTTGCCATTACAGATCTTGACCTCGATTTAGAGCCCGTTCCATCATAGTCAGAATCAGAGATGGCTCCCACAAGTAGAGGAAAGGGATCACAATAGCCGAACACAGAGCCAAATATAGAGGAGGGCACTGGCCCAAGTTAGAATGAAGTGAATAGTCGGCTCTTGACCTCCATCCATGCCATTCAACATCAATTAACTGACCAAGCTCTTGCTCAAGTCGTATTTCAAGATATGTTGAATGACTTGAGGATGGGATCAAAAGAGAGGGAGACACCATGAGGAGGAGGTGATGATAACCATGGTGGTGATGATGATGATAACTCAGTAGATGGACGTCGCGGAGGTGTGGGAGAGGGAAGGAGAGGCCGACCTAAGCCAACCCTCAAGCAATCATACAAACCTGGGACCAGTCGCATCAATGAGTAGATCCAAATTCCACTGATCCATGGACACTTCAAGCTAAAACCACAACTCCTTTCGATCCTCCCCAGCTTCCAAAGTAATTCAAAATGAGGAACATTACTTCCATCTATAGAAGTTCGACCTTATCTATAGCACAACTCACTACCCCAACATCCCGTTGGGCATAGTCAAGATGACCACTTTCCCATTCAGCCTTCAGGGCAAGGCCCTCTACTCGATCAACCATCTGAGGAAGGTGGTGATGACCTGGGAGGATCTGAAGTCAGCTTTCATGCACAAATACTATCCTCTCTGCCATCTCAATCTCATGCGATCGAAAATCACTAGCATCTCTCAGGGACCCCAAGAATCCTTTTACAAGACTAGTGAAAGGTTTAGAGACCTGATTGAGAAGTGCCCCTACCATGACATCTCAAGGACTAGACTGGTACATCATTTCTTTAGGGGTTTGACAGGGTCTAGTCAATGTCTAGTTGGTGCCGCTTGCAGAGGATCCCATTATAACAAGGATGAGGTCGTAATATGGCAAATCTTTGAGGAGACGCCTGAAGGAGAGGCCGTAGTATCCTCATCTCGCTCTGTCTAGATTCAACCACCACAACAGATCCTCCACAAGAACGTAAACATGGTAGACATGCATGAAGTCGATAGATACGACAATTCATATTTGAGCATAATTGTAAAAAACCTATCAAAAGTCAACATCATTGAGAAGAGGTCGTAGGACTTAGAGAAGCTTACCAGGATCAAGCAAAGGATGAAGGGCTTAGAAAAGCTCGACATTATTACCAAGTAGCCGGAGCTACTGATTAACACCATCAGTGGATGTAACACATTGACAGTAGCAGCTGTGACTCCAACTGAGAAGAAGAAGCATACACAGACACAGCTACCTCAGCCGAGTCTCAGTCAACCTTCTGTCCAGCACGTATACTATGTGAAAGTCCCAAAGCAATCACCTCCACAAATGTAGACATAGATGGTTGTCTACCAGCCATCTGAATACCAGCCCCAGTACCTCAAGCCTTGTTCTCCACCTTCCCCCGCTCTTTTAAGAGGTGAATGGTGTCTAGAGCAACGATCAAAAACTGACCCATCCTCAGGGACAACCCCAGGGATAGTCCAATACCAACCGATCGTACCACCATCAACAGGGAGGGTGGAATTTCCAGCCCAACCTGACCCATCACCAACAGCTTCCGCAGCATGGTTATAATTGGAGGTAGAACAATTACCAGCATCAGTCCAAATACCACAACCAATACTACTAGCAGCCAGCTGCTCAATATCCTCACCATTGATCCTTCCAGTAGTATCAACAGTACTCTGTCTCTTCTTCTTCCTCCTCCTCCTCCTCAATACTCTAAGGGTTACCAGAAACAGTCTCTCTCCTACGATCAGAATCATCGGTCTTATCAGGCTGAACTCTTTGAGGTTGCCCCAGATAACCCGGTCCTGGATTGCCTGGCTCAGCTAGTGAAGAAGTTAGTGAGATGGGCCAAAAGATAGATGACCTAAAGACCACAACGAATGTCATTCTGGCTTAGGTCAAAGCGAATCCGAAGAACTTCCATCGCAAGGAGAAGGTAGCCTACAGTACCCCACTTGATTCAGATGAAAATAATGTATTTTTATCTAATGCTGTAAATCTCAGGAGCGGTAGGACACTTCAGCCATCTGCGATGTTGAAAAGGAAGAACAAAACTTCTGACGATGAATCGTAAGCCATGCTGACATCAGGGTCCACATAATTTTTTGGAGTAGCACCATATAAAAAAATACAAAAAAATGAAGAAAATACAAAAATAATAAAAGAAAGCAGTAGTCTCGGTGAAGCCTCACCAACCTTGGAGATGCTAACACCTACAACAGAACTAGAGCCAGCTGACGGAGCTATACCTATCATTTTTTATCCACCAGATGTAGATGAATGCATACCTTTTTACCATCTACCTGTATCGAAAGATATGGAAAAAAATGAATCAAAGTGAAAATATTTTTGATGATGATGTACATATGCCTTTTCCATCTATAATTAAATCAAAATAGTAAAAAATTGAAAAATGCTTTGTTTGATCCTAGCATCATTGAAATATTGCAAAATAGCATGCTTGAGATGCCTTTTTTGAAAGCCATGTAGTACATTCCTAGTGTGAAGAAAGGACTCAAAGAAGCATCTACAAGTGTCGGCCCTACAAAACCAGATGCAAAAAATCTGAGAAGCGTATCCTCATCATGTCTACAGTGAATGTCATTAGCAATCTCCCGCACAAAAAGAAAGACATGGGAGTAACACTCATCGGATGCACAATTTTCAATCAGAGTTCGAGCGCACTCTACTTGATAGTGGATCTTCTATCAACCTCTTACCAGCATCACTACTCACAGAATTTGGGTTAGGACCGCTTAAGCCAACTAATATGATTCTGTAGTTCACAGATCGATCTATCAAGTGGTCTGGGGGCATGTTGGAGGATGTGATCGTCACCTTTCAAGGGATGAAATTCCATGTTGATTTCATTTTATGAGACATTGACATCTCTGCACCTCTACTCCATACCCTGATTATCCTTGGCCAGTTGTTCCTTCGAACAACCGAGGCAGTAGTTGACTATGACACTGAAGAGATCACATTCTGCTCCAGCACTAACAAGATACAGATAGAGACCGTGCCTGAGATGAAGCCAATAGAGGTTGTATCTGAGATGAGTGTGCTTGCACCGCACCGTTCTAAGGACTGTGACTTTTTAGTAGAGATCAGAGATATAGATCTATTTCTAGATGACGAAGAAACCATGGAGTTCCTCTCTACAAAGGGAACCTAGGAAAGCATGGTCCAATTAATCGAAGTCTTTTAGGATGAGATCTGGAGACGTTTGAACAATCCCCTTCATTTGAGCATGAGGATTTCATTGCAAATCTTTGTGATGTTCTAAATAAAGAAGATAACTTGTCAAAGGTGGATAGTCAATAGACGAAAGATCTAACACCTTCAGCCACTGAATCAACTCCCACACCACTAGAACTCAAACCTTTGCCCTCCAACATGAAGTACGCCTTCCTTGAAGGACAACCCAATATGTATCTGGCCATCATGAATTCTCATTTGATCGAAGACCAAAAGTCTCATCTAATGGAGGTTCATGAAAGAAACCATAAGGCCATAGGTTGGGAGATATCAGCTCTCCATGGGATCAATCCATCATTGTTCTTGCATCACATTTACCTGGAAGAAAATAGCAAACCTTCACATAAATTCCAGTGAAGATTGAATCTGAACCTCTGGGAGGTTGTGATGGAATAAATTCAGAAATGGTGTGATGAGGGATTCATATATCCCATCTTTAACTCCAAGTGGGTGAGTCCCCTACATGTAGTGCCAAAGAAGTCAGTGATCACCATTGTGACCAATGATAAAGGAGAGGTGATTCTGACTAGAGTACTGACATCATGGCAAGTCTATATGGATTACTTACGTCTCAACCTCTCCACCAAGAAGGATCATTTTCCACTGCCCTTCATCGACAAGATTCTCGAGAGACTGGCCACGAAGAAATATTTATGCTTCTTGGATGGTTACTATATATACAATCAAGTTGCAATCGTGCTTGAAGATCAAGAGAAGAAAACGTTCACATGTCCTTTTAGGACATACGCTTTCTGACGAATATCGTTCAGGCTGTGTAATGCTCTTCTACATTTATGATGGTCGTATTTGCAGACATGGTGGGCAGTTTCCTTGAGATTTTCACATATGATATTTCTTTCTACAGAGACTTATTTGATAAATGCATGGACTATTTAAACAGAGCCTTGAGGAGATGTTGTGAAGTGAACCTCGTGCTCTCATGGGAGAAGAGCAATTTCATGGTAACCGAAGGGATTGTGCTAGGTCACGTGGTATCGAAATGTGGCATGGAAGTGGACCCAGCCAAGGTTGAAGTGATTTCAAAACTTGAGCCACCTACCAATTTGAAACATGTCCCGTCGTTTTTGTGGAACGTTGGTTTCTACCGATGATTTAACAAAGACTTCGGCAAACTCACCCGACCATTGACAGAATTGCTAGACAAGGAGATGGATTTTGTTGTAGATGATCGTGTTCTCCAAGCCTTCAATCAGCTGAAAGACCTGATCACACATGATCCTATACTAGAACCACATGATTGGTTTCTACCTTTGAGATCATGACAGACATGTTAGATTTCGTAATTGGTGTTGTTCTAGGGCAAATACGAGATGGGATTCCATTTGCTATTCATTACGCTAGATGAATGCTGGACGAAACCCATAAGAACTAACCGTTATAGAGAAAGAGCTTCTAGCCGTGGTATTTACGCTAGAATCCAGATCACATCTCCTCGGATCAAGTGCAATAATCTACACTGACCAGTCTGCCATCAAGTACCTTCAGAGAAAGAAAGATGCCAAGCCTCGTATAATTCGTTGGATCCTTCTACTCCAAGAATTTGTCTTAGAAATTTGTGACAAACCAAGTGTTAGAATGTAGTGGTAGACCATCCTTCCAGAATAGATAATGTAGAGCCTCCTGAGCAGAATTCAACTCCAATCACATAAACCTTCCCCAAAGAGGTTGTCTTGTTTATATCCTCTCTCCCCTGGTTTGTAGATACCGTGAACTATCTCGTGCCCGAAAGATTCTACCAGACTAGTTGTAGATCAAACTTGATAAATTTCTTGGCTCACATTCATTTCTACCAGCGGGAAGATCCACATCTATTCCGAGGGCGCAGAGTGGCATATGGAGGGAGGTGTATTCCTCAGGAGGAGATTATGGGTATCCTAGACCACTATCATAAGCTTGAACCCGGTGGACACTATTTTGGAAAGTGGATGGTGACAAAGTTATAAATGTGGCCTTTGGTGGCCAACTCTATTAAGGATGCAGACGATTATGTGAAGAAGTGTACTGATTGTCAGTGAATGGCTAGAACATCAGCATGCACGCTACAATGCCTCTGAAGTATATTTAGTATAAGACGTCTCCGACGCATGGGGCATTGACTTCATGGGGCCATTCCCTAACAGCCAGGGTTTTGAATACATCATGCTCGTGATCGATTATGTAAGTAGTTGGTGGAGGCAATTCTCGCCCGAACTGCAGACAGTCGTACAATCTGTTGCTTCTTGAAGGATAACATCATCTCGCGATTCAGGATCCCCAAGATTCTCATTTTTGACAGGAGGAACCACTTTATTTAACAGGTAGGTAAAGAAGTTTACCCAAGAATACAACATCGAACATCGTGTAGCAGTGTCGTACCACCACAATCAAATGACTAAGTTGAATGTTCCAACAAGGAGATTAAAACCATACTGCAGAAGCTTGTACGTGAAGATCGTAAGAATTGGTCTTAGTTACTAGACTCAATTTTTAGGCATGATGCACGACGTATAAGTATCCTCTTAGCGTGTCTCCTTACTGCCTTTTGTATGGTAAGCCTTGCAACCATGCCTGGAACTGATACATAAATCTAATGGGGCAACAAACATATGTAATCTTGATTCCAAGAAAGGAGGAAAGAATAAAAAAGTTGATCTGAATAGATTGCATGAGTTCCGAGACTACACATACTATAACATGATTACGTATAAAGAGTAAGTCAAGAAATGGCATGACAAACACATCCGAAGAAGACTTCAAACCTGGACATAAGGTGTGGTTATTTGATGCAAAGTAAAATTTTTTTTCCACGCAAGTTGAAGAGCAAATGAAATGACCATTTATTATGAAGACTGTGTGTGATAACAAAAAGCATGCTAACATCAGAACTGTCGCCTGACGTACAACCCTTTGTAGCTAACAGACAGTTGTAGAAGATATATTTAGAGCATGACACATTCATGTCCTTTGTCGACTCAATAGAAGTTGTATTTCAAGATGAGCTCATGGAGACAAATGGATCAGACATTTGAGTAAGAAAAATCACAAAAATATTTTTTGTTTTCTTCTATCTTCTTTTCCTTTTATTTTTCTAATTCTTTCGAAAAGGTGTTTACCCCTTTCATCAGTGGTATACTTAGGATGAACTTTGTCCTAAGTGTAGGGGGGTGAGCACTCCGAGATCATTCATTTATGTGATCCCTCACCTGTCTCCTCAACTCTTGATACTCTGTCTATACTTAGGGATATTTTACCATAAGTATAGGGGGGACATGTCAAGACGATGAGTTCGTATATTCGTACCGTTGACCCTCCCTACTTTGTGTACAGTCTGATATACCTAGGATTATTTCATCCTAAGTATAGGGGAGACAACCAAATTCTCATTCGTTCATCTTTAATCGTTGTAGTATAGACTTTTCTATACTTAGTACGAGTTATGCCGTCCTTTTTTCTCTCTGATCTATGAGGACAAAGCTCAAGCTAAGTATAGAGGGGTCAAATATACACTATATGTACTCTGGTCATAACTCATACTTTCGTAATTTCAATAATATGGCTAATTAATAGAACACACAAAATTTTCTGTTAATATATATTTTGCAAAATGATTTGGAAAATGGTTTGAAAATCTTTTGAATTTTTTTGAAAACCATTTGAAAAATGTTTGTAAAATGTTTCCAAATCTTTGTAAAAGTCTTATGTATGAAAAATTCCTTTTATTTGTGCAAATAAATTTTTTTGAAAAATCTATTTGCAAATGATTTGAAAATTGGTTTAAAAATCTTTTGAAAAATCTACATACTGTTTGGAAAAATATTTGCAAAATGATTTTCAAGGTTTGTAAATTTTGTAAAAGTGTTTGTCAAAATTATTTGTAAAAATAAGTTTTCAAAATGTTTGCGAAAATATTTTCAAAAATGTTTTGAGAATCTTGTGTAAACAACAACCCCAAATAAGAGCCTTACAACGTGTTATAAAACATGTGTGTAAATTCTATCCAAAATCCCTTGTAAAAAAAAATGCACTCCCGTATAAATAACTGTATATATTTATTTTACTAATATTATTAAAAAAATCCCTAAAATTTCGCAAAATTCAAAACTCCAAAAATATTTGCCAAATCTTTCCATAAACCTGCATAAAAATTTGCAAAATCTTTTTCAAAAACCCATAAAAACTTCAAAACTAGATAATTGGATCACAAAAATATTTTCCTTGCATTGTACATAGCATTTGCATTTTTTGTATTTATATTGATAATTGAACTAGTCTAAGTAAAATATGAAGATTGGAGCTTGGATGGACCTTAATCCACTTAATCACAGGAACCTTTAAGGAACTGGAACTGAGATACTTCATGTTAACTAGTCTTAATTCTTTGAGACCACAAGACTTGGTTCAGTGTCATCTTGACTGCTTAAGTAGAATATTTTGGAATGCATGACTCTTGTCAATAATGACCTAGCTTACATAATTGCACCTACACTTTTCTCACTTAATTGAAGTGGTAGAGGATTGGGTTTGCCGATATGAGACATAAGCCAATGGAAACATCGGAAGTCAGACATTTGTGGCCATTGTACCCCAGCCCGATCAACTAGTTAAGAGGTCTAAAGACAGAATGTCATGGGTTGCAATAATGCTTGAAAAGAGGGGATAGTCTACTGGCGCAAGAGGAAAAGGTCCTTATGTAAATGCAGTTGTATATAGTATTAATATATATATATATATATATATGCATATTCAAAACTCTAAAAAGAATATACAGACAAACTTCCAAGAAAAATTAGTTCTCGTCGGAGTATGTATGCGCATATAGTCAATAAGCAAGCTTGAGCTCTGAAGTCAAATACATGTGAACCTGCAGCCGGATGACTTGGCTATACTGGTCAAGCATCCTAGGATAGGAAGCTACACTGGCTACCATCCATTCTCTCCACCTCCTCCTCTTCTTGAGCCGATTGTACTTGAACTTACAAGAGAATGCCCTACTTCTCGAGGAAAAAGTTGTTGTATTGGGGAATTAGGGTCACCATGTTGAAGAAGACTGACTTTTACCAACCGAGAGGAGCTACATATCACTGACATTGTACAAGATAGACTCATCTAGTCATAAGGGACTGCATATGACATCGACTTGTTTTAACCTGAATTTTGAGGAGACTTGGGTAGAGTTTTGTGTTTCTTAGAGGTTGTTATGTTTCAAGACCAATTCCAAATAAATTTCCAACTAAACCTAACTTCTAAGGGTTTGACTGAGCTCCAAACTTTGATTTTATGAAGATAAGACTGAAAGTTAAAATGTAATCCAAATTCTTTCTTTTTCTTTTCTTTCATTTCTGCACTTATAGGAACAAGTGTTTGCTAGGGACTAGAAAAGGCAAGTCTAGAAGGGTGATGAATATCCATTTCATCACCTTTATTCTTTCTTTTTGGCCTTTAAACCCTAAACGCATAAAAATAACATTATTTTACGTAAAATAACATATATTATCTATTGTGTAAATATTGTATAAAATATTACATTTAAAGCCAAAAGAAAAGAATAAAGAAAAGAAAAGAAAAAGAATGAACTACTAAAGGTACGGAACGACCCTACACCCCAGACCTAAGCATCATGATGACTGGGTCGGCAATCAATAATGTAGGGGGAGATAAGGGCCAATAAATACAATCAATTTTAGTTTTCAAATTCATCAATAAGTCCTTTTAATTTATACATCAAATCAATAAATTTTGTGCATAAAAGTTGTAGATAAAAATACATAGAAAAATACCAAATTTGTTTCACATAAAAAATAATACATATTGTGCTTTCTACCCTCAGAATAAAGATCCCAAAAGCCAAAATTCACATACTTATATCTTCTCCATATGAACTCAAAATTAATCAAATCATTTTAATTTTATAAAACTTTTAATTAACTATTTAATGAATGCGGTTTCTTTTAACTTGGAGTTAAGACACAAAAGTTAGGTTTTGGACCCCTATTATACATTATACCTGAATAAAATATTCATTTTGTTTATTCTTTATTTTTTTATCATTTTATATTTTTTATAATTTTTTAAATATTATTTATAACATATGTACATAACTAGAATAAAATAGAACCATTAAAAATAAATTAAATAAGTAAGTGTACAAAAACACATAAATGAATTGTACATATAGATACATATATAATAAACACATATATTTAATTAAATGTACATAACTCTTCAGAGAATTAGAATCAAAACATATTTATGTGTATTTAAGTAAGTTATAAATATATAAATAAGTATACAAAAATAATAAAATGTTAAATACAAAATAAAAATAAAATATATGATATATAAATGAATACAAAATAAATAAATATACAAAATAAAATACATAAAATACAAAATAAATAAATATACAAAATAAATATACAAAATAAAAATAAAATATGATGTATAGATGAATACAAAATAAAATGTTAAATACAAAATAAAAATAAAAATATGATGTATAATAAATAAATATACAAAAATAATTATACTTGTAAAAAGTAATCTATAATAAATTAATTTGTGAAAATAAATAAAAATCATAATAAATAATTAGTAAAATAATAAATATTTTTATGTTTTAACCTAAAATTAATAAAATAATATATTATTTAATTTGAATTAATAAACATTTTATTTTCGTTTTATCTCCTTCCTGGCCACATGGACCAATGAGGTACGGTCAGAGTTGACCTCGATCAACTCCCTGTCCCTCATAGTTCAGTATCTTACATGTCTAACCCTTAACTTTCTCGATTTTTCTCACAGGATTCTTTCACCATTTTGTGTTGACTCCTTCACAACTTTTGTACCTTGATCTATGTTCTATCTCACACACATCATTCCTCGATCTAAGGACATCTGAAATGAGCGTGCTTCCCAACCCAAATCACCCCGTGTACATATAGTTTGCTAGAGCCATTTTGAAAATATGGATCATTTCTTCACCCTTGAACCCTCAGATCATAACATCATTGGGCTGAGGTTGGTGACAACAACCTTCCTGATCGATTTGCAGTGTGCGCAAGGCGAGTAGAGAGTTGATCCACCACCACCGGAACTCCACTACGATGTGGTTCCACCGGCTCCTTGTCTCCGGAAGATCGAGCTATAGAGTAAGTCTATTAGGTAGATTTTTCTTCCAGCATTTAGATTCTATCTTTAATTTGCATTTTAATCAACCATAGTAGTGTAAAAATCGATGCCCGTGGTTCATCGAAACTCTACTCTGGCAAGCCTTCCACTGTCCATTATTTGTTCTCTGACCTGTTGATCATCTCCAACTCATCCCCTCAACGCTTCCCTATGCCCCATGCACTATCATTCAACCTGATCCTATCTAGATCAAGATATTAGGTCTCCAAATCCACTGCTCGCGAGAGCACCTTATGCCTGACTTTCCCCGCATCCACTTCCGACCTAATCGAGCCTCAAACCCTCATGAAGATCAGAGAGAGAGGACTAGCTTTTATTTTGTGTGCTTAGTGTTTCTACAGGTATGAAGGCTCGAAGACCCCTTCAGGAGTTGATTTTTGTTTGAACAGAGGTACATGGATCCCTTTGTCTTTCTCGACCTCTCGGGTCACTTCCGATGATCTTGGGAGCATTCTGTGGGCTGCAATAGATGTGTGTCAGTGAGAGAAATGATTATTGCATTTGAGAGTCGCTGAAGATGCACAGAGGCGTGCATAATCAAAGATCGAAGCTCATCCCTCGAGCTATTCTTCCCTGTTCTTGGCAAAGAGCAGCCACCGTTGGATCCTCAAACCGCCCTAGTTTTGAACGCAGCCACCCGATCTTTGCTTCCTCAGCCATCATATCAACAACTAAAATCTAATCTTGGCCTTCATCTACGAATCATCATCATGCAAGGAGGAGCACCACGTGGATAAGTAACGCCATCCAGTCGTTGGATCGTGCCCAGTGGGGGTATTTTGCATTCCTAACCCATGTGCTTTTTGTGTTTTGTTATTAATATCAAAATTTTTTTAGAGTTTAAAATCTTATATAAAAATTGCATTAATGCCCCCACCTTTCTTTCATTCACATTCTAGTCCCTAGCCACATCACCTCACGTACTTGTGCGCGTGAGGGAGCGAGCATTTTGCAGGGGGGCCCTTGCATTTCTTGTATTTCTTTTTAGTCTTGTAAGATTTCATTTTAGTACTAAAAATTCCAGAAAAATTGCACAAAAGACATGTTATTTTTTTAATATTGCAAAAATAACCCTACCATCGTGTATTTTATTGAAAATTATAGGCATTTTGCATTATTGGCCCTATGCTTCTTCAAGGGATTCTGGAATAAGAGATACTTTTTCTTAATTGCGTTTAGGTCCTTACCAATTCAAGTTTATTTATTTTTCGTATTTGCATTATTAAAAATAGTAACTTGCATATGAAAATTATAAGAAAAATATTTTAATTACCCCAAAAATTATTAATCACATATATTTTTTGCGGGATATCTAAATTAATTTTTCAATATTTGAAAATTCAAAAACATTATATTTTGTTCCTATTTGCATTTAAAAATACCTAAAAAGTATAAAATCATTTTGAAAAATTCCAAAATATTATATATTATTTATTATTGTGATTTGTAACTTCAGACAAAAAATCTCGAAAAATAGAAAAAACAATAAAAATTAAAAAGCTTCTAATTCCTTATAAAAATTATAAAACATTCATAAAATCCAAAAATATGTTTACTATTTTTGAATTTTCTTTATTATATTTACTATATATTAAAATTAGTTTTGAAATTTTTGAGCTATTTAGCAATTTTTGAAACCCAAAATTAGTCAACTACATATTTTCGCTCACCGTTTTCTATTTTTTTGTAATGAAAAATAAAAAATATAAAATTAAAAGAAAAAACAAAAATAGAGAAAAACATAAAAAAAGCAAAATTATTATATTTTCCCAATTTTGAAGTATTTATAACTATTTTACAAATATCTAAGGGCTCCCTTTGTTTATATAACTTTATACACATATAATATCTGAAATTTTTATAATTATAAAAAATCCTAAAAAAATTATCACTTTTAAAAATAAAAAGGACTATATCTTAGGGTATTTTATAGGTTTTATTTTTATTTTGTATATTTATTATTTCTTATATATATTACATCTACTTACGTTATAGCTATATTAGAAAAAGAAAAATAAAAAATTAGAAAATATAAGAAGAGATACAAAAATTATAAAAACAAAAATTCAAAAAAATTAAATAATTAAAAACCACTAAAAATTAAAAATCTTCACAAATTCCAAAAACATTTATTGTCTTTTTGTCAATTTTTGTTGTCTATTCCCCATGCCCATGTGCTCGACCTCTACAATACTTGAACATGTACACATCTTTTGTAGATTTAGAGTTACACGATAAACCTGGAGTTAAGAATGTTGTGGCATATCACCTTTCCAGAATCATCGAGATAGAAACTCCTGAATAGGAAATCATTCCAATCATTGGAACCTTCCCAGATGAAGCTATCCTCGTAGTCACCTCTCTTCCCTAGTATGTCAATATTGTGAACTACCTTTTCTCCAAGGAAGTTCCATCAGATTGACCAAAAATGAAGGTGGACAAGTTCATGTTCAATATCCATTTCTTTCAGTGGGAGGACCCATACTTGTTCTGTGAACGTATTGATTGTATCTGGCGAAGATGCACTCCTAAGGAGGAGTATATGAGTGTCCTGAATCATGGTAACAAACTAGAATTGGGAGCGCACCATTCTACAAAGCGTACGACAATGAAAGTACTTCAATGCGGGCTCCGGTGGCCAACTCTATTCAAGGATGTAACAAACTATGCTAAAGGTTGTACTGATTGCTAGAAGATGAGTGATACCATTGATGAATCCTTGATTCATCACCTTTATTCTTTCATTTTGGCTAAAATCCTTGGTAAAATACATGTAAATATCCACTAATTCCATCTAATTAACATTCTAACCACAAATATTAATATTATATATTTAACATTTATTTTCACCAAAATAAAAGAATAAAGAGAAAAAGGAAAATAAAAATAAAAAGAAGGTTGTATATGTAATATACAAACTGATCCTAACCCCGAGACCAGGTCAATATTGACCGGGTCGACAAGAGAAATAAGTAGGGGGAGATAAGGATCCTAACTTATAAAAATATAAAGAAAATCAAGACCAAAAATGAAAATTACCCATTTCTCACTTTGTAAATACTTCACCTATTTTATTTATCATCAAAACCACTCCAAACCAAACACTTCTTTTATAAAAATTGTTCATAAAAATATATAGTATTTTATAAAAATACTAGAAAAATATTTCGGCATAAAAATAAAATAACCGAAATGAACCGGAAAAGCTGTAAAAGCCGACTTCCGAGGTTCATATCTATTTATAGAAAACTCCAAATTGACCAAACTCACTTTTAAAATCCGTTTTGTATATAATACTATTTATTAAAAATATCAGAAAAATATTCGGATAAAACCGGTGAGTTTCGGCTTTTTGGACCCGTTGTCTATATGTATTATATGTAGAAACTTCCGGGATTTTTAACTAAATAACCGTAAATCCGATTAACTTAATTCTTTTTCCTAAAATCATCTAAAATTATATATAAAAATATAAAAATAAAAATAACTTAAAATATCGAAAAAATCCGGAGGCCCGAAGCCGCTACTTTTTTTTTCCGGACCTCATAACTCGGCCGTATGAACTCCGAATTGAGCAAACTCAGTCCTTAAAATTATATTTTTTAATTATCTACAAAATGACACTAGTTTCGCTAAAATCGGAGTTAACGGGAAAGATGCGGTTTTCGGGGTCCGTATTAGTATAATTGTACAAAATACCGTAACTTATATTATTATTTAATGCATTCAACCGTTATTTTTATTTAAAATAAATAATACCTTATTTATTTATCTATTTAAATTATGTATTTAATTAATTTATTAATTTAATTAATTACAATTTATACCTACATTATTTATTTATATAGTTAAATATATTTTATATCTATGGTATATAACTTCTTTGTCTTCTTCCCTATTTTGTCTTTTTCTTTCTCTTTTCTCCCCTCGCCACGTGTCAGCCTGTCATTGGTCTTCTTTCCTCTCTCTTCTTTTCTCTCTCTACCTTTACTCTTTCCCCCTTCGTCTTCCCCGTTCATCTTCTTCCTCTTCTTCTCTAACCCATCTCCTCCAAACCTTCTTCTCTTCCGTTAACCGCCTCCAACTGCCCCAACGGACGGCCGTTGGCCGGCCGTTGCTCAACCACCCGTGTATCTCGTCACCCCTCCCGGTGACCCGACTCCTCGCCACCTATAAATACCCGATCAACTCCCCACTCCCATTCCATCCGCCATTTTTTTCTCCACTTCTTCCGTGAGCTCCGGAATCGAGTAGAGGAGTGACAGTCCTCTGAGAGAGAGAGCCGTCGAGCGAGGACAAGTGGAGGAGGAGGCGCGATCGTCGTTGGCGTGCAGCTCCGAGCTCCGCTGCGAGAGTCTCCGCGAACTGCCGGCGCGTCGAGGCAATCACCATCGAGCTCATCGGAGCTCGATTCCCAGGCATCCCCTACGTTCATCCCTTTCCAGGTTAGCTTTCTGTAGACTCCTCTTCTCTTCTCAACTCCCTTTCTTCTCTCCTCAATCCGTCCTTATTCTCTGTTTTTAATCTTCGTCCTTTTGTTCGATTGCATTCATTTGCAAATGCAATTCCATTTCTCCAATCATTCACACCTAATCCCTTTCTAACTCTCCTTCCAAATCCATTTTCTCTCAAATCCACTCTCTGCTAATCATCTCTCACCGAAATCCACGCATTTTTCTTCTTCCTCCGTATGTGCTCATTTCCGATCAAATACTGTAATTAGAGATTCGATTCCCATTCCATTGCCTTCGCTTGAATCATAAATCGTTTTTTATATGTTTTATTTTTCCTAACGTCTGGTCGAGGCCTCAACTCCTCGAGCCCTTTTGAGTCAATTGCAGAAGGCTTCAAGAGGTTCATCGCAGACTTGCAACTGAAGATCTAACACCATCTGGATCATCGGAACCCGATGCCGTGAGCAAATTCTCCCCGCACACAGACCAAATGCAGTTTCGTGATCAATCAGATCCGTAGTTCACGCCAACAGTTGCATCGAAAAAAAAAATCTGAAATCAGCGAGGAACGTGCATCGAGCCCGCATGTGAAATCTGCTATTATCTGGAGATATAGTCCTTGATCGCAGAACGACATTCTCTTCGCACATCAATTCCAATCGCCTGGAGATCAGAGCCGATTTGCTGAAATCCGTTGTAGAGGAACCACGGTTTGTTGTTGTTTTTTTCCGCCGTGAGTCACTGCTAGTCGTCATTGAACCGCAACAGATCGCCGCAAGAGCGTTCCTAGATTCATCAGCAGCTGCCGTCGATTAGCCGATATCGGACGGTGTTGATTCAGCACTCCATTGTAATATCATCAGAACAGAGCCTTCGGGTCTACTGTAATCCGATAGCATCATCTCGCAACGCGGCATAACGGCAGCGCTCCACCGCTTAGAGATAGGAGCGTGATTCGTGCGTGCGCTACCGGAGTTATTATTGGGTTATTTACCGGAAAATCCTCAGAACTTTGTGGAATCCTAAGCCGAAGCCAACGCTAGAAGCAACCTGTGAAGGATACGTGCAACTGGTGCTTTTTGCGCATAAACCCAGGGAGGTTTCGGTTACAACAAACAGGTCCAACGAGTTGAGCCTCACGTGAAGACCACCAGCCTCCTGTGGATTTTTACGTGCATACCCCCAGTCTTCTTCTTTTTACACCTTCACCCCTACATTCTTTGTAAATTACGCATACACCCCTGAAAACTGTATATACTACATATACGTATATCATACCTAATAAATACAATATAAAAATATAAAAATACACTAAAATACTCAAAAATATTATATTTTACGTAATATACAGTATAAGTACATTTTAAAAAAATTAAAAAATTAAAAAAAATATATTAAAATCAATAAAAATACAAAATTTATAAAAACTTCAAAAATTCATAACTAACTCAAGAAAAATCCCCTGAAAACGCACAATATATTGTTTTGAAGGTATTTTCCTCTACTTTCTACAGAAACTATAAAAAAAATATTTTGTTACTGTTTGCTATCTTAAAAATTAGAAAAACGTCACAGTTTTACCATAAAAACTTTATTTTCACTTTACAAATAAACCAAATACCATAGAAATCATAAAAATACTTTAAAACTTCATAAAAACAGTAAAGGACATTAAAAATATAAAAATTACAAAATAAAATTCAAATAAAAAATTTAAATATTTTCTAATAATAAAAAATCATAAAATAATTAAAAATTGCAAAAATATTAAAAAATTCATAAAATTCAAATAAAAATCCAGAAAAATCTTTAAAAATAAAATAAAAAAATTAGGAGACCCTTAGCCTAAGTTTTTCCATCGATTCTCCCTAGTTTAATACAGTTTGCCTCCCTGAGTTCGACACTCCCGTACGAATCCACTATACACATTTGTTTAGGAGTATAAATAAAATTAAAAAAAGATTAATCCAAAAATTAATCTTTTCTGGTAAACTCACCTGGTCGATACGACGACCGAAATTCTTCTTCTCTGATTTCTTTTGCAGGGATTCGAGAAGCTGATCAGGTGGTGTTCTTCAGATGGCGCCGTTGCCGGGGAGGCAGCGCTAGGAGGATCGCGGGAACCTTAGGATTAGATTTTATTTTCGCGATTTTATTTCTCTGACCTCACGGTTTCTTGTTTCTGTTTTGTGCAGCACAGCTCGAGCCGCGCAGCTCATAACCACGAAACCAAGTAGTTTAGAATTCTTGTAATTTCTTGTAAAAAAATATATAAAAAGTGTCGTAGAAAGGGGCCTCGTAAAGGCATCCCGACTTGTACGTTTCTCGAGGTCTGTTTCACCAGGGCTGTACTCCTGGGGGAGCAGGGCACCCACCGTGGCTTTTCTCGATCGTGATTTTCTCAACGGTTTTCCGCGGCTTTTCCGAGATAGGTGCTTGTTAGGTGTTTTTCGGCTTTTTCCCTTCTCTGCGCATCGTAGCTTAGCTTAGCTTAGATGCTTGCATAGGATTCGACACCTAGGTGCTTGTATCTAGGGCCAATCCCAAAAAGACAAAAATACGTTAGACGATTTTTCTCTGAAAATATCCAAAAAAAAGTGATAACCGAAAATTAAAACAGGGACTGCTAACTCTATCTGACTCTAAAACAAACGTAAGGACTCCACTTGTTTTGGGGAGAGCAACCCCCGAAGTGCATACTCAGATCTCAACTTCAGACTTTGCGAGAGAGAGACGACACATAAGGTAGAGCCAGAGTCTGGGCTTCTATCGAAATACTACTTAGTTCACGCCTTGATTCACCTTATTTCAGTGGGTGCTCTCGGGTAGCCGGAAACGGTCCGAGTTCACTTAGCAGAGTGGAAGGTTTAGAGGACACTGCGTAAGGCTCCGTCCTCAAGTAACACGGGTAGCCGGAAACGGTCCGTACTTACTTCCATACTGGCTGAGACTAGGTGAGTTCTGGTGAGAACTCGGGACAGTACGACGTTGAAGTTTCGGGCACCTATCTAATCTCGCCAATCTGAGAGAACGTTGCTTGCCAAACAACCTAAAATCGAAAAGATAAACGACCGAACTCTTACGGTCATCACCAGGGTTGTGTTGGTGAATTCGGTGTTTGCTTTGCGTTTGATTTGTGGTGTGAGTCCTATATCTTCCAGATCTCAATATCATCAATCAGTTGTCATCTTAATCTCAAGATGATGGGCAGACGATCACTTCGGCCGACTCTTACGGCACCGCTCTCACACACTCGTGCCCATCTATCTGGATTGGTTCAAGAGAACCCCCTCTTTGAACCAGAAATCTATCCATTTTCCTCTGAGATCATGTCTCCTGGCTCGGTTCGCGAGAACCTCCTATTCGAGCCAGAATCGGAACAACATTCTTCTTCCAGGCGTGACTCTGACCCTGGAAACTCTTCTCAGATTCCTTCTCATACTCATTCTCTACCATCATCACCTCCACTTCCAGATCAACAGCAGCTACACATTGATTTGGCGAAGCCTGATTTGGATTCTTTCTCCTTTCCAGACGACATGGCTGGCAAAGGACCGCAGACTACTTCTGTTGTCATCGATCAGGCTGCGATCAACAGCGGTTTACTTGCTTCCCTTGAGGCAATACAGAATCAGATTAGGGAGCAAGGCAGAATGATGAACGATGTCAGAGCTGAGCTGACTCAGCTTCGCGCGCAGCGAAATCATCCTGCAGCTGAGCTTCCAGGACCTGAGGATCAGGAGCCGCAAGATGGACCAGAGAGGCCTCCAGAGGACCCGAATCGCACGATGCAGCAACTCTACAACCCTGGAGCTACTACGACCCATCGATGGATCCGTCTCCCTGTCATCCGCGGTAACTTTGAGTTCCGACCTCAGACGATCCAGCTGTTGCCCAAGTTTCATGGGCTATCTACTGAGGAGCCGCACTTGCACCTTCAGGAGTTCGAGCTTATCTGCAGCACGGTGCATGATGCGGAAGTGAACGAGGATACGATCAAACTGATCGTGTTTCCTTTCTCCCTTGTTGATCGAGCAGCCTACTGGCTGAAACACTTAGGGAGATACATTTCGACCTGGGAGGAGCTGAGAACCGCATATCTGAATAAGTATTACCCTCTTGGTCGAACGAATGCTGCTCGAGCCATGATTAGCAATTTCTCCATGATCGGGAACGAACAGTTCCACGAGGCATGGGACCGTTTTAGAGATCTCATTGATCGATGTCCCCACCATGACCTTTCGAAGCCGACTCTTGTACAGAGCTTCTTCGGTGGGCTGACACAGGAGTTACACGGACTGGTGAATGCCGCCTGTGGTGGATCATATTTCTCGATGCACGAAGACCGAGTCTGGGCCATTTACGAGAAAATGGCAGAGAATTACACCACGATGTCGCAGACTCGAGTTTACAACCAGACGAAGCCACAAACCTATCACCAGCATTCCCGAGTGGCACAAATAGAAGGGAATCCATCTTCTGTAGTTTCTAATTCTCCCGAATCTCCAACCGCTGATATGGGGATCATTTCCCAGAAGTTGGATCGCATGGAAATAATTGAGAAGAAGTGCCAGAACTTAGACAAGCTCGATAAACTTGACGAGCTTGAGAGATGCCTCAGTGATCTGAAGACACAGATTATGTGCCTTCAAGAACTACACACAGATTCCAACCAGTCTTCGAGGTCACAGGCTGACTCTAGTAGCCGAGACCGAGGCATCCTTCCTAGGCCTCCAGTTCAGCACATCTACCATGTGCATTCTGAGCCTATTCATCATGTCTCGGCGTACCCGCAACTTCAGCAGACACCATCATCTGACACCCAGATGGTGGTGTATCAGAGCGATCAGCCCTTGGCATCTATGCCCCCAGCTTATTCGGAGATGCCTGAATCATTGACTGAGGTCAATGGGATCTGGTATGATCGACCACAGCAACCAGGGATCCGTCGTGATCACCCTGGTTTCCGTTGGTCTACAGGAGGTGCCTCTTCCCAACAGCAACCGCAGGCATTCATGGGGCAGAACAGAGATCATCAGCAGCAGCAGCAATATCCTCCACAGCAGCAGCCAGCTCCGCAGCAGCCTCAGTATCACCGAGGCGACTCATCCGGGTCTCATGGACCTTTCCATGACAACCCAGCATTAGAATATCTCGCTAACCTTATCACTGATCAACATGCTTCTTTCAGGCGAGAAATGGATGAGTTCAAAACCCATGTCACTGACCTCGTCAAGGGGAAGTCCGTCTTGCCTGCCCAGATAGAGCCCAACCCGAACAACCTGAAGCGAAAGTCTGAGCAGGTAGATTTGACCGAGCCCACCCTCCAATCACAGGTATTCTCCGATGACTATCTTTACTGTGATGACGCTGACTTCATCTCTATTAGGAGCGGTAGGATTCCAGTAGGCGGAAACTCTACTAGGCTCAAGGACGATACTTCAGATCATGCAAGCAAGCCTATAGACGACATTAATGTCGGTGCTGAAGCCGCAACCTTTGACGATGAAGATGGTGGTGCTGAAGCCACCAAGTCTGAAGAGCAGCCAGAGCCGAATGCCGACATAGCTGCTTTACCATTTTTCATTTCTGATGATGATGATAGAAAATCACAAAAAAATGTAAAAAAGAGAAGAACTCGAAAAAGAAATAAAAAGATTGTCGATTCAGATCTTCATCTTTCTGATGATTCACAGAGAGCCAGCCCTCGTTTTACAAAAACATTTGTCTCTTCTTCTTTTGATCCTCCGATTGTACAGACTAACCCGGAGGATGTACAGATTCCTTTTCCGAAGGCACTCGGCTTAGGAAAAGGCGCTAAAAAAGAAAATTCCAAAAAGATTCAGATGAATGATCTGACGAAAGAGATGCTCGAAAAGTTTACGATCCAACTTACTCTTTCGGAAGCCTTGGCTCACATTCCTCTTCTGCAGAAAGGCTTAAAAGAACGAACCACCGTCCGTAGAAAGAAGAGGCAGCGCAATCATTGTTCTGAGATCCATGTGTTGACCAAGGATACATGTTACGCTATTCAGAATCGACTCCCGGCCAAGAGATCAGATACGGGAGCGCCGTATGTCAGATGTGAGATCCTCGATCAGACTTTCGATCGGACTCTATTAGATAGCGGATCTTCGATTAATCTCCTTCCATCTTCCTTACTCGACAAGTTCGAGTTTGGGCCTCTTCGACCAAGCCGAACGGTCTTGCAGTTTGCTGATAGATCAGTCAAGAGGCCTAAGGGTTTAATCGAAGACGTTATCGTCACCATTCAGGGTTTGCAATTCCCCGTGGACTTCGTCGTGTTGGACATGGCGGTCCCTGAATGTGTGTCCGATACCCCGATCATATTAGGACGACCTTTTCTGGCAACAGCAAAGGCCGTATCCGATTATGGTACTGGGAAGGTGTACTTTCGCGTCCAGGGCGAAAGTATACATATAGAGACGATCCAAGATCATAACTCTAGAGCAGCTGGATCAGAGAGAGCATCTGATGACGAGCCCGACATTCATCAGGATTGTGACTTCGTACAAACCGATGATGAGGCCATCTGGGCCGAACCGAGTACCCAATCTTTCATTCCACCTTCAGTTGAAGCTGAAATTCAGATATCTGAGGATGGGAGATTGGAGAGCACAATCCTAGAAGAGAACATCGAGAATCTTGACAGAGACGATTCTGATAATTTTTCAGATCATTCATGCATTCTATATCCCTCCGAGTCAGAAGTGAATACTCAGAGTCATCAGTCATCCGCAGATCATTCCGATTCCGACGATGCTGATTGGCAGTGCTTTGCTGAATTCCTATCACTTCAGACTCCTTTATCAGAGCCTACAACCAACCTGGAGACCATATCGAATCAGAACATCCAACCATCTCCAGATCTTTCTGAGTCAGAGCAGGCAGAGCTCATGCACACCGATCTAGTAGCCTACACCCAGGCTCTAATCAAACCCGCCCTCCCTGCCCCTTCTCCCCCTGAACTCAAACCGTTACCTCAAAGCATGAAGTACCGATTCCTTGCGGGTGAATCGAAAATGTTTCCGGTCATCATCTCTTCTAATCTGACCGAAGATCAAGAATCCCGTCTGATGGCGATTCTTGAAAAGAACCGCAAGGCGATCGGGTGGTCAGTAGCCGATCTCCATGGGATTAGTCCGGCTCTCTGCTCCCACCACATCTTTCTCGAGGATGACGCCAAGCCATCTCGTGAGTTTCAGCGCAGGCTGAACCCAAATCTTCGAGAAGTGGTTATGAAGGAAATATCCAAGTGGTGGAGCGCCGACTTTATCTATCCCATCTCCGACTCGAAATGGGTTAGTCCTTTGCATGTGGTACCCAAGAAGACGGGTATCACCACAGTGATCAACGAGGATGGAGAGGAGATCGCTACCCGAGTACCGACTTCTTGGCGCGTCTGCGTGGACTACAGACGTTTGAATCAAGCGACCAAGAAGGATCACTTTCCGCTACCATTCATCGATCAGATCATCGAACGGTTAGCCGGGAAGAGCCATTATTGCTTTCTCGATGGGTACTCGGGATATAATCAAGTAGCCATTGCTCCAGAAGATCAAGAAAAGACGACATTCACCTGTCCGTTCGGAATGTATGCTTTCAAACGGATGCCCTTTGGATTATGTAATGCTCCGGCTACATTCCAGAGGTGCATGCTTTCGATATTCGCGGACATGGTGGGAGATATCTTGGAGGTCTTCATGGACGATTTCTCGGTCTACGGCGATGATTTTGATTCTTGCCTTTCTAGCCTAGACCGCGTGCTTCAGAGGTGCACGGAGGTTAACCTCGTGCTTTCTTGGGAGAAGAGTCATTTCATGATGACTCAGGGGACGGTCCTTGGTCACATCATCTCCAACCGGGGCATGGAGGTGGACCCGGCCAAGGTGGATATCATAAAGAAACTCAATCCACCGTCCAATCTGAAACAGCTTCGGTCATTTCTCGGGCATGTCGGTTTCTACCGACGTTTCATTCGAGACTTCAGCACAATTGCCCGACCGTTGTCTGATCTTCTAGCGAAAGACACCGAGTTTATAGTTGATGATAAGTGTCTTTCGGCTTTCGATACTCTCAAGAATATGGTTGTAGAGGCTCCTGTCCTTCAGCCACCCGATTGGTCTCTTCCATTCGAGATCATGACGGATGCCTCAGATTTTGCCGTTGGGGCTGTGTTGGGACAGAGGAGGGATGGCCTTCCATTCGCCATACACTACGCTAGCAAGACTTTGGATTCCGCGCAGCGGAATTACACGGTTACAGAGAAAGAGATGCTAGCTGTAGTATTTGCCTTAGACAAATTCAGATCCCACATCTTAGGATCCAAAGTCACAATCTTCACTGATCACACCGCCATCAAGTACTTAATGGATAAGAAGGATTCGAAGCCGCGTCTGACCAGATGGATCCTTCTACTCCAGGAGTTCGACATTGTTATCAAGGATAAGCCTGGAGTCAAGAATGTGGTGGCGGATCACCTCTCCCGACTAGAACTACCCGAGACTTCTGATTTTGATACACCAATCACCGAGACCTTCCCCGACGAGGCGATTCTTGTTGTCGCCTCGCTGCCATGGTATGCCGACATTGTGAACTTTCTTGTTGCTAAGAAAGTTCCGCAAGGTTGGTCCAGACAGAGACTTGAGACTTTCCTCGCGAAAGCCAAGTCTTACCATTGGGAGGATCCAGTCCTTTATCATGAAGGAGCGGATTCCGTCTGGCGTAGGTGTATTCCTCAGGAGGAATACCAGAGTGTCCTCATGTATTGTCATCGATTAGAAGCTGGAGGACACCATTCAGGGAAGAGGACAGCACAAAAGGTGCTCCAATCCGGCCTTTGGTGGCCTACGCTCGTTGCGGATGCTCATGCATTCGTAAAGAGATGTACTGACTGCCAGAAGATGGGCACTTGTGGACATAAAGACATGATGCCAATGCAGCCGATCCACTTCTGTGAAGTGTTCGATGCATGGGGTATTGACTTTATGGGCCCATTTCCTAAAAGTCAGGGGTTCGAGTATATCCTTTTAGCTGTGGATTATGTGAGTCGTTGGGTGGAGGCTATTCCTACCCGAGCCGCAGATGCAAACACGGTTTGCAAGTTCCTGAGAAAGCATATCATTACGCGGTTCGGAGTCCCTCGAGTTCTGATCTCAGACGGGGGTAGCCACTTCATCAACGACAAGGTAAGAGCACTTGCTAATGAGTTTGGTATAGACCATCGGGTTGCTACTCCATATCATCCTCAGACGAATGGTCTAGCCGAGGTTTCGAATAGGGAGATCAAGACGATCTTGCAGAAGGTTGTTCGCCCAGACCGAAAGGATTGGTCGCAACTTTTGGACTCGGTTCTCTGGGCATATCGAACATCCTTCAAGACTCCATTAGGCACATCTCCCTTTCGACTCGTTTATGGCAAGCCATGCCACTTACCTGTTGAGATCAAGCACAAATCCTGGTGGGCAGTGAAAGAAGTGATCTTTGGACTAGATGATTCGGGAGATCAGAGGCAGACAGAACTGGCAGCCCTGGAAGAGCTGAGAGATCAAGCCTTCACGAGTAGCCTGCATTACAAAGAGCGGATGAAAGAGTGGCATGATGCTCACATCAGCCACAAGCAGTTTGAGCCTGATCAGAAAGTCTGGCTATTCGATGCGAGATTGAAACTATTTCCAGGGAAACTTCAGAGTAAATGGAAAGGCCCTTACATTGTCAGAAAGGTGTACGAAAACGGTAGCATTGATATATCTGAGTTGTCATCTGAGTCCACCTTTCGAGTCAATGGTCAGCGATTGAAACCATTTCTCGATCATAATCCGCAGACCGTTGAAGTCGCCCCAATCCATTTTGTATGAGATGATCTTTTCACTCTTACACTATGCATCTCATACCTGATTAACCAGATCTTGTATATACTTTCGATTTCATTCTTTCTTTTTTGTTTGTCTTACACCCTTAGGTTCATCTAGATTTTGCTATACTTAGGATGTGCTTTATCCTAAGTATAGGGGGGTGTAGACACCGTGTTATTGCTTGTATCGTCATGTTCGATCATCCCTGTTGTTGCTTATACTTAGGGTGTGCTTTACCCTAAGTATAGGGGGGGTGATCTCGCTCATTTCGGCTTTTGATCGTCGTCGGTTTTTGTCTCGTCTGCTCCCTCGCTTATCCCTCACCTTTTGATACTCGTCTCTATACTTAGGGATATTTTACCCTAAGTATAGGGGGGACAAGCCGAGCCGCTGAGTTGTGTACATTCTCTTGATCTCGATCATCTTCGGTTTTGAGTATGCTATCCTTAGGATCACTTGATCCTTGGTATAGAGGAGATGATCGACTTCTATTCATTTTATTTCATTATTCTTTGAGTCATTGTAGTATAGGATTCTTTTCACCGATCTATACTTAGCCCGAGTTATGTCTTCCTTTGCCGCTTCTTTGGTCACTATGAGGACATAGTTCACGCTAAGTATAGGGGGGTGTCGTATATATATGCTATATATACTTTAGAAGCCATAACTCGTACTTTCTCGTATTTTTAATAATAAGGCTTCTTAAAAGTATGGGTGTATATTTTGGGTTTTTAAAAGCCGCAAGAAAACCGTAAAAATGTTTTTTTTAAAAAAAATGGCTTAAAAATTGTAGATAAAAAATGTTATAAAATTCTTGGATAAAATCCTTAAAAATTTGAAAAATAAAATCCTCATAAAAATTCTTGTATAAAAGCCGTATAACTTGTATATAAAACTTGTATAAAATCCTTGTAAAATACACAAAAATCCGTGTAAAATTTTTGTAAATAGAATTAATCCACTAACTTTTACAAAAAGACCCTAAAAATTGAAAAGTTTTAAAATCAAATAAAAAGTTGCAAAATTCTTTAAAATCCACTTAAAACATTTAAGCCGAAAAATCTGCCTCATAAAAAAAAATTGTTGCATTCATTAGCATTTTTCAGAACAAGTTTGATTCTTGAACCGAATGGATCTAAGTCCGAGAGATGGAGCTTGGTTTAGGCCTTAATCCACTTAATTCAAGAGGGACTTTATTAGGATCGGGAATTGAGACTCTTCAGGTCTTGTAGACTTAATTCTTTGGGTTCCATGAGACCGTGTTCGGAATTCAACTTGAAAGTGCCTAAGTAGGACACCTGGTGTCATCCGTTAAACTCTTCTCTATTTGAATCAATTTTGAGCTCATGCACTCTGCACTTAGCTCGACCTGCCTGGAGTTGGGAAGGGCAATCCGTTTCGGTGGTACGTTTCCATCCTTATCTGGTGGTGGTGATGTCTAAAGACGGGAGAGATTGGGGTTGAAATAAAGCTTCGGATGAGGGAAGGATCTGCTGGCACAATTTTTCCAAGACCCCAAAAAATGGGCGGAATGAAAAGATGCTATATCCGTCGGGGCACAAAAGACCGATGCAGTGCAACAATCATTACTACCAAAGAAGCCAAATACACCAAATTCCAAAAATGACCACAATGGTCCGAGCTTCAGAAAATCCTGCATGTCTTCGTGGAGACTTGGCTAAACTGGCCAGGCTTCACCGGAGATGTGATTACACTGATCACACTCCAATTCTCTTCTCCTTCTTCTATCTTCTCTCTTATTCGATTGTGGACACAGCACGACCTGACCTCAGAAGGAAATACCTCCCTCCTCGAGGACTGAGTTGCTGGATAAGGGCCCAATGGAAGTGTGTAGCTGTATGGACGGTTTCTTCGCTTCTCTAAGCGGGAAGAGCTAAAACTTTTCACACACAGTACAAATTGCTTTCAAAGATGAAAAGTTTGCGTGATGGATAGGTGGATCTGAGCTGGCTATTGAGGTGAACCTGGATAAGGATTTGTGGAACTTGAGGGCTGTCGAGGCTTAAATCCTAAGTCTAATAGAGTCCCGACACACTATTAATCCAAAGGTCTAAATCCAGGCTCCAGATTTTGGACGAAGAGAAATTCGGTTTAAAGAAACGATCATGTTCTAAGTTCTTTTATTTTCCTTTTTCTTTTTCTTTTTGCTTGCACTTATTTATAGAATAAGTGTTTGCTAAGGGACTAGCAAAGTTAAAGTATAGGGGAATGATGAATCCTTGATTCATCACCTTTATTCTTTCATTTTGGCTAAAATCCTTGGTAAAATACATGTAAATATCCACTAATTCCATCTAATTAACATTCTAACCACAAATATTAATATTATATATTTAACATTTATTTTCACCAAAATAAAAGAATAAAGAGAAAAAGGAAAATAAAAATAAAAAGAAGGTTGTATATGTAATATACAAACTGATCCTAACCCCGAGACCAGGTCAATATTGACCGGGTCGACAAGAGAAATAAGTAGGGGGAGATAAGGATCCTAACTTATAAAAATATAAAGAAAATCAAGACCAAAAATGAAAATTACCCATTTCTCACTTTGTAAATACTTCACCTATTTTATTTATCATCAAAACCACTCCAAACCAAACACTTCTTTTATAAAAATTGTTCATAAAAATATATAGTATTTTATAAAAATACTAGAAAAATATTTCGGCATAAAAATAAAATAACCGAAATGAACCGGAAAAGCTGTAAAAGCCGACTTCCGAGGTTCATATCTATTTATAGAAAACTCCAAATTGACCAAACTCACTTTTAAAATCCGTTTTGTATATAATACTATTTATTAAAAATATCAGAAAAATATTCGGATAAAACCGGTGAGTTTCGGCTTTTTGGACCCGTTGTCTATATGTATTATATGTAGAAACTTCCGGGATTTTTAACTAAATAACCGTAAATCCGATTAACTTAATTCTTTTTCCTAAAATCATCTAAAATTATATATAAAAATATAAAAATAAAAATAACTTAAAATATCGAAAAAATCCGGAGGCCCGAAGCCGCTACTTTTTTTTTTCCGGACCTCATAACTCGGCCGTATGAACTCCGAATTGAGCAAACTCAGTCCCTAAAATTATATTTTTTAATTATCTACAAAATGACACTAGTTTCGCTAAAATCGGAGTTAACGGGAAAGATGCGGTTTTCGGGGTCCGTATTAGTATAATTGTACAAAATACCGTAACTTATATTATTATTTAATGCATTCAACCGTTATTTTTATTTAAAATAAATAATACCTTATTTATTTATCTATTTAAATTATGTATTTAATTAATTTATTAATTTAATTAATTACAATTTATACCTACATTATTTATTTATATAGTTAAATATATTTTATATCTATGGTATATAACTTCTTTGTCTTCTTCCCTATTTTGTCTTTTTCTTTCTCTTTTCTCCCCTCGCCACGTGTCAGCCTGTCATTGGTCTTCTTTCCTCTCTCTTCTTTTCTCTCTCTACCTTTACTCTTTCCCCCTTCGTCTTCCCCGTTCATCTTCTTCCTCTTCTTCTCTAACCCATCTCCTCCAAACCTTCTTCTCTTCCGTTAACCGCCTCCAACTGCCCCAACGGACGGCCGTTGGCCGGCCGTTGCTCAACCACCCGTGTATCTCGTCACCCCTCCCGGTGACCCGACTCCTCGCCACCTATAAATACCCGATCAACTCCCCACTCCCATTCCATCCGCCATTTTTTTCTCCACTTCTTCCGTGAGCTCCGGAATCGAGTAGAGGAGTGACAGTCCTCTGAGAGAGAGAGCCGTCGAGCGAGGACAAGTGGAGGAGGAGGCGCGATCGTCGTTGGCGTGCAGCTCCGAGCTCCGCTGCGAGAGTCTCCGCGAACTGCCGGCGCGTCGAGGCAATCACCGTCGAGCTCATCGGAGCTCGATTCCCAGGCATCCCCTACGTTCATCCCTTTCCAGGTTAGCTTTCTGTAGACTCCTCTTCTCTTCTCAACTCCCTTTCTTCTCTCCTCAATCCGTCCTTATTCTCTGTTTTTAATCTTCGTCCTTTTGTTCGATTGCATTCATTTGCAAATGCAATTCCATTTCTCCAATCATTCACACCTAATCCCTTTCTAACTCTCCTTCCAAATCCATTTTCTCTCAAATCCACTCTCTGCTAATCATCTCTCACCGAAATCCACGCATTTTTCTTCTTCCTCCGTATGTGCTCATTTCCGATCAAATACTGTAATTAGAGATTCGATTCCCATTCCATTGCCTTCGCTTGAATCATAAATCGTTTTTTATATGTTTTATTTTTCCTAACGTCTGGTCGAGGCCTCAACTCCTCGAGCCCTTTTGAGTCAATTGCAGAAGGCTTCAAGAGGTTCATCGCAGACTTGCAACTGAAGATCTAACACCATCTGGATCATCGGAACCCGATGCCGTGAGCAAATTCTCCCCGCACACAGACCAAATGCAGTTTCGTGATCAATCAGATCCGTAGTTCACGCCAACAGTTGCATCGAAAAAAAAAATCTGAAATCAGCGAGGAACGTGCATCGAGCCCGCATGTGAAATCTGCTATTATCTGGAGATATAGTCCTTGATCGCAGAACGACATTCTCTTCGCACATCAATTCCAATCGCCTGGAGATCAGAGCCGATTTGCTGAAATCCGTTGTAGAGGAACCACGGTTTGTTGTTGTTTTTTCCGCCGTGAGTCACTGCTAGTCGTCATTGAACCGCAACAGATCGCCGCAAGAGCGTTCCTAGATTCATCAGCAGCTGCCGTCGATTAGCCGATATCGGACGGTGTTGATTCAGCACTCCATTGTAATATCATCAGAACAGAGCCTTCGGGTCTACTGTAATCCGATAGCATCATCTCGCAACGCGGCATAACGGCAGCGCTCCACCGCTTAGAGATAGGAGCGTGATTCGTGCGTGCGCTACCGGAGTTATTATTGGGTTATTTACCGGAAAATCCTCAGAACTTTGTGGAATCCTAAGCCGAAGCCAACGCTAGAAGCAACCTGTGAAGGATACGTGCAACTGGTGCTTTTTGCGCATAAACCCAGGGAGGTTTCGGTTACAACAAACAGGTCCAACGAGTTGAGCCTCACGTGAAGACCACCAGCCTCCTGTGGATTTTTACGTGCATACCCCCAGTCTTCTTCTTTTTACACCTTCACCCCTACATTCTTTGTAAATTACGCATACACCCCTGAAAACTGTATATACTACATATACGTATATCATACCTAATAAATACAATATAAAAATATAAAAATACACTAAAATACTCAAAAATATTATATTTTACGTAATATACAGTATAAGTACATTTTAAAAAAATTAAAAAATTAAAAAAAATATATTAAAATCAATAAAAATACAAAATTTATAAAACTTCAAAATTCATAACTAACTCAAGAAAAATCCCCTGAAAACGCACAATATATTGTTTTGAAGGTATTTTCCTCTACTTTCTACAGAAACTATAAAAAAAATATTTTGTTACTGTTTGCTATCTTAAAAATTAGAAAAACGTCACAGTTTTACCATAAAAACTTTATTTTCACTTTACAAATAAACAAATACCATAGAAATCATAAAAATACTTTAAAACTTCATAAAAACAGTAAAGGACATTAAAAATATAAAAATTACAAAATAAAATTCAAATAAAAAAATTTAAATATTTTCTAATAATAAAAAATCATAAAATAATTAAAAATTGCAAAAATATTAAAAAATTCATAAAATTCAAATAAAAATCCAGAAAAATCTTTAAAAATAAAATAAAAAAATTAGGAGACCCTTAGCCTAAGTTTTTCCATCGATTCTCCCTAGTTTAATACAGTTTGCCTCCCTGAGTTCGACACTCCCGTACGAATCCACTATACACATTTGTTTAGGAGTATAAATAAAATTAAAAAAAGATTAATCCAAAAATTAATCTTTTCTGGTAAACTCACCTGGTCGATACGACGACCGAAATTCTTCTTCTCTGATTTCTTTTGCAGGGATTCGAGAAGCTGATCAGGTGGTGTTCTTCAACCATCAATGTTTGAGACACCATGCCTCTCAAATATATTCAGATATCTGACATCTTTAATGCATGAGGAATAGACTTTATGGACAATTTCCTAACAACCATAGCTATGAGTACATCCTACTTGATGTCTACTTTGTTAGTTGATTGGTGGAGGCTATCCACAAACAGTCGCACCATGTGTGGCTTCCTTAAAGATAACATCAATGTGCAGTTAGGGATTCTGAAGATCCACATATCAGACATGAGTAGCCACTTTATCAACAAAGAAGTGAAGAAGCTCACTGAGGAGTGCGGCATTGAACACCATGCCACATCTACTTACCACCCGCAGGCTACCTGTTCTCGATGGATGACATAGAAGTCTCTGTTTCTAACGAAATTGGAATGACATATTAGATGGATATAGTGATGAAAATACATGGTGAAATTTCACAAAAAATTAAATTTGGAGGAAAATTCTCCGTGGACCAGATGCTCCATGGAGCATCTTCCCTTTCCTGAGAGAGAGAGAGAGAGAGAAGATAGGGAGCCTACTTCATGAAGTAGGTAACGATACCTACTTCATGTCCATTTTTGACTAATTTTTTTATTTTTTGGAAAATACCACCATGGATTTTCATAACTATATCCTTCTAATATGTCATTCAAATTCCATCAGAAACAGAGACTCATATACCCTCATCAAGAACAGGATGATTACAACAAATCTAAGACCGTTAAATTACATGTTCTGAGGGCATAGGAGTCTCTGTTTCTGACGAAATTTGAATGACATTTAGAATTATATAGTTATGAAAATCCATGGTGGTATATTCCAAAAAAAATAAAAGTTGTCAAAAATGCACATGAAGTAGGTAAGATTGCCTACTTCTGATGAAATTTCAATGACATATTTTTCAAAAACAAATCCAAAAATGGACATGAAACATGCAACGTTACCTACTTCATTCATGAAGTACGTAACCTTACATGCTCCATGCTCATTTTTCACCACTATTTTTTGTTTTTTTTGAAATGGAACCCATGGAGGATTTACTCAGAATGTTAAGTAGAATATATGGTTCAAATTTCATATAAGATAGACATTCCTAATATATCTATCTGGAATGGGTCAATTTCAACAATTTTGAGATCACTAAAAATTAACAGCCTTGATGGATGGGATAGAAGTCTCAAATTAAGTTGAATTTTGAATGATAACATGATGATATATTGTGATCTAAAACTCCCTAGATTTCATTTAAAAAAATAAAAAACATATGAAGAAAAAAGGGTGGGAGCATACTCCCTTTTTCCATATATATAAATATAATATATCATAATATTTATATATTTATGTGTATCTCTTTGACTTATAAATATTTACATATTGATAATATCTACCTATCTGCAATAATATATTAAGTTACATATTATGACATAACACATAACTTATATAAATCTCAATAAATAATATAGATGTTTAATATACATACTATGGATGCCAATATATGATTATTTTATATAATATATTCTACATAATTTATAAAAATATATACGCTTCTTACACATACAATTTAGCTTTAATTTTAACATAATTTTAATATATATAGGGGACCTTTCAAATGAGGTGGGGGCCTTTCTGAAATTGTAAACGCCACTGCGAATTTAGTAAAAACTCCGTAACACTTTTGTAAAAGTATAAACTGCACATTGTAAAAAATAAATTTTGTAAAATATAGCATCCAAATTTAAATTAACATTTCCATCCAGTATAATAATATTTTCATAATTTTCTTTCACTATACATGTTATGTTAATATTTATTGTTATATGTATGAAACAAGAAATTGTAAAATATATTGGAAAGATGCCTAAATTGAGGGTGACTCACCATATATATGGTGAGACCCCGCCTCATTTGAAGTTTCTCCTATATATAGGGCTTATCCAATGGGCCCTGTGCCCATTTGAGATGAGATGAGCCCACTCATATTTTTACCAATATTTTCCATCATTTTGAGTTCAATGCTTATTTATTTACTGTTGTTATATCATATTCTTACTATTAGTAACTATTTTCATATAAAGAAGATCTTAGATTCACAAGAAATGGTCATTAGTAAGAGTAAAAATGAGACTAGTAATACAAATAATAATACAATCATTTTGTATGAATTTAAGGTTTTTTTCCTGAAAATAGTTACTACTAGTAAGAATATGATATAACACTTGTAAACAAATACTTATTAAGCTCAAAAAGATAGGAAATAATGGTAAAAAATGAGTGGGCTCATCTCATCTCAAATGAGCACAGGGCTCATTGGATAATTTCCCTATATATATATACATACACACACACACATATACATATAGAGGAAAATGGGGTTGCCCCCTAGGGGGAGCTAACTTAGCTCCCCCTGCCCTATTTTCTTCAAATTTTTTATTTTTTTTTTGAAAATTTTTTCCATGAATATTCATCACTATATCCCTATATTACGTCATAAAAAATTTCATATGAAACAGAGACTCCTACGGCCTCCATCCAGACAACCATTTTTTAACGATCTCAGAATTTTTTAAATCGACCCCGTCTGGATGGAGGTCGGAGGAGTCTCTATTTTGCATGAAATTTGAATGACATAATATAGGGATATAATAATGAATTTACATAATTTTTATTTTAAAAAAAACTCAAAAAATGAGGCGGGGGAGCTAAGATAGCTCCCCTAGGGGGCATACATATTTTACCCATATATATATATATAGAGAGAGAGAGAGAGTGGAGAAACTTCAAATGAGGCGGGGTCTCACCCATATATATGGTGAGCCACCCTCTATTTAGGCATCTTTCTAATATATTTTACAATTTCTTGTTTCATACATATAATAATAAATATTAACACAACATGTATAGTGAAATAAAATAATAAAAATATTATTATAATAGATGGAAATTTTGATTGAATTTAGATGATATATTTTACAAAATTCATTTTTTTACAATGTGCAGTTTATATTTTACAAAACTGTTACATAGTTTTTACTAAATTGTAAAAGCCACTGCGAATTTAGTAAAAACTATGTAACAGTTTTGTAAAATCTAAACTGCACATTGTAAAAAAATGAATTTTGTAAATATAGCATCAAAATTCAAATCAATATTTCCATCCATTATAATAATATTTTTATAATTTTATTTCACTATACATGTTGTGTTAATATTTATTATTATATTATGAAATAAGAAATTGTAAAATATATTAGAAAGATGCCTAAATTGAGGGTGGCTCACCATATATATGGTGAGACCCCGCCTCATTTGAAGTTTCTCATATATATATATATATATATATATATATATATATATATATATATATATATATATACACACACACACACACAGAGGGGTGATCCTATGAGAGCAAGGGTTTTTGAGAGCATGAGAGCAATTAAGATGAGCCCTTGGATCCCACTTTCCATCAACGGTGAGGATTAAATTCCAATGCCCGTCTTTCCCCTTTCAACAGCAGACCCTTGGGATTCCCCCACCTTTGTTCCCTTCCTCAACCTTCTCCCAACGAAAGGTGTTCACCAAATGGCACTTACGGCTCCAGCAGTCTCCCTCCACCCTCGCACATGTCCGTCACCGACGGTAGCAGCTCCATTATCCTTCTCACGCTGGCTCGATCTGCATCCCTACGGCTACGTTCACTGAGGGCTCCTAGGTCCTCCTCGTCTCGCTGGGTCCGCAACCCATTGGATGGGTGTCCCTCTCCTCCCACTCGCTGCTTGCTCGCAGCAGCACAGTTCTACCTTGCTGTGGTCGGCACATTGCCCTCCTTTCAGAATATTTTACCCTCATACAACACCATTGTAACGTCCCGGGCTTAGGTCCCCGGTCCGTTAACGGAGCATTACTGCCCTGACAACCTCTTGGGATCGGGCCCATATAGATCCGATTAACCACCCCCAAAATGCTTAAGCCGGGTTGTCAGGGCCAGTAATGCTCCGTTAACGGACCGGGGACCTAAGCCCGGGACGTTACAAATGGTATCAGAGCCAAATTCTCTCTGATAGTGGAAAGGCTACCCGAGAGGTGGAGCCGCCCCTACAAGAGGTTGGAGGAAATGGCTACCCGGAGCGTGCAGCCGCCACTATCATTGGGAATAAGTGATGGGCCATGTCGCAACGAGGACGATGCGAATATAAGTGGGGAGGTTGTAACACCCCAACCCCAAACATAGTGCCATACCTTAAACTCACAAAGTGTGGGTGTGGTTTATAAGTGGTGGGGATTACTACTTGACAACTTGGGCTTAAGCATTTTGGGTGGTTGTCAACGGGTCAATTTGGGCCCGAACTCAATAAGTTGTCAGGGTCAGTTTTCCTCAATAACGGACCGGGGACCTAAGCCCGGGACGTTACAAATGGTATCAGAGCTGGAGTTCCTCTGGGCATAGGATATCCACAAATCTTAGTGATCTAAGATCTAATAGAGAGAGATTTAGTATCACAACTCATTGACCTTATCAATTTTTTTGAATCAGACGGCTCCTCGACGTGCATTGAAGCCATTGCAGACCGTGACTCATCGACGAGCCAAGAGGCCGTTATGGGTATGCAGAGGCAGATGCTGGAGTTAATGACACTAATGACCCAGCAACAGAAGAGTCAGGCGTCCAACTCGGGTGGACTGACTCTAAAGACCTTCATCCAGCACGATCCGCCCACTTTCAAGGGTGAGCACGAGCCGGAAAAAGCCGAACATTGGCTAAGAGAGATGGAGCTGACTTTTGAGGCAATTGATTGTCCTGAGGAAAAGAAGGTGATCTTTGGGGACATTTCGTCTGCGGGACAATGCAAAGGAGTGGTGGACTTCATGCAAGGGAATCCATTTTCGGAGACTCCAGTCAGTAAGTGGGGATGACTTTGTTGAGCGCTTCACTGAGCGTTACATCCCTGAGCATGCTAAGGATGCTAAGCGTCAAGAGTTTATAAATCTCCGGCAGGGAAATATGACAGTCGAAGAATATGCAGCAAAATTTCAAGAATTGGAGAAGTATGGCCAGGGTATCTGCTCCAACGAAAAGCAACGAGCTAGAAAGTTTGTTGAAGGCTTGAATGCGGGATTGAGCATGAAAGTGCTGACTAGAGGTCCCACGACCTTATCTGAGGCGGTTGCAGCAGCAGTGGAGATCGATGCAGCATACCGGAGGATACAGCAAGCGAATCCTCGGAAGCGCCCTCACAAGCCAAACTTCAATGACAAGAGGCGTCACACAGCAACGAATGCTAAGAAGACAAAGACTGATGATGCACCAGCAAACAGGAAGTACACATTTGAAGTGTGCCCGCATTGTGGTAGGAGGCATCCAGGAGAATGCTACATGCTAACCACTACTTGCTTTAATTGCGGAGAAAAAGGTCACTTCAGGAAGATTGCAAGAAAGATGTCAAGGATCAGAAGAAGCCATTCGAGCAGAAAAAGAAAGTAGCAGGAAGAGTCTTTGCTATCACTCCTGAGGATGCAGAAGGTGCCAACACGACAGTGGAAGGTACTCTATTAATTGAAAACCATTTATGTCATGTTCTTTTTGATTCTGGTGCCACACATTCCTTTATCTCGAATGCTTTTGCGAGAAAATTAAGTTTAGAAGCTGTTGAGCTTCCTTACGCACTTACAGTTTCTTCACCAATGGGTGATATCATTGCCACGGGTATGTACTTAAAGGACGTACCTATTTTGGTAAAAGAAGACACCCTCATTGCAAATTTAGTACTATTACCCATCACAACTTATGATGTCATCTTGGGAATGGATTGGTTATGGGAACATTTATGCGGCAGTCTATTGTCGAGAAAAGAAGGTGGTCCTGAGTAGACCAAATCTTGAAGAGATAGTTATTCGGGGCACCTGTAAGAGTGGGAGGTTGCTTATCTCATCATTGCAAGCAAGCCGACTACTAGCAGAAGGTTGCATCGCATTCCTCGCTAGTATAATTAACACTGAATCATCACATGCGCGTCTTGAAGATTTAGATGTGGTCAGAGAGTTGCAGATGTCTTTCCAGACGATCTTCCTGGACTACCTCCTCATAGAGAGGTTGATTTCTCAATTGACGTGATCCCAGGAACGGCTCCGATTTCCAAAGCTCCGTACAGAATGGCCCTTGCAGAACTTGAGGAGCTAAAGAAGCAATTACAAGAACAACTGGATAAGGGATTTTTACGTCCCAGTGTCTCTCCGTGGGGAGCACCTGTTCTTTTTGTGAAAAAGAAAGATGGGTCTCTTAGACTCTGCATTGATTATCGAGGTCTAAATAGAGTGACCGTGAAGAATAGATACCCGTTACCTCGCCATTGATGACTTATTCGATCAGTTGCAGGGAGCAACAGTTTTCTCAAAAATTGATCTGCGTACGGGTTATCATCAACTCCGAATAAGAGAGGAGGATATATCAAAAACAGCATTCAGGACAAGGTATGGTCATTATGAATTCTTAGTCATGCCATTTGGTCTTACTAATGCTCCTGCAGCTTTTATGGAGCTAATGAATAGGGTATTCCGAGAATACCTTGATAAGTTTGTCATCGTGTTTGTGGATGATATACTGATATATTCATCTGATCCGGAGCAACAATCGAGTACATTTACAGATTGTATTTAAAACTCTGAGGCAACACCAACTTTATGCAAAATTCTCCAAATGTGATTTTTGGCTGAATAGAGTATCATTCCTTGGTCATGTGATATCTAAAGACGGCATTGAGGTAGATCCAACCAAGGTAGAAGCTGTAATGAACTGGAGACAACCCAAGAATGTTTCCGAGATCCGTAGTTTTCTTGACTTGGCTGGTTATTATCGGCGATTTATTCAGAATTTCTCAAGGATCTCTCTACCATTAACGAAGCTCACTCGAAAGGATGTGAAGTTTGTATGGTCCGAGAAGTGCGAGCAGAGTTTTCAAGAATTGAAGCAGAGATTGACTACAGCTCCAGTTTTGGCCTTACCATCAGGCAGTGGAGGCTTCGTGGTGTATACTGACGCATCAGGCACGGGACTCGGATGTTCTTATGCAAAATGAGAAAGTCATTGCTTATTCCTCACGGCAGCTAAAACCTCAAGAAAGGAACTACCCAACTCATGATTTAGAGTTAGCAGCGGTAGTCTTTGCTCTAAAAATATGGCGTCACTACCTTTACGGTGAACAGTTTGAGGTCCTTAGTGATCATAAGAGCCTCAAATATATTTTCTCTCAGAAGGAACTTAATCTGAGACAACGACGCTGGTTGGAATTCTTAAAAGATTATGACTTTGCATCAATTACCATCCGGGGAAAGCAAATGTCGTAGCAGATGCACTAAGTAGAAAATGGGAAGGTAAACTGGCTAGTTTAAAACTTCAGTGGAAGATGGTAAAGGGATTTTGAAGATTGGAAGCCTTTCTTGAGCGAATCGAGAAAGATATCTTTTGCAGCGCTCAAGATTCAACCAGAGATAATTGGGAAGATCTTGACTGCACAAAAAGTAGATGCTGATCTTCCTAAATATATAGAAGCATCTAAAAAGGAAGGTTCTGATTTCACCATCGGAACGGATGGAGATATAAGGTACCGTAGCAGATTGTGGATTCCAAGTGATATTGAGTTGAGACAGGAGATTCTGGACGAAGCACACAGATCGATGTACACTATTCACCCAGGTACAACGAAAATGTACAAGGATCTACAACGGAACTTTTGGTGGCCAAAAATGAAGAATGACATCGCAGAATTTGTTGCTAGATGCTTGGTATGTCAGCAGATCAAGATTGAACATCAACGTCCAGCAGGACCTGTTCAACCATGGAGATACCTGAATGGAAGTGGGAGCACATAACGATGGACTTTGTCACCGGTCTACCCAAGACCACAAAGCATCGTTATGACACCATATGGGTGATTGTTGATCGATTGACCAAATCGACACATTTTCTACCTATCCGCTTGGATCAGTCGACAGATAGTCTAGCTGAATTATATGTGAATGAGATTGTCAGCCTTCATGGTGTTCCTGCATCAATTGTATCTGATCGGGATACACAATTTACCTCTCGTTTATGGAAGAGTTTTCAGGATGCTATGGGAACTCAATTGAAGTTTAGTACTTCATTCATCCGCAGACTGATGGTCAGTCCAAAAGGACCATCCAGACACTAGAAGATATGTTGAGAGCATGTGCTCTAGATTTTGTGGGCAGGTTGGGATAGACACCTTCCATTAGTGGAGTTCGCTTACAATAATAGCTATCATTCGAGCATCAAGATGGCACCCTATGAAGCATTGTATGGGAGACCTTGCAGATCACCTTCATGCTGGAGTGATGTTGGCGAGAAGCACATCTTAGGACCGGAACTTGTTA